>CM040995.1:14665364-14685084 GCA_022985145.1 Pangasius djambal | reverse complement strand
TATATATATATATATATATATATATATATATATATATATATATATATATATATGATTAATTGTTAAATATAGCTAGAGTTTCGCCTTAATGAAGTATCTGAAGAGGGCGGGGTTCTTTAGCCAAATGGGACTTTAGCTTGATGGATTTAGCGTGGAAGCAGGGTGTGTGCACAGATCAATTCTGCTTCATCATCATCATCTCTACATTTCAGACTTCTCAATTATCCTACATTCAGCGGCCTGTAGAGTGGCTTTAAATTATGCAAGATCCGCAGTCTGGGGGGGGAAAAAAACACACACACACACAAGCTCATAAACCTGTAATTTAACATCCCTGAGAGTCTCGAGAATAAAAGTAATAAAAGATCAATTACTCTATGCCTTGCTTCATGCTACTAGGACGCAGACACACATCTGGTAGGTTTAATATGAGATTAAATGTATGAATGACACGGAAAAGGACAACGTAAACATTCAGCCAATGAAATCTCATTATAATTGTCACATGACCTCGTCTTTAACCAGTCACAGTACGGGTTGTCATGTGATCAACGCAGTAACAAGAATGTCATTAAAAATAGTTGTTATAATGGAATATCATTTCCAAATATAATCAGATAATTATAAAGTTTTAATATATTTTCAGATCGTTTATTAGATTTAGATTTACAGGTTTAGATCTAAAAATCAGTCTTATGAATGATCAGATCATCATTAATCATTGATATTTGTGACTGTACTCTACATGGAATATGTCAGATTGCTCAAATCCAGTATTTTAGCATATCTGATTTGAGCATGAACATGAAATCTGGTCAAATTGGACCATTCAGACGTTTGTATAGGATTTCAAATCCAGTTAAAAAGAGATTTTTGTACATGCGACTCAACCAGTCAACTCGGATTAAAAAAAATTTTTTTTTTTTACTTCTCTTGTCCGTGATGATTTTTGATGTCATGGTTTTGCAACAAAAACAACAGCATGACAAAATAAAGGCAGGTCAGGGTAGGACAGTAGACTGTATATTTATACACAGACATTGAGGTGGAACTTGTCTACCTGCAGTACCTGTGGTTCCAGCAGCAGCAAACATGGCATACACCACTGCTGTCTGCGACAGATGTTTCAGAAACATGATTGGGCTTTGCGGTTATGTAAAACATAATTCACAATGAGATTTCCATGCTGTTAGATAGTCGACTAACAAACTTTTACCTGCCCGGTGTACGCTAGCTTGCATCGTTTTATTATAGCAACCAAAGTGGATATTTATGAACATAGAGTCTGAAAAAAAGCCCACTTCTTATTGCCAATGTGATCACTTGGTGTAAAAATCTGATTTAAGAGACAACCAAGAATTGTCTTGTTGTAAAAACAGAATTATTAAGTACCACACAGATGTAAAAGATATTTAGGTAAATACTGCATGTTTGTAACCAGGTTGTAGTCAAGCACTTAGTCCAGAAAGTCAGGAGATCAGTTGATCAGGTCCAGTGAGATACCTTGTCTGGAGAAGTGTTTGTTGGACATCCCTGGCAATTTCTCTCTCTGTCCTCTTCTATAACCAGCGTCATTTGATTAGGACATTAATGATGCTCAACACTTCAGCTCACTTGCATGCTTTGTAGCCTAATCTTAGCCTGCAGAGAGCTCTGTTTCCTGTGAATTAGGTTAGGATGTTGTTATACAGGTCTGGTTCTCGTGTCTGTGGTGTAGACTGCTACAAATTGTAGGTACTTCCAAAAATTCCATGCCTTGATTTTCTGCTGGAAAATAAATAAATAAATCACAACTCTTTTTAGTGACCCACTTAAATTACCCATTTCTCCCCCGTCCCCCACCAACGCCAAAACTATGCCACAACATTACTAAAATACCACTTTAAACATTTCATTCCTCTGGTCATACATTAACTAACCCCACCCATCTTGAGCTGCACTGTTGTTTTCCAACATTAGTCACATGATCTGGCAGTAAACCTTGCCTGCAGGTGCAGGTCGACTCGAGTGTCCCTGTATCACCCAGCACAGAGATCTCTCACAGTCCATCGGTCCAGGAGGAACGTCTTCGTGTAGCTCCTGTTTACATGATTCTCTCAGCACTGAACTGCTGCTCGAGCTTTGGAAAGGCCAGAGCGGGCCTGAGTGGCCATGTCCACTGAGCTAAAAACAGCAGCACAGCAGCAGGACTGCTCTGATCGACTGAACTCTCTCTCTCTCTCTCTCTCTCTCTCTCCATCTCCATCTTTGTCTGCTGCTCTATCTCTATCAGTTCTCCTGTATGTGTGTCTATTTTCTTCTGTCTCCCTAGTTCTTTGCCTCTCATTCTTTCTCGTTCTTCCTCTGTAACTCCATCTATTCTTTCTATTCTTTCTCACTTTTTCTCTCTCCCTCTATGTCCTTTGTCTGTCTCGTTCTCTCTATTTCTCACTGAGTCTGATGTCTTTCTCCATCTCCCTCCATCTCCCTCGTTATCAGCCTCTGTCTCACTCTAAGTATCTCTCTCTCTCTCTCTCTCTCTCTCTCTCTGTGTCGGTTTTTCTCTTTGTCTTTTTCTCTTGTACTATCTGTCTGTCTGTCTTGCTCGCTCTCTCCCCCTCAGTCTCCCTCTCCCCCTCGGTGTTATTTATAGAGACAGGGAGGCCTGGGAGACTGGTACCAAGTGAAAGTGGAGGAGATGGTGAAGCCACTGTACAGAAAGAGGACACAGGCTTCCTAGTACAGAGTAGTTTTACAACATTGTCTTCCTGAGAGCCCGAATATCCAGTGAATACTGTTACAGCTTCTAGTGTACTGTAGACTACAGGTAAGGAAGGAATATATTGGTCGTTTCATGCGTCTTGATTCAGTGTTATACCCAGGAGCTGAACTGAAAGTATTTGAAAGTAATGACATGATTTGCATTTTAACTTGTAATACACCAATCAGATTTCAGTCTCTCTATTCAAAAGCGAATTTGGTTAAAATCTTATGAAATTTGCAGATGTATCAGGGTATCGTATTGCCCCATGACTATCCCTGTATGGGCATTTATATTACATTATATGCAGTGCAACATGAGTAACCAACACACAAGCATGTGTCTTAGTGGATTCGGTCACTGAGTGGCATTGCATGGACATTTCTCAAGGATTAAATTTACAAATGGAAGCTGAATTTAATCATGAGTCCATTTAGCAAACGGACAGGTTTCAAAACCCTGTTTTTCTTCAGTGCCTGATTTGAAACTGGAAGGGAATGGAGAATCGACCTCATCTCATGATAGAGTGAGTTAGCAGGCCAGAATGACAAGAGACCTTGGTTCTCATAAAAAAAAAAAAAAAAAAAAGAAGAATCAACAGGCTGTTATCACTAGGTTTTCTGCAATAAAGCCACTTTTGTGAAAATTTACCCAGCAGGAAAACGTAAAAGTGGGTGACCAGGGCAAAAGCAGAAGGTGGAAAAATATAAATCATACATGTACTGTAGTATACCGTATAAAAATACATGCAAAACTGACCACGTAGGAGACCACTTGAGGAAAGAGTGGCATTGTGTTGAAACAGCATTAAAATTCCCATCAATTTTTTCCAGACAACCTTGTACCAAGAAAACTAGCTACAGTCTTAGCGGAATAAAACAATAAAGTGAAGTGTTTTCTGTGTGGTCTGTATGTACAGGTCTTGTTTTCTGTACCTGGGTTGAGTCAGGAGCTCTAAAGATGAATAATAGAGGACTCAGTGGACGCCATGTTGCAGAGGAAACGGTGCAGATCTGTAAAGTCCTGTTTGTTTGTATGAGTGTAGGAAAACTATAAATAATGGATACTACACTGATGGATACTACACTGCCAGATCGCTGCGAGATCAGTAGTTCATCCTTAAGTACTACAGCACTTTGCTGAATCATCTGCTTTATCTATTATGTGCATATTATTATCCGTTTCAAATCTGGCCATTAGAAAACCATTGTGATTGTAGTAGGCGATGCTCTGAGTCATAATGAACTGAGTCATAGATTTGGCATCTTCGCTTTTTCAGATCCGAATGTGTAAAACAAACATCCCTATTCTTTTTAAGAATGTTGGACAGTAAAGAGACGTATAACGACAAAAATAACTTGCTGCATTGTGTAACACTGTGAGTCATGGGGGTTTTTAATCCTTCACAAAAAATATTTAGGCTGCTTCACGAGATCCAGACCCTTCAGAGGAATGTAGATTAGTATAGAAATGTGAATTGGTTTTATTGCCCTGGTCATCAGGTATGGCATTTAATACAGGACAGCATCTCACCTGGCTAAGATCAAGGTGTTTGCCAAGCTGATTTATATGTTTGTAATGACAAATACTTTATAGTCTTTTCTAATTGAGGCTCAGGTTTCAGTCTAGACAGTACATCACATGTAGTGTGTGGCTGTATTTTCAAAATAATTGCACTTTTGAGCCTTCTTAAAATTAAGGATTAACTGTTCTGGCTCAGCAAGTTAAAAAAAAATTGCTTAAAACCAACAATTCTTTTGGCAGAAAGAAAAAGAAAAGATGAAAGTTGAAGTGTCAGAACTAACACTTTACAAATAATTGTAATAGTAATTAGAAAGTGATTAAAAATGCTGTTTGTTCTCCTGAGCCGGTCAGCACAGACGCATTCAAACAGCATGGTCAAGCCCATCATGGTAGAAACCGACGTGTGTGTTGCACAGATTCTTATTAATTGCAATACAGTATTTTTTCTTAAAAAGGAAGAAAGTAAGTGTGTATACAAGTGCCTGATAGTTACCTTAAAACCCTGTATATACAGTATACGTGCTACAGTTTCTACTGTAGTGATTTGTGAAAGGACCATATCGAAAATGTACGCTATTATTACGTTATTGCGACATACAGGATACATTTTGAACAGCAGTAACAAACATATTATATTAATATTAACTGTGAATATTTTGGTTAATAACGGAATGTAGATGTTAGGGATGGGCGATATGACAAACGTACCATATCATATCTACGATACACTATATAGATCACAATCTGTAGGTTTGCTTACAAACTGCCAGCAAAATAATCTGAAAATAAACATAAGTAATAAATATAGACAATTATAAATTTACTTATTAATTAACAAATGTATAATTGTTTTTATTTAAAAGTAAGATTATATTTGTAAAAAAAAATAATTTAACACCTAAAAGGATTTTTTTAAAAAATTTTTTTTTTTTAAATTTTTACAATTTTACATATTAAGCACTTGCAGTCAATTTGTAATTATTTAACAAAGGTTTTTAAAAAGATATCACATAATATCTCAGAAAAGCATACTGTGGCATAATTTATCACAATAGCAATATTATATCATCAAGCTCTAGTAGATGTTAATGTTTTAAGGGTTGTGCTCATTCAGGAAGCACTGTAATTCAGAATCTGTAAAATGCTGGTCAGGTCAGCCCTCGTTTCTTGGTGCATGTCATCGCAATAAAACAAGCTGTGTCAGGCTCCATGGTTCATCCTGGGAGAGAGATGTATGGCTGAGCCACACATTTTAACCAGACAGCTGTTTTTTTTGACACTTTTTTTGAGTTACGAGTAGCATTTCACTTTTCCTACCTATCACTAGAACTTTCCCAGGTAGTGTTATGTAACGGGAAACTGGTACACGCACACTCAACCAGGATACAGCTAGTTTGGATTTATTACCAAGCTGTGTTTTGCTATTCAGTGGAAATGTGCTACAAATCATTATCTTCCCCGGCATTGACACTGGAGCATAAATAGACTCAGGAAAAAAAGCCTGTATACAAATCATCTCCGACCTAGATTTTTGAAAAACGATGTCTAAACGTCTTCTGGCTGGAAGTAGCACGTCTTCAGACTTTGGAAGGAAAGCAAATGCTACAATCTTGTAACCTTTTTTTAATTTGGGCTGTGCATCAGTGTTTTCGAGACGGCCTCCTGAAGCAAAACACATCAGTATGTTGATGGTAACTCTCATACAAATGCATGGCAGTGTATTAGAATCACATACTAGCCATGTTACCAGCCTAATTAATTCATGTGAGTGAACACATTGTGCTCTGTCATTCCTTCAAAATTACAGTTACTTATTGTCCAGTTATTTTTGTTTCCTCATGTAGTGTAGGAGGAGACTTTTCGTCTGCCGTTGGATCGGTTGGAATGCTTTTAATCACTGTGCCGTGACCCGAGAGAAAGTCCGAGCTGCTCAGCGCTGTACATGACTGAAGAATTCTTCACTAATGATGCTTGCTGTTTGCTTGAGCATCTAAAAAGTCAGCGATCCTTGGCTTGTTTTCTTTGTTTACCAGTTTGTAAACAAAAGTAGCTGTTACCTTCACCTTTTCTAAGTATATTGGACCAGTTATTGGTCTTCCAGGCTGATGAGGCTTTTTTTCCCCAGTTCAGCTGCATTGTTGCAAATGTGTTCCTTATGTGCAACTGCAGTTTAGCTTTAACATCAGCCTTTCAGCTGTTGCAGATGTGAGTGGTGAATGATGAGTCCGTAATGGGTGGGCCTGCAGTTACTCTCTGGGTGGGATTGGCAGACTAAGAGTTGGCATTAATATAATTTCAACAGTATTTTCTTCTTTTTCTTTTCTCGGACGGGGTTTCAGAACACAACAATCACATTCAGGTGTGAACCAAAACAACTGGAGCAGGACCGCCAGAGCGAGGTTGTCTCGGTCCACTTCCAAGGAAACTCTAGCTTGATTCAATTGCAGTGAGAAAGCGAGGTGACCTTGAATCAAACCAACCGCACCAAGCACGCCGCATATTTTGGACAAGACACAAACTAAACCGAAGGAGTGAACTGTAGACCTTTGTTATTCTTTTTATAAGATAGAAGAAGCTCATGATGTAGTTATTACATTACGTTGTTTTTTTAATATATGTAGTACATTTGGTTTAGTGCTTGCGCAACACAGAAGCATTCTTGTTCTCTTAATTTCTAAAGTCGAGCATCAAACATTCAGCTGTGTTTTCAAAACAAGTCTAGCTTCATCTGATCATTTTGGAGCACAGCTGATGATGGCTAATATGCTAATACGAGTCATGCTCTGTCATAAGATCCAGAGCTTTGTCCTAATTGAAGTTCATCTTAATTGATTTGCCTCTCATTGGCCCACAAGCAAAGCCATGGAGCTCAGTAGGTGGACCATGGTGTGTATGTATTTGTGAGTGAAAGCTAAATCAGTTAAAACTGTATATATAAAAATGTATCTGTCCGGTGGAAAGGTAAGACTGTCAGTTGTTTCCTCTAAAACCTTATGTTAAACTCTATCCAGCTACGGTCACCAGTACCAGTAACGGATTGCTGGATACGTCATCATACTTTGCATGCAAACCTCTGAAGCTTCACAAATAAAAAATTAAATGGGTATTGTGGGTCAGTCTAATACCACGAAGGGTGTGAACAATATGCTGCACATCCTGTTATGTGATCAACATTTAAAGCAGTTCCTGGCAGACTCTGAGAACCAAAGAGGAAGAGAATTTTGTAAGTAATAGTATACTACTAACTGAGGAGAGATTAATGTGGTATCAGATTACAGACTCTGATACTGATATGACACCTGCCTCACAGCTGGTGATGGCTTGCATCAGCAAAGCCATTTCGTAAGCGTTGAGATCAGGTTCATAGATTTGAACCGATGGCTCTTTACACTCCCAAACACCACTATCTGTCTGAATCACTGGACCGTGTCACTGATGGCTGGTGTAAAAAGAAGCATAAGAATGTTCAGTATTGGCATTTGGCAGGAGCAGTACAATCTACATGACGTTGGTACTGATTTAATAAGTAAGGGATAAATCTCAACAGGGGCATGCTGTGATAGGAAAATAACAACTGGGAGGTGCCCTGAAAGTTTTTTTTTATTTTTTAAAGCAGGGCGCATCATACATTTTAATCCATTTACAGTTGCGTTTAAAGTTGTGCAATGTCTGTGAGACAAGTTAGTTCCTGTTATCACTTAAATTGCAGCATATATAAACAATCACTCCTTTATCAGCCTCTGATTTTTTTTCCCTTTCTCTTGTAGCTAATAAGATATAAATGCAGCTTGTCATTTTACAGAGAAAGTATTCCAAAAAAGCTTATAAAAGTCTCCTTAAAGAAAACTTAACCATATCAGATACGCACCATACAAGTTGTGGCGTAAGTTGTTACAATAGAAATGATAATGTATAAGAATTAATGTACACTTGTCATTGGAATTACAACTGGAGCTACTGTCAGAGCTGCTTTAATTAAAAAAACAAAACAAAAAACGAATTACCATTCTGACTAATCACAATCAAGCATTCAACAGAGCTGTGGTAAATAGGATTAACTACCTAAACAACGTTAATGGTTGATAGCTAGCTTAACTTTAATTGATATATTCGCCATCAGTGATCTCCAGTGAACTAAGTTTGTAAATTATGAAGAGTTGTGAGTGGTCTTTTTTATAAACTACGTAGAATTCTCACAAATTTCGAGTGAGATCCAGTTGCCCATGTTTTAATAGTAGTAACATAGAAGTCATCTTGCAAGTGAGGTAAAATCTTTTCAAAACATAATTATTAAAGCATGCAACTTGGCACCCGCCCGTATTTAATAGAGAAAGTTCGTCAATGTTTTGTATTACTGCTGCTTTCAGTTGTGTTCTTTGTGCCATGATCTGATGACAGGTGCCATCTAGAGCAAAGCCAAAGCACATTCTGGAGTCACTTTGATTGCACAGTGCAACACTGTTGGAATGTCAACAGTGAAACACCCTCTCCTTCACCACACCCAACTGTAAAGCAAACAATCGCTGGGAAACAATGGGACTGGTTCAGCAGTAACTAAACAGCAGATAAGCTACAGTACGGTCCAAAAGTCTGAGTATCATTAACTGTTTTTTATCAGTTGCTATACAGGCAGGTGACAAATTAAACGAAAAAGCACTGGCTCTGTTATGCGGCGTTTATTTTGCCTGTTTAGGTGTAGCTCGACTTGTTCCCTTAGAGGGAAATGTCACTGCGACTCTTTCGAGTGATCACCTTTGTCCTGTGACGAGACTTTTCTATCCTGATGGGCATGGTCTTTTCCAGAATGACCCCGCCCATATTGACAGGGCACGAGGGCTCGCTGAATGGTTATCATGAAGATGATAATGATGTAAGTAGTATGCTATGACCTTCACAGTCAACCCAGTTGAACACCTATGGGAGATTTTGCTACATGTTAACCAGCACTCTCCACCACCAACACCATCAAAACACAATCACATCATACGGCCAAAGGTTTGTGGACACGTGACCATCACACCCATATGTGGGTCTTCCCCAAACTGTTGCCACAAAGTTTTGCCACAAAGTTTTGCCACAAACCATACAACAAAGAACTGAGGGGCCTAAATATGTTCCAGCATGAGAGTACTCCTGTGCATGAAGTGAAGTCTATGAAGACCTGGTTTGCCAAGGTTGGAGTGGAAGAACTTGAGTATCCTTCACAGACCTCAACTTCACTTAACACCTTTGGGATGAATCGGAGCAATGACTCCGCCTCCTCGCTTGACATCAGTGCCTGACTTCACTAATGCTCTCCTGGCTGAATGGGCAAATCCCCACAGCCATGGTCTACACTCTAGTGGAAAGTCTTCCCATAAGAGTGGAGCTTATTATAACAGCAAATGGAGACTACGTTGGGAATGGGATGTTCAACAAGCACATATGGGTGTGGTGGTCAGGTGTCCACAAACTTTTGACTATATAGTGTATATTATACAATAATACATTTTTAGTAAAGAGATCTTTTAATGAAATTGGAATATAGCTGAATATTCTGCAAACATGAATTGCTACATTTTTTCATATTGTTGTAAACTATTACCACATGAAAGAACTATGTCTTCAAATGTGCAGTGTTAATGACTAACTTTTAATGACTCAACGTGACATGCTGACTCACTTACTACAGTCCTTTATGAGGGGCTTATCTTCCCTGCTGCTTCTTATCTAACCTTTTAGACTTGTGAATTTGTAGAAAACTTTGATTAATGCTAAAACCAAATCAGGTGGACTTGGATGCTTGCCTACCCTACTGTGCCGCTTGCAGTTATACATTTCGGGAAATTAAAGACACTAGCCACTAGACTTGAATGATGTCTCGCCCAGCTGGGGATGGTGAAGGCTAACATGTTCTTCCTCTGAGACGCATGAAGCCAGCCAGGTGCGTCTGTCCAAACTGCTGCTCATGCTGCATCATAGGGAACACTCGGAGGAAAGCGCTATCTGCCCTCTTCCACATACATGAGCTCACAGACTCCTGCGATTGACTAGTGTCGCTGTGATTGACAGAGGACAGAGTGTAATCCGTTGCACCCAGAGAACACAGTCGGTTTTGCTCTCTTGGCTCCTGAAGGGTGTGGTATCCTTGCTATTCAAACCTGTATGGCGAAACCAATATGGCGAAAACTTTTCTGTTGCTCCACTCGGGAGCCAGAGTGATATCTTTTGTATGTTATGCTAGTACAGAACAACACACAACTGAAAGGTTGCCCCAGCTGACTTTTTGTCGAGGGTGCAAACACAAGGACACATTAGAAACTTTGTTCGAACAGGATAAACATATACGTCTAAATTTTTCCCTTTTAGTCTGTATCAACATAGGTAATAAGTTAACTGTCTTGTCATAAATTATTAGATTACGTTAGCTACCACTTTTTAGACTAGTCAGATACATGAGATTACGTAAGCATATTGGCACTTCCACTTGCTCATTGGGCTAACTAATAAATTGATGACTTCTCCACCCTTGCTTATCTTATCTTATCTTTATATGACTTCATATTCGCACACTTTTTATTGATCAGTAACTCACTATTGCTTTATTTTAGTGTACCTGTGCTAGTCAAGTCTTGGTACAATATATATAATGAGTTGCACTACTTTTTCACATAATCATTTATAATATGCTTTTACCAAGAACTAGGATTATGGTTCTCTCTGAGAACTCAGCCTTCTAGTCATGAGCACAGAACCTTCACCCAATGAGCTACCATGGCATTGCAACTGGCAGACTCTTAAATGGGGCATTACAGCATAAAATGGGCAATTAATGTCACTTATCCTCTTATGTAATATTCTTTAGTACGCCATTGTATCTCTGCAACAATGACAACCCATAATTTTGTATAGTTGGTGTTGTTTCTCTTTTCACTGCTCTGGCATTGCATGTATTAAGTAAACGCATCATTGGGAACTACTAGAAATATCCACTACGGTCAACCAGTAGACTGCTAGCTATTAATGTATAGGCTAATAAAAGTCATTAGTAATGTAGCGCTTATTTTAATTGCGATGGTAGTGAAACCCCCAAATTTCTCCCTTCGAGACGCATCATCACATTGGGTTTTCTCAGTATTTAAACTAGTAAATCTCATTCTACAAACCATCGCATCACTGCTGTAAGAGATGAGCAGACACTTTTCAGCTGATGTCTATAATATCAGTGGTTTATCCATCTTCCATCTTCCAGATCACATTCAGTTCACACCAAGCACTGAATAGCTCACAAAAAAGGAAAAGAAAAGAGTGAGAGAATATGCTAGGAATAGGCTAGTGATGTTTAGTGAAGTGTGTACATGTTCAATTTTAACACTTCTCTGCAGGGTTTTCCCAGTTATTTTTCCCCATTGGGGTTCCTCAGATGGTGTGAGTAGCAGCAGTTTCAGCCTGTGAAAAGACAGTCAAGCTGTTACCAGTACACCTCTTCAAGAGTTCTCAAAATGTACCCACCTATCCGAATAGGCGTGAAATGGAGATTACACAGTTGTGAAGTAATTACGCGAGTAACACTCAGCTGCAAGCTGTTAAAGCACAAGAGACTTGGTATGTGCAAGCTGAAAGTGCAGCGTTTTTCCCAGAAAGACTCAACCATGTTTATGTGACTGTCCTGTATAAAGTAAAACCTTGTAAGGTCATGTTATAAACAGACTGGAATTTGTGATCTGTATCTCCTTTTTAATGCACATTTTGCAGGTGTGCTTTCTTGTTTGATGTAGTCTGGTAGTAGAATATGTAATTATGTATTTAGTCATAAACTATTTAGCCTGTATGATTGGTGTTCTGAAGCTGTTCACTTCTAGAGTACAAAACATATCTTTAATCTGCTTGGACTCTCTCAAAACGCACAGTAGGTTTTTTGTAGGATGTCAGAAAGCAGGCACGAGATGAAAGCAAATTCATGACGTACTAGTTACTTGGAGAAAGAAACGGATATATGAGGGTGGACTGCTGTCCTGATGTGGAATCAGCAAAGTATTTCAGCTGACTGAACAGCACACTCGAAGAATGCTGTAGCCAAATACTGTAGCAAAACGTATGAAAGAAAACTGGCCATAGTTCTCAGAGACTGTAGATTTATAAAAATGAACCAGCTCTGCTTCTGTAGCAGTTCCTCTGTTGCGCCTTTTTTGCGGCCAGTCACAAGCAATGTTGCATAAATTCTTTTGTTAAAGGCAGCTCTTCAAGGAAGGAAAGAATTTTAAAGGATTGTCATAGATTTTTTTTTCTTTCTTTTACCCTCTCTGGTTTGATTAGTGAAGTGACAGCTTGGTTAAAAAAGTGGATGATGAAACAAAATGTTTAAAGATGTATGTGTTTATTAACAAAGTATGTGTTTGTTCTCAGTTCAAACAAATTTGTGTTTCATCTGTTCATAATACATGGGTTTTGTCAAAAGTGGTAATGTGAAGCTCTGCTATTAAACAAAACATAACCACATAACTAAATCAATGTTTTATTTATAGCGCTAAATTAATCATTAATGGTTACGCATTAAAAGGGAACTGTCATGATTGAATGGCGACAACCGAATTTTGTGTAGCTGGACCCTGCTAAATTTCCTAAAATCTCCTCAGGTCCGTTCACAGATGTCGTCACGGCTAACCTGAAGCTGACGAACCCGTCAGACAAGAGAGTGTGTTTCAAAGTGAAGACCACAGCACCACGCCGGTATTGCGTACGGCCCAACAGCGGCGCCATCGACCCTGGCGCCTCGATCAACATCTCAGGTCAGCTTCACATGGAGCTCTTAAACCAGTGTACACTGTCAATCATCTCACTTTACTCTAACATTTATAGCCAACAGTTACCTAAAGGAGCTGGAAAAAGTATAGATGTGCAAGTGCCTGAGAATTCCCATAAAGAAAATGGGAATTATTAATATTTCAGCTGCTTATGTGAGTATTCAAAAGGCTGATGCAGTACAGTTACAGGGAGACTAAAATACCTGCGACGTCATCATTTATTAATCAAGTAACACTCGGATTTCCTAGTCTGAAATCCTTATCACTCTTTATTATGTTTCTTTGTTTTAATGCTGTAGCATATCCACAATCGTCATATGTATACAATTTATAAGTATATGGTCACTGTTTTTATTTCTAGGATTTTTATTTTAGGTTTCCCTGTGTGTGAGATTCAAACTTTACCTTAATGCAGATCATTTTTTTAAACATGATCATGATTTTTAGCTTCTCAATGAGTTAAACTTTAATTTTTAATGGTGACATTTTTCGATCTAACTGTGTTTTGTTCGTCATTTACCATTTAAGTATTATCACACATTGGTCCTCATTTATCAAGCTGAATGTGAACATGAAATGTACACATGAAATGTCATATTCGTGAAAATCCAATTAGTCTGGAAGCACGTCTACATTTACGAATAAGGAGGCTCATGAACGTGAACCTTGGTTGATCAGTTTCAAATCCAATAGTTAGTGTGAGTTACTGCAATCCTGTTATATTTTTTTATATTCTACATATGTAAGTTTATACAGATTATGCTGTCAAATTTAAACTGCTTATTTATTTCAGTCGTACATATAAAATTAATGTGAAACTGTTTCAATTTTTTTCCGACCCCTTGGAAAAAATAGAAAAGCACCCTATAAAAGGAGGAGGATTTAGTGTGTGGCTGTTTAGTGTGTAGTTGATGCAATGGCTGAGCTGCATTACTGGAATATTTGGAGAATGTGACCTTTAGGAGGTGCTCTTTCACCGTTTAGTCAAATGGATCTGCCGCAATTTTAGTAGCCATGTTGCTACTATGTCTTTGCATAGAGGTTTTAAAAGTATGATCGTGGATATATGAATCTGATCTGGTATTACTGAGTAATATATAGGAAAAAAAGAATACAGGAAGTGATAGGGAAGCAGGTGATCCTCATAGACAATGAAGTATCTAGACACTGAGGTTAATGTTTGCTAAAGAAGTAAACATGGTGAGGTTGAGGTTTGTTTCTTGAATACGGAATTCTTTCTTAAATTGTGTCAAATCTGTTTAGCTAAGAAACGTTTCTTATCTGTTTTTCACTAATTCTGTTTTTTGCAGTTATGCTACAGCCCTTTGACTACGATCCCAATGAGAAAAGTAAACACAAATTCATGGTACAGACCATCTTTGCACCGGCCGCCATCACAGACACAGAGACCATGGTAAGAATGAAGTGGAGATCTGCATTGTATTCTTCCTTCTCAGTCAGTAGAGGGCAGCAAAGACTTTTCTGTAGCCTTGTGTTGTTTTTTTTTTTTTTTTTAATATCAACAATAACCCAGAGTCCCATGATACCTTGTGCAGGATATATGCAAAAGTTCCTGTGAAGGATAAATGTACATTCTGCCAACTAAAATGACCGAAGTTTTGGGAACGTACAAAAAACACGTTTAACAAGATGACATCCTGCTCTTCATCACTGAATGATGAGAGAATTAAAAGAATGAGGTGCATCATAGCAGTAAATTTATCTTCAGTAGACAGTTACTTTATTTCAGTGCAGATATTAAACTTCCTCAGGATCTGAAGTATCCATACCACCAAGCTTAGCTGGTCATTAAAGATTCCAGATAGAGCCAGACATCAGGAACATAAATCACACCAAGCACACGTTTTACTTTTTTTTTGTCAGTTAGACTAAATGTAGCTCAGGAAATCACCCTGACGCCACTCCATAATAACCCCACAAATCCTAGACAACACTGTGTATTTGTTTTCCTAGCAGAGATTTACACTCTGCATCTTGATACATGTAAAGCCATCATATGCGCCTTTGCTTTTTGTAACGATAATACTGTTGCAGATCATGAAAGAATTCCTTGGTCGTGAGTTAACATCTTTGGTCTTGGATCACTTGATATGATTTAGCGCCTTCGCAATCAAAGATGTTCGACGAAACAAGTTCTGGCAGACATTTCGGAATGTGCACGTGAATGTCAGTGTTGCTTTGTACGACTATCTTGACAGGATCTGAGTCTTGTAATCTGATCTCACACGGTCTGCCGCAGAATTTGACCAGGATTTGATTGGCATCATTGCATCCGGTGTGGCACAGAATAAACTCAAACGGACTTATCACACAGTGTAAAGCAGCCACATGAAACGTATAGGGGTGTAGCCATATGCCCTATCGTTCCATACAAAGCTCGCGAATCGATCGTCTGCATATCAAACAGATACAACACATTTGACAGACTATGTAATAAAGTAGGCTATTCAGCATAAAATGCTGCTTGTATTATGTGAGATATGAGCCCTTACTCATTATAGTAGAGAAAACAAGTTTCAAAAACACGGTTGAGCTACAGAGAGTTATATGCTGCTAAGAATTGGAACGGATCACACAAAACTTTGTGTGACTTTGTAAAACGTTTCAGTTAATGTACTGAAGAAAAAAAAAAAAAAAGCCTAAGACATGTATCATATCACATCAAGACACAACTGTATTATATTGTATTGAATTTTTTGGCATTGTTTCATCCTTAGAGACATTGTGGATAGAAATTATGTGGAGTTTCTGTTTCCTTCTGTTACAAAATGTATGAAAGTGCAATGTTCAGATCAAACGGAGCTGTTAATTTTAGAAGCTTACTCAAATTTATTGGTTTGTTTAAAAACATAAATAACATTTTGGTGGATTTATTTGCAGCTCTGTAAAATTTGTGGGCAAAAGGTCTCCCATCACAGGCAGAGTGCAATGGAAAAATAGGCCGTTTAATACCTTAATATCCGTTGTTGAAGAATTACTGAAAGGTAAATTGTCTTAACATTTTATAGTAAGCCAAAGTTCCACTCTGGACTATACAGAAAGTCTAAGCATCGAAACCACACCACAGTGGTTTAACTGATTTAATAGAATTGCGGGTGCTGGGTCTAATTCAGCCATTCACTGCACCTGCACTACAGTAACGTGTCGGACATTTTCCTGGCTACAGTTTAACCTCAGACTTGAACCAAAAACACACAGTCAGTGGTATTTCTTCCTTGTTAGTCTGGGGGCCACGGTTTAAACTAGGTGTGCTGGCAAGTGCGCTTGTGCACAAGCCTGTGTGTAAACATGTGGTGTCTCTGATGTGTTACTCTTTTACTGTGACTGCTTGTATAGCGTGTGTATGTGTGTGGGATGAGGTTCCAGCTGCTAGCTTGTCGAGGCTGATGAATTGCATGTCTGTGTTTCAACCCTGCAGTGGAAAGACGCAAAACCCGATGAGCTCATGGATTCCAAACTGAGATGTGTGTTTGAGCTGCCTTCTGAAAACGATAAAATGGTGAGTATATGAGTAACGGAGAGATGGATACAGGGTAGAAACGGCAGAGGAGGAGAAAAAGGGGAATGGAGGAAGAGGAACATAGAGGAAGGAAAATGAAGAAATGGCAGAGGAAGAAGGGAAATGAGAACGAAGGAAAAAAGGACTGATTGGGAAAGAAAAAAGGAAATAGAGAGAGGAAGGAAGGAAAGAAAAACAGGAAGGGAAAGGGAGGAGGGAAAAATAGGACAGAAGGACACAAATCCAAAAAAGGGAAGAAAGACATGGAAGGAAGAGATAAAAAAAAAAAATCGAAAGAACAGGAAAGCTGGAAAGAGGAAGAGTGGGGAAAATTGGAGGGAAAGATGGAAAGGGGTGTAGGAAAGAAACGAAAGCAAAATAGGAAGGACAGGTGAAGCAGAAAGCAAAGGAAGGAGTGAAAAGAAATGAACAGAAAGGAAAAGAACAAAATATAGGAAGGAAGGTATGGAAGTAAAGGAAGGAATAAAAGAAGGATGGAAAGAAAAGGGAAGGGGCTGGAAATCAAAGAGAAGAGAAATGAAGGGGTGGAGGAAAGAAAAAAAATGGAAGCAACAAAAGGAAGGAAAGGTGACCCTTATTATGCTTTTGTACTCGCTGGATTTGCCACCTACATGATGGAGTTTCTTCTCAGTATTCATTATTCTATTATTCTTAAAAAAAACACACCAAAAAAACTGTAGATACACTGCACACACACACACTTTTTTTTCTCTTAACATTTTCTCCTCTAAGCTCTTCAGTATTTCATTTCAGTCCCAGTTCCTACAGTTTGGCGTAGGAACCCCTGTGCCTGTGCCCGGTGCAGCTGAGCCTGGCACTGAGAGGGCACTACGGCTGCCCCCTCATCTCTCTGCCACACCCACCTCAACCTGGGCCGAGTTCCTCACCCCGCTGAGAGCCCGCCCCCCCTTTCCCCCAACTCCCAGCAGCCTTAATGGTAGGAGCGAGCTGCAGGGCTTCAGGACTGCACCCAGTTCAGAGATCAAGAATAGGAGAGGTCACGTGTGTGAGGGTCAGACAGGCAGGCAAGCAGCAGGGCCAGGGCTGGCACATGAATACAGGGTAGGTCAAAGGTCAAGTTTTACATCAGTCAGTCAAGGTGAGATGGTGTACAAATACAGTACTAAAGTGTCATTGACATTCAGGGGACATTCTGTTAAAAAGAATGTATGAGGTGTCAGTGGCTGACAGTGTGGTTATTATCTCCATAACAAAGTAGCAAAACTTTGACCACAATTCAAAATGCATTCTTAGCCTTCACAGCCCCTTTTCAGCGGTGTGATGTCATCATGAGCATTATCCTGGCGGCGGACCATGTCAAGCCGCAAATTGGGACTTTCTAGCGCCAGTGCCGCTCCCATGGAGTGAGCGACAGATTTCCCTCCCTGCCTCTGTGTTGTGGTGGGTTTGGGACTCTAGATGAGGTTGTATCTTGGCTTGGTCTGTGAACGTACTGAATATTATTTAAGCAAATTGTTGTGCCATTCCCCTCCCCATTCTGTGTGTTTCCATTATTTCCCTCATCTTAAGTACACAGCAATGGCATAAGTCCTAATCTTACTACCATGACTATCATGACCATCATCTCCATGCACACAATGCTGAGATTAATGAAAGTTTTCAGTCACGTAGGCCAATCTGAATGTCTATATACACGTCTAATGCTGTGCTTTTAATGGCGATCGCAGAATGATGTGGATGCTGTGAACAAGGCTGCCCCCGTGTTGGCCTCCTCCAAGGTGGAAGGACCGGCTGCAACCAAACCCGCAAGCGCTGCCCTGGACGACACGGAGATGAAGAAGGTTCTGGAAGAGTGCAAGCGACTGCAGACGGAAATTAGCAAGCTGCAGGAGGAGAACAGGCAGCTTAAGGTAACATCAGGAGACCACAGTCATAAGGGGGTGGAGTTAAAAATGTTTGACTGAATTATATGAACAAAAAATGGTCCAAACATGAACCTACAAATCTTGGAATTGCAGTTCATTTTCAACCACTGTGAGACCACTGGAACTCACAACAGTATGAAATCTGAGTGGTTTATAGGCTCACAACGATTTAAAATGTCAAAAAAGGTTTTGACCGCTGTCTGCTTGAATTTGTGGTGTGTGACAGTCAGCATAGGATTTTAACTCGCGTTGATCAAGACGTGGCTTTGTGTTTATGCTTTTGTGAGTATGGCTGCTTATCATGTTGCATGGACAAGTAAAAAAAAAAAAAAAAAAAAAAAGCCAGTGGAATTATGGCAGGAAAACTGGTTATGCTATATTTTGTTTAAAAAAAAAAACTGTCATGAATATTAAGGTGTGTTGTACATCATATATTTGGCTTACTATTTGGCATACTTTAGTAGAGTATGACAACATACGCTTATGCATTCAGCATTGAGATAAATGTCTAGGTCTTCAGCTGACACTTTCAAGTGAAAAACATCACTGTTGGTGACACGTGTGTGTGAATCACGTCTTTCATTTACCCTACTTTGTCAGGACGATGGATTGAGACTGAGGAAAGCTCAGAGACCCGAGCACATGGCCTCCAACTCCAGCTCCCTGATTGGCCGAGAGGTGGCCACCAGCTCCCTTCCATCACTCCTGGTCGTCATAGCAGCCATCTTCATCGGATTCTTCCTCGGCAAGTTCATCCTGTAGATGGACAAGTGGAGGGGAGTCTGACGTGTCTGCCTGCCTATCAACCGGTTCCAGAGAGAGAGAGGGAAAGAGAGAGGGAGAGCTCACACGGCCTGGATGAAAGGAGAATGTCTTTCTGTTGACTTTGCCATATCATTGGTAGCTGGGCCAGCGGCAGAAACACACATCTGTGCGGCATCATAACGTCCTCAGCCTCACATACGGTTAGTCCAACACGAGAGAGAGAGAGAGAGAGAGAGAGAGGGAGAGAGATGGAGGGAGAGAAAGAGAGAACAAAAAGCAGGAGCAGAAGTGAGGCTCTTTCCCCTCTCTGTCTCTTTTTATTCCCACACCGTTCTTTTCTTTGTGCAATGGACAGAAGGTAACTCCGCGACCAGGCTTAAAACACAGCAGTGGTTTAAGAGAGCGTGATGAAACCATCACACAAAGAAAAAAAAAAAAAAAAAAGACCGGACACATCTCGGAGACCCAAATTATAAAGGTG
>CM040995.1:14622582-14665264 GCA_022985145.1 Pangasius djambal | reverse complement strand
ACCTCAATCAAAACAAAACAAAACAGACCCTGTGACCCTTTTCACCCCCGGCAGCCTCAGAAAGACGGCAGATGTTTCTACCCTTCGCTGCCTCTCCATTTCCACGGGAATGTCAACAGTTGGGCTGGGAACAAAGATGCCTCCTTTTGTACATTTGTCTTTTTTCCTGTCCCTAATGATACCAATGCAGACTTTTATTACTGTTATATCATATTATTAATATTATTAATGTTCTTTATTTTCCCTCAATACAAAGCATTTATCCCTACTTGAGGCAAATGTTGACTGAAGTTCGAGTCTACACCTCTCCTGTCCTGTCCAATGCTATTCAACATTAAAGAAATAAATAAAGTGGGAAAAAAAAAGCTCCATTTGAACAGCTGTGGGTTTTTCCCCCCCCTTTGTGTTTTGTCTGATCTGTCCATGTCCTCCTCTTCTACACATACATGTACACACACATCCAAACCATCATGTTTAAGTTTCCAGAAGAATTTCAGATGGCTATCTTCCATAGTCTCCATTGTAAAACTTTAAGGACCCACGTATATATGCGCTAGAAATTTCTGCAACACTGAAGCTGTGTCTTTTTAGGTTTGTAAAGTAATTAGCAGCCATATTTCATAGTTTAATCCTATATTGTCTCATCACAATGCCACTTAGCAATAACTGTGATTAGCATGTGACTAAAAGTAAAAGTCATGTCCCACTGGGACGTCGGGGTTCTGACTCGATATTGTGATAAGGTCATATAGGGTTAAAAAGTGAACTATGGCTACTGGTAACAACCAAAGGCACAATTATTACCACTGATTAAAGAGAAATAATAATAATAATGATAATAATGATGATGATGATGATGATAATGATAATAAAACTCATTACATACAACCCATTCAAATATTTAATTTCTATTCTTACATCGTCCTAATAACTGGATTGTATTTTTAAGGCACTTACAGGTAATGATGCATGTAGTTCAGCTGTGGATCTACATAGACTTTAGCAACAATATAGTACTCTATCAAAACAAAACACAGAAATCAGAAAAAAAAATAAACAATTCTATAATGCCTCATAACCTCTCTGTCTCAAACAGTATCATGTTTTACTCTGCTTGCTTTTTCAGCAAACACAGTTCATACCAGTGGGGGAAATTAATATTGCCATTTCATTTCCGATCCAGTTCTGGATCAAACTGCAATGAAGAATGTCAGTTTTTGGTGGGACATCCGAAGCCACAATTGCTTGGAATATTCTTCCTGCCATAACCCAATACAGTAAGCAAAAATGATAGCTTACAGCATGCATGCAGCCATCACGAACCACCAGGAAATCAGAACTGGCACTCTTCTGCCTCCCTGTTCCAGCTTTGCTCCAAACTAAACATGAACACCGTGTAACAGCTTTACAGTTTCCTGTTTCACGGATGAAAAACAAATGTTAATTCTTTACCGTCCTGTAAGAGTTTATCACTGACAATATGGTACACTGTCATTCCCTTTCAATCTACACAACCCTGAATTGGTTCATGTTGTTATTTCAAATGCACTTGCACACTCACACTCATCATACCATAGAAAAATAGCTCTTTGTTAGCATATATGTCTACAGAAAAGGTGGAGAAAATAAACAGGAAACCCTCTTTGATGAAGCTGATAACATAACAAGGGTTATCAAACACTTTTTGTTTTTTATTGGAACCATATAAGTTGCCAGTCATGCTTTATTAAAGTGCAGTTATTGTGGTGCAGCAGTTTCGGGTCTTTGCAGTCTGTTATGTACAGAGGCAGAAAAAAGGTATTTTGCCTCTCCACACATTTCTCCATCTCCATTTAATCCACCCTTGGTGTAGGCCAGAAACCATAAAAATGAGCAGAATGCCCAAGTGTGTCAAGTAAACTTGTTCCCAGATGGCCAGAGTGTGTTCTTGCGTTTCTCTGGTCCTCCTTGTGTCAATATGTACAAAGATGTACAGGAATATCAGTTCAGCTTCTGGAGTTTTTCTTTCAACCAAAGAAGTGCATAATCAGCATGTTTAATCCCACAAGAACCACAGTTTCCATCAAGTAGCTTTGGTGAGCTGGGCAACAGCTGTTATTCAGCTTTTGCTGCCGTTTTGTATGGTGACCAAGGTTGACCTCTGACTTCTGGCTGTTGGCTGAGCACTGCACCAGCGGAGTCTGGTAGGAAGTGGCACGTTTGTCTGGCCGGTCAGGACTGGAGCCGTCGCTGGGCCGCTGGCCATTGTAGAGCAGGTAGCGACCGTGAGGGTCCTGCTCCATGCGAAAGAGCTCGTACTCGGTGTGTGGGAGGCGGATCCCCAGCGCCACGCAGCCATTGGTCAATGTCACATCCTGCTCCACTCCAATCTGCCACGAGCCTTGAGCACCACATTCATTCCCATGAAAGATGTTCAGGAGAGATGTAGTGCCTGGGTCCATCGGTACCACCCGCATGTGGTTCACTACAACCAGAAAGACACAGCGAGTAAAATACTATTTTCGATATTTCATTTTACTCTGATGTGTTGATTGAATAAATTTCCTTTCGTATCTGTAGGATTGTTGGGTCCCACACACCAGACAATTTTTTGTTCTGTGGGATTTTGTTCTGGGGGCCCTTGAAATCATCCCCCTGAAAACCCTGCATCTTGTCAAAAAAGGGGAGTTGATGTGCTTGCAGTGGCACCTCCCAGCCTCACAGTCCCTAAAAGGCTACTTTCGAATTGGTTTCAACTAGCTAACGAAATTTACCCATACTTACCCTTAAACACAAACTCAGTTCCACCCATGGCGTGTGTGGAGTGCACGCCATGGCTGTACCTCCCCCTGGCAAAGATGCTGAAAGTTGGGTGCTTGCAGACGGGATCTGAGTAGTGGTAGTAGTGACCCTCCCATGTGTTGTTGTTATCATGGAAGATGAAATGTCTTGTGAGGAAGAGTGCGTCCGGCCGAACTTCACAGCGCTGGGAAACCCACTGTCCGTGCAGGTCTACAGCGAGCTCGGGCCTTGGCGGCAGGATTGGAGGGTGGAACGCGTCTGAGCGCGAGATGATCCGACACGCGATGCAATTCTGCTCGTGACTCTGAAGGTGAAAAGGTGGAGAAAGAGAGATCAGAACTGAGATCTGACAAAGAGATGAAATCTTTTTACAAATTTAAGTTTCTTTGGCAACAATGTTCCTTAGTTTAAAGGTATTAAGTGGTACGCACAGACATGGTGGTAATTTCCAAATTAGGACATATTTTCAAGTTTCAGAAGTGCTGGATGATAAAAGCATATAAGAGGATAAAGTATTTAATGATCTACCAGAACACGAAAGCTCAGTAGAGGATGCTAGAAGAAGTAGTTTTTTCCCCAACAGAATTCAAATTCTGAGACTGCATTTTGATTTTATTAAGCTAATTTAAACAGAAGGGGAACACCTTTTAACACGTTTGTATAACATTGTGACTTGTGATTACAAATGTAGGCCAGATGGGTGATCATCACATACAAGAATTTTGACACATTTGCATGAGAAAAATAATGGAAATTCCATTTAATCACAACACTAGTTACTGGTGTAACTAAGTTTTTATAAACTCCAGATAACCACCAGGGACAGTGTCTAACACCTGGATACTGAACTGAATGAAAGTCTACAGGCAGTTTTACATAACTAAACAATTCTAAACACTCTAACAAAGGATGAGAGAGACCAGTTATGTGCTAGTTTTATCTACCATTTACTTTTTGGTTACACTTTCCTGTGGTATCCATGCACCTATTCAACAAGCACAAATTCTTCACAGTAAAAAGTACCCCCATCTCTGGAAGGATGAATTCTATAGACTTAGAGCTTAATTTACTAATACTTATGACATAAGAATTCACGAAAGCAAGGTATCAGTATTTCTAACAAGAAAATCCTAGCAGGCAGAGAGAAAAAAAATGAATTTTATCACTAAAACAGTGGACGGTGGACAAGATGGTTATTTTTTCAGCCAAGCAACAGTAAGAAAAAAAGCATGGCAAAAATTCCACTTTTTCTATGATCACTACTTAATAATAAGCATGTCCATTTTTTTTCATAACAAAGATACCACAGTTGCACCCACTTGTTTTATATTGGCGAAAAAGAGTGTGGTTCTTGGATTCAAAGCTCACCAGTGCAAAAAAGTGAAATTAACTGCTACCAAAAAACAAATGTTTGTCTTTAACATCTCAGGTCCTTTCCCCTTGAGTGAATCGGCTTTTATGGCATTTTACTGGTGTTTGCTCTGACTGCTACTTTAGCTGAAAAAGCACAAAAAGAGCCACCGAGTTTTCAGGTGGCTCTTGTATTGCTGTAGGAAGGAATCAAATATTGTAAAATGTTATGGCTATACCATAAGATTTGCCACCTCTAAGAAAAATCACTCTAAATATGTTTTCCATAAACCAGTGGAATTCAACATCTGCCCTTAGACGTCTTTTACAAGTGAGTTTAGTGCAAATGGGTTATGTTGTTTTCTCAATATATGGAAATGTTAAAATTCTAGTCCATGTTTCCCACATGCTAAAATGTAGTGGATAGAGATTACATTAAAAACACTTTAAGCTCATGCTTTTACATTAAAGAATATGTAACAGTGTGTGTCAAAGTTAAGGTCAGACGAAACTGGCCACATGTTTAGACTTTACTAGCAAAGAGGGGCTGTGAAACAGGATCGTCAGTTTTTGTTCAAGCGCTTAAACAGGCTGCAGTGTCTAACAGACCCATGCCAGTGTGTGTTCAAAGGATTATATGTTCTGTCTGGGAGAAGAAAAACAGTTTTGACTTTTAGATAACTGGAGAGCTGGACATGTCTTCCTTTTTTTTTTATTTTATGGAATGGCAGTAAATGGTGTGCATATTTTCTTTCCTCCAGTACTTCAGTGTGTGAAGCAAATATTTAATGATGTGCTAGAACAGGGCGTTTCTACTCCAGTACAAACTCCAACACAGGAAACAAAGGACAGAAAAGAGAAGACAGACTGCATGTGTGGACAAGATGTGTTCACCCCATCCTGCTGATGAAGATTTCAGTTGATGAATTGGTGATCTTCTGGCTAACCTCAGGATTAGCAATGCAACACATTTGACAACATGTCTCACTCTCTCTTCCCCTCTTACTCTGCTTGGCTCCAGTTTCTCTTTCATTTAGCCAAACCCATCCAAAGTCATTTGGAAGTTGTGATTACCGTAGTTAAAAACACCACATAAGAAAAACAATGTATATTTTCCTTTCACGTTACTTTCTGCAGCATTAAAACATGATAATGCCAACATCTAATCTGTGCACTGACTTACCCAGTGTTGCCAATCAATTAACAATTGACACAACTTGCAGACTGGCTCGAACTGGTTTGGGACGGGACGATGGAAAGCAGCGGTAGAGGAATGGGAAATGAGAGGAAAACAGTTGTGACTGCTGCTGGCCTCTGCCCATGCAGCTCTGATCCACCCAATAACCACAAATGAACAGAGTGGCACTCTCGAATCCTCTGAAAACAGATCCGGAGCTGGGCATGAGCTGCTATTTGTGATTTATGGCTGGAATTGTCATTATAGCAATAAAACATCTAAAAAAAGGAAGGATCCCTTCTCCTGTGGATGGCAGAGTTGTTAATTAAATGTCTTTTAGTCATGGTTCTGCCATGTTTGGCTGATGTGGTTGCAACGCATCAAAGTGTAGACCAAATCGTTAGGCTTGATTAGAATGAAAATGAGTGCCACATGCTTCGGAGCTCATTTACGGTTGTTGTTTTTTTTCCCCCTGTGGCTTAGGCTTTAGAGCAACTCTTGTTTGGAATTCCATGTGGCTGGATTGTGTAAACCGTTTTAATGGCACACATTTATGTGGACATCTTTTCTGTCTCATTTAAGCAGATCTGAAATTACACAAAAAGTTATGAGCTTTTGGAAAAGTGGGAACTTAAATGCAGAACGTTTTCCACATTTTAAAAAAAGAATTTTTACTGTACAGTTCTTGTGTCCAAGGCCAATCTGCTCATTTGTGGTGATCTTTGCTGTGTTTCTGAATCATCCCATATAAAACACTTGAAAGGCGTTATATTCTGTAAACTCAAAGGCCAGTCTTGAATGAGGCCTTTATTTTCATATTGTGGACAAAGACGGAGGGAGAGAGATGGCTGAGAAACGGAGAACTTTGCAATACTACCCCAGGCATGCATGAAATCAGACCTGGAATGTGTTTGCTGGAATAATTCATACGGCCGCGTGAATTCTACAAATACCACATGTTGATTGCTCTGGGAGATAGGGTAGGGTTCGCCTTTCGTGTCCTTGCTTGGAGGAGCTTAACGCTGCAAAACTCGTGGTTGGACATAACATCTGATCACCATTCCACCCTGTTCAGTAGAACACTGGCCCTATGCTGATCTGTAAAACATGAAATCATCTAAATCATCTGAAACAAGGCTTGGTTTATTTAGACAGCTGTTTAACGCCAGGCTAGTGCATGATGTGACCTGTGCTATGACATGTATCCAAATGAGACAACTGCTGGACAGGAATGCACACACTTGTCTAAGGGTATAAAGAGACAATGTGAGTGATTGTGAAGGACTAGAGTATGAGCCAAAGTGTAAACTGACTGAAATGCTCATCAAAGCTCAAATCAGGGCAATTTCACTGTCGATTTATTTTGAGTGTTTGACATAGCAAGAGCAGTGCCAAAGTGTGGTGAACAAAAACCAGTGTTTCTAACGTTTTATTGAGAACTTTGATCTTGTAGTGGGTTCGTTTTATTGAGGTAAACAAACTGGAGTGGTTGACACATAACTATGCTTAAAAGTTAAAAAAAAAAAAAAAAGACATCAACAAACAAACAAACAAACAAAAAAATAACAACGTCCTGACTGGAGCGATCATAGTGATTCACTTGAAGCAAAGTTGTGACTTCCTTCCTTATATATATATATATATATATATATATATATATATATATATATATATATATATGTATGTATCATGTCTTTATACGACATTAAATGACTAAATGATACAAAAACCACAGCTGGTTGCCTATTCCCTCCAATTTCTGTCTTAACAGCTGGGGAAGGCATACTTTCCACTTTCACTTATGCACACACAGACACACACATATGATTTCAATCTGATTTGCAATATTAAAATCATTTCATGCACTCCTCAACTCATGTCAAGTCACGAAGTTCTCAAATCGCCTTCCAGCATTTTTATATGCACATATGGAAAAGTGCATAAATGTATGTATATGCACGCACACACATGCATACACACACAAACACACTGACCTTGGCGTTCTGCAGTGCTGGCTGATAGCTAGAGGGCCTGTGGCTCATCCTCTGGCTCGGCTCAGTATTGATATCACCTAAGAAGAGCTCCTCCACTGGCTGCTCCATGTTCCTGTTTACGTATTGCTTCTCAACACGCAGCAGCTGCAGCTCGTGCATGGCGAAGTTCAGGCCGCGAGAGCAGTTGCAGCTTCCTTCTTCGCTACACAGCTCATAACTTATGTTTGGCTCCAAGGAGGCGCCTTTCATTCCCTCGCAGCTCTGTGCCAAATGCCTGCTTAGCTCCTTTGCCGTGCCCATAGAGTGGCACACCACCTGGATTATGGGTAGAACAGTATGAAAACAGTCTCATAACATCCCATTTACATCACAATAAACCTTGGCCACAGATTTGGCTAGCAGGTAGACACTGCTAAAGGAGATCAGGTCAAAATTTAATCCCATTCTAAATCAATGGTCATAGTAGTCTTCTAGATTGGAAAGTAACCATGACAGTGAGCATAAACTTTAAACTAAGCCAGTTTTTAATACTTTTCTATTTTCTTCACTACACTCAATGGAAGGAAAATCCTATCTTCCACCTTATAGAGTAATTCCATGGTTGCAATAAAGAAAGGATGGGGTGTGCATAGACCAGGACCCAAATGGACCTTAGGAAGCAAATAAATATACAGAAGAATGAAAATTGTCCAGGGTGGGTGGCCAGTGTATTTGCCTGTCCTGGTGTTCACTAAAATTCACAATTCATACAGGTGTTCCAGGATTCTACAGGTTTCCCTGTAAAAGAACCCTTAAATGTCCCATAAACCATTTCAGAAATGGCTTTATGAGCCCTGAACCATGAAAGGGACCAATAAAAGATTGCATCGCCTTGCTAAATTGAATGATATGGATTTTATCGGTTTGAATTAGTTTCGAGTACCAAACTTGTTGCCACAGCACAAGTGATATTTGAAATGAATTCTATACAAATTAGTTATGACATGGCAAAGCGACATTTTCAAATGACTGGCTCAAATGATTTGTCGGATCAATCCTATGATGCGCGTGGTCCGCGTTTATCCAGGTCCCCACTCATAAATTTAAGTTCCCACTTACTTGCAAAAATGGAAGAAAAGCATATAACTATGATTTCACCTTATCCTGTCATATATGACCTCTCATTAAATGTTTATGGGGATGTTATGACGAAAAATAAAGTTTGGAAAGGAAGCAGAGATCATTGGTACCTTTGGTGAGTGTATGTAGATAGTACAGATAGCTTGCTTTGCGAATCTGCCAACAAAGCTAGTAAGAAACCTTGCACATAACACGTAAATCAAACAAAGAATTTTCAAACTGATCAGGGCATTATTTAATTTGTGTTCAACTAGTAAGATTTAGAGGCTATATACTATATAGCCACTACCGTTTCTCATTGGAACTAACAAAAAATGGACAGTATACATTCACAAGCGACAACTTTTGAGGTCACTACATGCCCACAATAGATAAACTTGTCGCTTTCTAGGGTTAGAAAGAATAAGAGACAGTTAGATCATAGCAACAGCAGCAAATGCACATTGGTAATGTTTTTTTTTGTGGCGGGGGCGGACTAGAAAGTTAGCTAAATAAAAATAACAATTTGTTATTTTCAAATTGTTCAGTTACGAGTAAGCAAAACATGATATAAATGAGATGACAAAAAAGTGTCCCAATATCTGAAACAATGAACATGGTGGAAGAAAACCCACTGGTGGTATGATTTTGGTGGTATGATTTGCCTCCATTTTGTTTGTTATTTTCTTATATAACATTAAATGCCATGAAACCCTGCAACAGCAAGGAGAGTATTTGTTTCATAAGATTATTTGATTATTACATGAATTCATCTCTCTCATATTTACAAAGGACACGCTTAATTTAGAAATGCTTTGTAAAATCCCTACCTACACTGGTAGCCTATATTGTATCATTAATGGTGTTACAGATTTCCTTATTGTGTTGTACTGTCATGCCATCTCACCTGAATGTGGTGGATGTGGTAATCAGCCTCTGTGCCACCACGAATGATCCACGAGGCCTGGCGCATACGCACACGGCCCTGGATCACCAGCGTGTAGGTGGGCACTGTGCAGTGGTTGTCAGCGTAGTAAAACTGGTGGGCCTGAAACGTGTGGTTGTGTTGGAAGTGGTAGAGGCGGGTGATGAACTCTGGGCCAGGACGTACCTCGCAGCTGCCATAGCAACCAGAAAATGAAGGAAGGAAACAAGGTGTGGAGGGTTAGAAAGGAAGATAAAACTAAGTGTACAAGCACACGTTCCTATTTACTATCAATTATATGAAGTCATAAAAAATACTATTAATGCACAATTAAAATCTATGTTAAAAAATAGCTTAATTTTAAAATGTGACCTTCAGATCTCAGGTCACGTGCTCACCCGGTGGAGACCCAGTGGCCCTCTATGTTGGGGGGCATCTGCACGGTAACACGTGCTCCATTATGGAGACGCTTTAGCATGTGCTGGCACTGTGTGTCTTTGGGCGGCCAGCTCAAGCTCTTCTCCAGAGCCAGACGAGGTGATCGACTGTCCGAAACATACAGAGATGAGCCCACTGTCCAGCCTGCTGAACACATAACCACATAACCACATGCTTAGCCATCTGCCTATTTGTATTATGTTTGGTCATAATATTAAGGATTATAAAATAAAGCACTGGTTATTAATTGGGATGTACTGATTTGATACTATACGCTCACTTTATTAGATTTTATCTAGATTTTCATGCACAACAGTCTCGATAATTTACACAAAATAGTGCGAAAAACATTGAGTGAGGAGCAGTTCTGAGGGTGGAAACACCTTGGTGAGAAAGGTCAGAATAGAATGACCAGACTGGTTCAAGCTGATAGGGAGGCTAACTCAAATAGCCACTCTTTACAACCACAGTGAGCAGAAAAGCATGTCAGAAAACACAATACATTGAAACTTTATGTGGATAAGCTACAACAGCAGAAGACCACATCAGGTCCACTCCTGTCAGCCAAGAATAGGAATCTGAGGCCACAGTGAGTACAGGCTCATCAGCTAGTATATCACATCTGCTGATATATAGAATCATATTGTTGTCTAAGAACTTTGATTTTGGGATAACATTGGGCACATTTGTTAGCTCGTATTGGGTTACAATAATCTCTATGATCAGCATGAAGCCCTGAAAAGCTGATTTTGAAGGCAAACATATCCGAAATGAAAGAGCATTAGAGCTTGAGGCTATTGGGCAGAATTCCACATGTGAGGATGTCTTTCCTATACTAAGATTATTGTAGGTTTGGAAATTATTATTAGGGATAGTTGTGTGCCAGTGGCTGGTCAAAAACAATGCTAGTCTGTCTGTGCTACTCTCAAAACTTCGCTTATCATCATACAACAAAAACACATTCAACACTGTTAGACCATTTGAGACCTCTCTAAAGAGCTAAAACATGGCATACCCTTTAAAATGATTGCATTTCAAACACAACTGTATCTTTTTGAGATGAAACAGTCTGCTTTCCATGGTGTGTGCTCACCAGTAATCTCACCAGCTCAAGTGAAATTATTAGTGACCGTGCATGATGGGGAAATAGGTCCAACATTTATGCCTTCCAACATTTACTTGCACGCAAGTAGCATGCAACATGCAAAAAACAAGGATATTAAACTCTATCTTAAAGCAAATTTCAGATATAGATCTAACTGATGTATCTGAATGACCAAACTCCACTTATATTTTGCATTCAATCCCTGACTTGTACATAATGGTTGTAGCAGAACAGTTCACACTAGGCTTCGGAGAATAATTCAATAATAAATGAAATGTGTAAGAACTATTATGACTTCAAAATTAGGAGATGCAGATGCAGGTGTGTGGCCTGCTTGGCTGCTGTGGATGCAGCTGTCTTCTGCAAAGGGAAAGCTTGTCATATTTTACCACAAAAAAAGTTGGTGTTAGCCATGCAATAAACACATTCTTTAAGGCTGTTAAAATGGTGCACATTCTACAGGTTAATTATTAATACTACTTGGATTTCTTTGGATTTCTATGCATATTTCTATATATATTAAGAATTGTTAGGGCAGGTATGTCTATGACGGATTCACACAAGATATCTCTTTCCAGATTACAGACATGTAAGTATCTACGTGATGTATGCATTGTCATCACACCAAGAGTGACATGCGTAAATTCTACATCTCATATCATCAGTGCAAACTGATTGCTTTGACTTTTATTCTAAACCCATGTTGTAGGGCTTGTTTTCACGCAATTTGGGTTACATTAAATGTATGTACGCTATACCTTTAGCTAGGAACACTGTCTATATTTTATTATTCTCCACTTTCAACAAGGGTTCAGTTGTGTTTAGGCAAGACACAAAAAAAATTAACAGCACTCTCCATGCTTAAGAAAAAGGCATACAGGATATGACGGAGTTTTTTTTCCAACATGTAAATTCGCAGGGGATATTTATATTATCTGGACTTATTTCTAGAGGTCAGTTTTTAGTAGGTAAAGAACAGAATAATCTTTCCAGACATGAGAATGTGCAGTCTGCCAAAAAATTATGCTATTGCAGAAATCACAGAGATTCTTAGGTTATAATTACATTACCTCACCTATTCAACTAAACTAATCTCATCCAGACAGGGCTTTAGAACCACATTTTTTTCGTACAGAGTGAGCAGCATTTTGACTAGTGAGGACAAGTGTTCTGGGAGTTGACAGAAGAAAGGTGTGAGCAGAATCTTGACCCAACTGAGCAACAAGCCCCATGAAAACCTCTTTCATGTCTCACAGCAGTGTTCTATAGTCTTTGCATCTGGTACCCCCTCATGTCTCTCTCTCTCACTCTCTCTCTCTCTCTCTCTCTCTCTCTCTCTGCACCCTGAGGACATACTGGCTCCATTTGCACCTGCACCTACTCCCACTCATCAAGCCTGCCAAGTGAATAATTCTAAACCATGATATCTGAAACCACTGTGGAGAAGTTGGCCACGGCAAAACCCGGAAGGCTTCTATTATGTAAACACACTGTGATAACATGAAAAGGCAGCCTGACATGTCTGCTGTTGGGAGATTTTCTAATGGCATGTTAGCACCCTGGCCTTGTCATTGAGTTGCACAGTTTCAGTTTTTTCAAGGAAGGCCTGGGATTTTGAATTCACAGAATGTTTAACAGAAAACCTTGTTATTTATCCAAAGGTTTATAAAATCTGATTTTATGATTATGTCCATGGACTCATGAGGAATCTGAACCAAGTTGACTTGACGCTGGAGCAGAGCCCTAGAAAGTTGAATGTAAATTTGTTATTGCATAAAGCTTCGTAGAGAGAATAAAGCCAGTACAGTGATGAGCCACTGGAATAAATAGGATCATCCTCTCATAAGATCGCCAGCATTATGAAAGCATACATGATGCCAAAACCTATAGTATAAATATACAGTGGCACTGAACCATAGAGAGTTTTTATGACCCATGACCCACGACCCACAGAGGGGATTTACGACCTACTGGCGTCCTGCAGCCTGGGTACAGAGAGAGACCATGACTGGACATGACTTCATTGTAATTCCCATGCATGAGTATGCTGCCAGTCTTTGTCTACTGCACTCTTAAATGTTACCAGTGTATCGCAAATGAGATGGTGCCTGACCCTGCCTGTTTTTCTGCTTTCGCTTAACAAATCTGCTTTTTAAAATCTTTCATATGATGTTAATTGTCAAACCTCCATGCCTGGAAGCCAAATAGCCCCTTCTACTCCAGCCTGAAGCCCATAACCACTTTTTCCCAAGCTCTAATTCAAAGCACCCACTGAGTTCCCCTCGCTTTAACCACCGAGAACATTTCCAGTTGGACGGATCCCATCAGTGAGCTAACGGTCCTGGGACGGCTGACAAACAAACGGACGAGCTCCAGAATCGACCAGAGCTGCTGAGAGAAATCCAGGACTTCAGTGACATGCTGCCTCTCTTCTAAAGCACTTTACCGTGTCTCCCTTCATGTCTGAGGGACAGCCTGTCTCTGATAGCCGTCTTTCAAGACACTGTTTATTAGTCCTCTGTCAATAAAGGTATATACACAAGTTTTATGTATCCACATGAATTTTATCTGATGCATGAAAAAAAAGAAATGGATCTTAATGTGCATAGGAGTAAGTATATGTATTAGGTTACATCGCATCATATCTATTTTGCTTAGTGTCTAATTATATTTGGACCGAATATTAATAGTTTTTATACATGGCTAATGTTACTTTATACTTTTTATTGAGATTTGCAAACTGCACATGCCAGCAGCCTAATTATCTTGCATATTAGTCAATTGTGCAGGATTTCACAGCTTTAGTGTCAGTGTGCAGGAAGACGGCTCTGCATAACATCAAGCCGAGATCTAAGCTGCTCCTTTGGTTTCTCTTTGACCTTATCCTGAGGTTTTCCCCCCCATAAATTTACAGTACGCTCTAATCCAGCCTGACATCGGCAGTTTTATGGGTGCCAGGAAAGGCTGCAATAACGTGCCACTTAATTGAACGTTAGACTCCTTTAAACACACTCGAGAGTTAAGTAGATTTGAAAATATCGCTTTTTTTTATCTCTGGGCCCCATTTGAAGTGAGAGCTGAATGTTTGGCCTCCGGCTGTCATTTCTAGCAGATGGAACGGGTCAGGGGCAGTGCAGTAATCTGTGTTTCCCCTCCATGCCAGGGCAGCATCACAGAGAGCTAAAGTGAAGCCTTCAACTCCAGAATGACCCTCATCTAACCAAGAGCCCCAGGGAGTGCACTTTATTGCCTTCTCTTCCTCTGAGAAGAAATGATTTAAACATAATCTCCCTGTTGAGCCTCCATAGTATAGAAACTTTATTCTTACAAATGTAAGATGTAGGCCTTTTGGAAAAGAGAAAGCAATACTGAAGAAAGTCAGTGATGCAGTACGGTACTCCCTGTCCACCACTTTTGGTGTTTTCCCTGCTCTAACACACCCACTTCAACTCAGTAAGTGCTGGGAATTAGCTGATTACCTGAATCAGGTGTACTAAAATGTTCAGGACGGGACTCCAGGACCAGAGGGTGCTCACGAGCGCCCTCTGTGTGCCTTACTGAGCCTGTTGAAGCAGAAAGAGCAGTGGTCTATGATCCAAAACCTTTTGCATTTATGAAAGACCAATCACTGCAGACAAATTGTTAAGAGCAAGACAAGGCTGATGCAGCAACATGAAAGCCAACAACAGTGAAAAAGATGTTCAAATAAAATTAGTCATAAAGTGTCTTTTGTTATTCATTTAACTTGCCATCAAGCAGCATTAGAGTAACAGATTATGTGAAATTGATTACAAACAATGCGATCAGTTACCTGATTTATGTGTATAGCCTACATATTTATAAACCATGTTCAGTTTTAGAAGGAACTACTACGTTCAGTCAGCTGATTTCATCATGATACACTATTTAAATTTGTCAGTGTGATCAGTCACACACCTCAGCATCACCAAAGTGCAGACTTTGAGAAGGAATGCAGGACTTAAGGCACCATTTGGGATAGAATCAAAACCAAAGGTTCATTTTTCACCAGATTTTTCTTTCTGTGAAATGACAGACCAATATTTTCATCTTTCCAAACAACAGGTGATTACATTTTCGAAAATTGTTCCTCTTCAGATTGACCACATTGCCGAATGGATCCTATACAAAACAAACATGTATGTGAAGACTAATATCAATAAATTTAGGATGACTTTTGGATTTAAGCAACATCTATATAGTGCAATATAAATAAGGAACAAATTACTGAGGATCATGTAGCAGCATTAAGTGTGTAACACGTTTTATCTATATGGCTACACGAGCCATAAGACAGGTTACATATCTTGTAATGTCTGCTTTACAACATTCAAAATTATGATATTACTTTACATATTACAGAAATACAGCGGTTTATGATGTGATGCATTATGACATGGCAGCACATTTTGAGCAAAAAATTGTGAATTCTGAAGAACCTACAGGGTGTCCCAAAAGTCTCCATACATAGGGGAAATTAACAAAATGTCTTCCAAAATTTTTCATACTTTGTTCATATAATATTTTTTTTCCACATAGCCTTTAAGAATGCCTTTGACAAAAGAAGAACATATTGAAATCATTCTCATGGCTGGATTGGGAAGCTGTCGCAAGGCGACTTTAACAGGAAACATGGCAAGCACATCACACGACACTGTTGCCAAACTGGGAGCCAAAGTTGGGAGAGATGACTCTGTGTGTGTTTACAAAGTAATGGCAATCATATAGAGGATTTTTTGTAAATAAAGTTACATTTTGCTAAAAAGTCTTAATTTCCCCATGTATGGAGACTTTTGGGACACCCTGTAATATGGGATTTTAGGAAGGTGAAAAGCAGCCTATAGTTGTTTGTTGTTATGGTTAAAAATAAAAAAAAGAAAACAGCATTACGGATGTCTCAAACACTCTTTGGCTTATAGAGACTACAAGGTTAACTGTTGTAGGAAATATTCATTAAGAATAAACTGAGAATGAAATAGAAAAAATACCCTGAAGCCTGACTACAACCTTTGTCTTATTTACAGTATAGAGTAAAAATATGTCTGAATCTTCTGTTAAACCAGTGTGGGTGCATGAAACATGCTGCCCCTTATATTTAATGGATATATGGTCAGATATGATAAAAGGTTTAATCAGAGCAGTTAAATACATACCCAAGTGAGCAATTTTCAAATGTGCTCATTTAATTTTTGCGTGCTTTTTTTGTCATTTGCAGTGTGCACATTTTTGGAAGTGCCCAACAGAATTATCCTATATAAAGATATTGGGTACTTAAGCACTCTAAAGGGTTTTGTCCCTCTGGGGAGCTCTGCAACTTTGAGAAAAAGTAGAACCCATTTAGAAAGCTTATGAGAGTGTGTTCAGTAACATCGAAAACATGAATGAGTGGCTCGGACTCACCAAGCGTGACCAGCAGCACTGTTACAGTAATGTCCATTCTCCTGCAGCCTGAGACACAGCTCCTCATTGTGTCTTCATGCACTTCCACTTTGGTGCTGCCCAAATAAAGTGCAATTCAAAGCGCGCAAAAACGCATCCAGACCTCTAAGAACTCGCTGGAGACTCTGCGGGTTTAGAGTGAGCCCTCGGATCCCCGGATCGCCCGATGAACAGCGGCTGATGAAGTGTCGGCTCTTCACCCAGCGGAGAAGCGCCGACGAGCCGAAGAACCGCGTCGGTGTTTGGGGTGTTTGGAGTTGTTAGACCGGGGAGGAGAGCGAGCTCATTGCACCGCGACCAGATGAGCTCAAAGACAACTTCCTTTAGAGAACTTTCATCTCCAAGTTCGCCATCGCCACTGGAGGCTGATCTCTAAAATCAGAGCCTTTTACTAGTGACAAGCGTTCCGATTCACTTTACTGATCCAACTCTTTTGAACATACTACAGTATTATGCTGTGAGTGAATCGAATCATGTGAGAATTGATTCGTTTGATTCACCACTCAGAGAAGGATCCAAAATAGTCTACTATTCTAAGTACAGTACTAATGTACACACACACACACACACACACACACACACACACACACACACACACACACACACACACACACATATGTGTTTATATATATATATATAGTGTTATCCTCTCATTTTGTCTATGTAACAACATTAAAAGACCACCAATAGTCTAATGACAATACAGTTTAAGCAATTTAATCCCAGTGTTTTCCCAGCTTTGAGTGCATCCTATAGCCCTGCTGTACAAACTGTATGCATTCTCAAAAAACTACAGTCTGCATTTGTGTAAATATGTTTTATTCATTGTCACACTTGTGTCCTCTAGGAAAGGACAGTCTCAAAATTAACACAAGCTGATCAATGAAATCCAACTGTTTGAAACCCATTCAGTAACTTGTATTTTTTTTCTTCATGTTACAAACTATGAATATTAATATACGTTAATATTGTTACATTTAATATACATACAGTATATAATATGGACAGTCAGAATGATTTATGAACAGTGAGCTGCTGTGTTTCCACCAGTTTCACTGTGACTGTTCATGTTTACATCACATGAGAGAATATTATAAATGTGGCACTCATTACACTTTTTATTAAAACATCAATAACAACCCCTTTAAAAATTACATCTACCAAATAGTATCCTATTTTTATGACAGCAGGTTTTACTAAATTCTTTTTTTATAAAGCTCTGATGCAGAGCTTTACATAGTTAAATCAAAATAGTCTGGTCATGTGAACAATGTGCAATGCATACTTTAGTGTTTTTTTTGCTCCAACATACCTAATTCAACTCATCAGCTCATTAATAACTCTTTTGTGAATTAAAAAAACGGTATGTAAGAGTAGAAAAACTCTAAGATACAGAGGTACTACATGAGCAGGATTGGAAACAGTGGACTATTCTAAAATTATACTATACCACAATTATGTTCAGTATGTATGCTGATTTAATATAACACAGTCAAGACTAATTTACATGATATTAAACATGAAAAACTTTCTAAAAAATGTTTCGCTTAAAACTTTCATTTCATATTTATTTTTAAACTTACAGGAATATACAGGAAAACAGAAAGTTCTCCACTCTCACTATCCTATCTAAAGCAATTAATTCCTTTCCCTATGGCATTAACAATATAGTCGCAAAAGATTTCTAAACACAGCAGTGCCTCAGGAAAGAGATGTGTAATTTCCTGCAACTGTGATAACTGTGTGACCATATGGGAAGGGAAAAAGCACAACTGTCCAAAATTTGGGTTTGGTTTCTATGTGTTCAAAAGACTTTAATCTCTCAGTTTGGCCACAATCGGACATGGTTCTTTTTCTCTTTCCCTCTCTTTCACTTTTTGTGTCTATGTCTCTTGCCCTCTCGAGAGACCCTGCAGATGTAAAAGTGAGAAAATAGAGAGGCTGGAATGGTGTCTATAAAGTGGTGACTTCATGCATATCTGTTTCTGTCAAACTTGGTTTTTCTCCCTCACCCTCTCCATTGTTCTAACTAAATGTTTTCAGCTTAGGAAAACCACAGGTATTAGAAAAAATGGTATCCACACCCCTCTCTCTCTGTCTCTGTCTCTCTCTCTCTCTCTCACACACACACACACACACACACACACACACACACACACACACACACACACACACACTTCTCTGCAGTGTTCTCTAGTGAATAGCTGTCTGAGATCACAAGTAAAGACAAGCTGAGATAAAAAAAAAAAAATCCCACTTGGCAGGGATGAAAAAGCCTACAGAGCTTATTATCTGTGGATTTCCAGTGACCTCACCCCCGATATGAGCTAACTTCAGTGTGGAAAGTTCTCCTCTGTAAAAGCAGCATTAATATGGACCTTTAACAATAAATCAATGCATATTTTATCCCGTTAATAAATTAAAATAACTCTCAAGGAGACATTCTTGCGTTTTCTTCTTGAAAATATAGTGCTTTTTTATAGTCATAATTATTTCAGCCAAGACTCTGTGTGTGTGTATTTAGGGTTGGGAGGAGTGTATGTGTCTAAGGTGTGGTGTATGTTCTAATTTATCAGTTTTATTAGTCTTCTGTTACACCTCCATGGTGAAGATCCATACAAGAACCACAAAACACATTAACACACCACACCATACACTTTTATTTACCCTGACTTTTGACCCCTGATCTCTGTTTTTTTTTGTGTCTGTGTGACCTGTAGCACTGATCCATGAATAGGTTTTACACACCTTCTCTGATGTTTTTAACCCATATGTGCGTTTTGAGACCCAAAACAAACACCAGCCTCCTGCCCCAGGCACTAGAGAGACCTCAGGGATAAGTTCCTGCCTTACTCAGCACTAACTCCAACCTGCTGATCTGCAGCTCACAGGCTTAACGCCATGGCTGGCTTTGTATGCTGGACATAAGACATGTTTTATGTTGTGTTTATATAGCGACATTTAGCCATGTACACATTGCCATGGTGTTTTTTTCAGTTTGCCCAAAATGCCCAGATATACAGGGTTCAAAGAACCGTAGTTACACATTAGGGATGTAACTAAACACGAATACTAATACAGAATGAACAGATAATGCATTCTAAACAGATACAAATACAGATGAATAAGGGGAACACTATTGTTTTTTTTTTCTTTTTTAGAAAGCTTGCCAGAAAGCTTCACAGGGCATCTAGTTGAGAATAGAGGTGTGCATCAGGACTGCTACTAGGAAACCCATGTCAGGTTTAAATCCGGGGTATAACAACTGGATTACATCTGCCAGCAATGTCACAAGGAACAGGCCTGACCCTAGGAATGCCTTGAAAGGTGCTCGTAGATGACCGTCACACACTCACTACCAGGAGGGGCGATGTTAACCTTGTAACGTTTGGAGAAGGTGCATAGTGACAGCCAGGTAGCAGCAGCCCATATGTCCTGGAGTGGTACACCTCTAAATAAGGCCCATGAGCAGGAAATCCTCAGAGAGTGGTGTCTAGCCCGTCTATGGTCTAACATGATGGTCTGAGTGGATTAGAACAGTCTGATAACTGGCAAGAAGGATCTCAGGGCCCTCAACACTAACTAGTTTATCTTTTCATCATAGTGTAAAAGAAATTGTTGGTCATTTTTTATTTTCCTAAAGCTAACTTACATTTAGAAGGCAATTATTTGACCATAAACATGATCTATAATCGCTAATCGCTAATCATTATGTACACTTTTAAAACAGGAAGAAAGTTTGAGATACTAAAGATACCAAAATAGATCAGGCTAGCTTACTAGCTAACATTAGCAGCATACTTGAATGCACAGACTTCAGAATTATAACTTTGTGGGAAACAGGACATCTGGTGAACATGTAAGTAAGTATAAGTGCTTTTGGTTCCTTCTTCTTTGCCGACATTGTATGTTTTTTTTTTCTGAAACATATCTGCCTGTCTGTCTGTCTGTCTGTCTGTCTGTCTGTCAGTCAGCCAGTCTCTATCGTTCTCTCTTTCTCATAAAATCATGATTAAGTGATTTTGGCCCACATCCAGAGTCTCTAATTAAATGTATTGTTTGGGGGATTTCTCCTCCTGTTGCGTTACCATGGAGCTTGTCATGGTATCACCCTCCCTTATTCACTCTCCGCTCTGCTCCACACATCTCCTCATCAACCTCTCTCCTTCACTCTCCTTCTTTTTCCCAGATTATGGATAGGCAGAGGCCAGGATCCGGAACAATGCTCACAGAGAGAGGAGGGATTTAGCAGCCTGGCTTAGAAATGAGAGAACAGGAGAGTAGTCACGGTGTGTTAACCATGTCTGTGTTCAGTAATCAAAGCCTCTGTGGTTCCTCTTTCAGAATCAGGATATGCCTAAAGAAGTTATATGTCAAGGTTTCTATAGAAAGAATAATTAAGTATGCTTATGCTTTAAGATGTGATACCTAAAATGAACCTTATACCTTATACCTGAATTCTGAAATCTGAAGATTTTAAAAATATGTTTAATCATAAATATGGCAAATTTTCTGTAAGGAGATGTTTATTTAACATTTTATGGAAGGGGTCTCTAGTGTCAGCGCTTTGTAATGGTCAGAAGGTTTTCCACCACAGAAGATTTTTCAAGATAGAAAGTGTATCTTCCATTAATAAATAAAAATTTCATCCTTGGCAGGTTGTTGTAGTATAAGAGGAAGAAAAACACTATAGGACTTGCTGATATTGTAAAGGAATCAACTTTGGGATGTTAAAAGTAACTCCAATTTGTGTCAGGCTGCATCACACCACCTTGTCATTGATTATTTTCCTATAACAGTATGGCATGTTGTGTTTTGTTCCTTACACATACACATTTTGCTTGAATCACTGCTTTGAATCAGAAGCTTGACTCAGTATATACCAACGTAAATGAAATATTTGAAATATGCATGTATGTATATAATGAAATGAAATATATATAATGAAATAAGAAATTTTTTGTTCCATCTTATATAATTTTTTACACTGTCAAAATGTGTGGTAACTATTGATGAACTGCCCCTTTTAAGTCATTTTCAATGAGATTGAGTTTGGATATTCACCCTTCTGTCCGTCAGCTGCTGTACTATTGCTTGGGTGTTGAACTTGTCACAATGAAATATTTGCTTTTCAGTAACATCGGACGTTCACCTTTCTGTCCTGCAGCTACTGTACGGTTGCTTTGTTGCTGAACTTGTCACACTGAAAGGTGATCTTCTCGTTCTCACTTCCTAGCTGAGGGCTGCAGGCTTTCTTCAAAACTTTTCCTGTATTTTGTGTCATCCATCTTCCCTTAAATCCTGACAAGTACCTCACTCCCTGCTAAAGAGAAACACCTGCACAACAGGATCCTCTCACCACCATGTTTTACTGCAGAAATGATGGTTAAATATACTGGCTTTTCTCCAGACGTACTATTTTGGACACCATCCAAAAGACCACAGCACTTTGGTAGAGAATATTTAAGGCGCTTTTTAAGTAAAACCTAACTGAGAGTTAATGTGACCTTTTAAAGTCAGGGATCCCTTTCATGCAGGAAGAATTGTGGAGAGATTCTAATATTGTTGTCACCTGGACACACTGACCAATATTTGCCATAAAGAGCTGTAACTCATTCAGAGTTTACATCGACATTTTTTTTTTCATTTGGCTGATGCTTTTTTCAGTGTGACTTACTGAAGTGAGACAGGATACAATCCAAGCACAAAGACTGAAAGATGAAAAGTTAACTCTCTGCTAGTCCTGGGATTTGAACTCATAAACCTTTGAGACACTAGCAAAGAACTGCTGAGCAAACTTAGTTAGTCTAAGTAAACTTAGACTTTTTTTGCCCAGCATGGATCGTATTCAGAATTGGCAACTCGAGTCCAAATGTTACATGAAAATAGATATACACTGGGAAAGTTACTCGTATTCAGAGTCAGGTTATGCACATGCTCACAGTGTATAGTTCAAGTCTCTGTAGTTGCTCGATTTTTCTTGAGTAGAAGTGTCTGAGAAGGATTTTCAGTAGCATCTAGACCACTGCATTTCACAAGCACTTGGCTTTAAGCCTGTAAAAAAAAATCAGGGGATAGAAAATGCGGACTGAAGAAGCAGGTCACATTTTTTTTCTTTGCTGTCAAATGTAATGTTCCATAGGTTAACCAAAACATAAATTTCACTGTGACAAATTGTGGTTACATCAACCTAACAGATAGTGACACTGGACTTAACACTGCTTTTCGCTTGACCTGAAATCACACAAGAAAAATATGCTTAAGTCCAAGGATAGAATTGTGAGTAACTGAGGCACACATCTGTTTTTGGTAAACTCCACCCCATGTGAGTAATTCTTGCATAAATGTTCAAGTAGCACTTGTCTGTAGTTATATCTGAGTACTGATGTGGACAATTTTGGTATTAAATCCTACATTACATCCAATGTATATCCAATACACACGCTTAACTCAACTCTGAATATATCTCTATATATTTGCCAACAAATTATATACAGTAATATAAATATTAAATATTTATTTTCTTATATTTATAAAAAACAAGATATTATATTAAGGAATTTATCTATTAATTAAATAGCTAAATAAAATATTTAAAAATGAAAGCATTGTTTTTGTGTACATTTTGTTTGTCATTGGCAATAGTGTCATTAAAATGAGCACATTTATGTCAGTTTGAAGGCATGGTATCAATTTGTGTTTTTGGTGGCCCTTAAAAACAATGAAATATGGACTTGTGTTTAGCCAAACGTGATGTTTAACTCAGTGACACACAGATAGATAGTTAAGCTCATATGCAAAGATTATGATGTTGTTTATCATGGTGTCTTGCTTTCCACTGTTTTTATCATAATGATGTTCTAGATAAGCTGCAAAGAGTGTAGATGTGCTTATTAGACTTTTATACATTACTTTATTAGGTATACTGCATTTCCATTAACAGTATGCATACAGAGCATGCCTTTTCAAAACAACTTTTATGACTTTGACAGAAAGATACCAAATACTGTAAGTATGCTGTAATAATCAGTATATAGAATAAAATAATAATCAGTAATATTGAAAGACTGGAGGCTTTGAACTTTCTGGAGAAGCTGATAGCTGAACAATAAGCCCTCAAAGCTCAGCAAGTAAGGATGAGGAGGAGGAGAAGGAGGAGGAGGAAGAGGGTATGAGATCAACACTGTTTGGCAATCATCAAGCCAGAGCAGAGCTTCAATATGGCCAGCATCTGCTTGGAGCATGGCTGAGACTTGTTTAAACAAATCCAGATTTAGAGTGAGAGCTCAACAAGAGAGAGAAGGTTCTGGTGATGTGGGCCTAGTCTATGTCTTACCCAGGTTCACAAACATTACAGCAAATAAAAATATCTCGGAGAGAGAGAGACATCTAAAGTTCCACCTTCCTCACACAGCAGCCCACACCCTTTCAAACATCCCACTGAGAGAGAGAGAGAGAGAGAGAGAGAGAGAGAAAGAGAGACAGTGAGCTGACCCCTCTTTTGCTCGCTTTTGCTCTCTGCCAGCCACTGCCAGATCCCTGCTCCAGAAATGGATTCTCTCTGTAGTATGGCCACAATCCCACAATGCCCCACCACGGCCGCCCTGCACGGTTCAGACCTCCGTGGGTGAGCTTTGTCAAAGCGTCTCTCTTTCTCTCCTGTTTGATGTGGTTAGATGGGATGATTTGCCCAAGCACTGGATCTGCATCTGAGCCTTCGCCTGTTCTCTATTTAACAGGTGATGCCATTCCTATAAAACTTGGAGTGCTCGCTTTGATGCTGATGTTTACAGTAATTGTCTGATTGCTCCATGTTTACCTGAAGTAGGAAAACTGTAAAAGGCTAATTTTCTTAGCTAGCTCACTAAAGAAATACAGAATTCCAAGACTTAATCCGCATCAGAAGTGGAAAATAACAAAGTGCAATTACTTTGTTACTGTACTTAGGTACATTTTAACAGAGTTTTTCCTTAACATTTGCTTTTTTAAAAGGAAAATCTACTTTCTACTCCCTACATTTTTTGGATGCCATAATGTGACTTTTTTTTTGCATCAGACAGCTGTAAGCAATTGATTAAAATTCCAAACAAATATAATTTCTAACAGATGTGACAAAAAGAACATGAGGGCAAATGATCTCTTGATGTATTTATTAATAAATTTCTACATTTTACATTCAATATGGTGTCATGTACCTATCAGTTACCTATTAGCAAACAAACTATTTTTTATCATGCTAGCTTTAAATGATCCTCTGAAGCATAGCATCCTTTGCATTTGTGATTCTTGTGCTATTATTTCCATAGTTTAAGCAGATTTAGGAGTTTGTGTACTTCTTCTACCTCTGATCTACCAAATGCTATAGTTGAGTTAGACAGAATGCTTGAATTTAACCTTGTGTCCAAAACAAATGGCAGCTGTCTTCCTGCTTGTGATGTGTCATCAGTCAGCTTCTTAGAAGGCAGGATTTCAATAGCTGTATATGAGACATGCTTCAAAGGCCGCATTTGCTATGTTACCAGGATACCGATATACTCTTACCCAAAAGTTCGTGAAAAGTGAAATGATAAGTCCTGAAATTAAATTAAACAAAGTATTAGTGGGGAGAACAATGGATATTCTGTGATTATACCAGCTCATTAGGAAAATTTTTCTTACATAAACAGCAATTACAAATCTACAAGCTATGTAAGATAACAAGGGATCCATGTATGGAATGCTGCCTTTAATAATCAGCCAGCAGACAGCATTCTGGGCAAACACTTATTCAGTCATGTCTAAGTAAGCACCCTTTGTAGGGAATGGGTAGTAGGACATGATTATGGAGGAGGCTAACCTACTGCAGTGCATTTTGGGATTTCATGAAGGCACTGAATTTTCACATCTGTGCCCACAGAAGGACAACCACCCCCCTGCCCCCCAAATTGTACTACATGGTGAATATTGTGCAGCTTCTGACCCAGTCCACCTTTTTTTTTCTATTTTTCCCATAATTATCCTTATTACTAACTGAAATATGTACCTATTCAATCCATTTACTAATATGGTAAGTCTTAGTCAGTTTTATTTATTTAAACCAGGCATCCAATGAGTGCAAAGTAAAGCTGAGTTTTTCCAAAATCACAGAATCACTGTGACCCTTTCACATTGCATGACTTGAATCATCTGTGATCAGTTGTTTCTTGGACATAGCGGTGTGCACACTACACAATTGCTCGCAGATAAGGCTCACACAGTACATGAGGTTTCACCTGGAGAGATCATCAAGGAAGCATGCCTCATCCCCAAGTACTGCTTTCTCAAAAATAAATGCAAGAACTCTCAGTCTTCTTGTACTTATTTTGTACAGAAACAAGAAAAAAGAGAAAAATGTGGATGAAATATCAGTTGGTGAGATTGTCTAGTCTGAAAAGGGAACTGAAGCTTAATTTCTAAGCTTAATTTTTTGCTCTTCCTAATGACCATTTGGTATGACATGCCAAATCATTTCTTATAGAAGCATTATTACTGTGCTTATATTTTGTCCTCGTCCTCCCACACAGGGAGGATTCAGGGATCTGTGGTGCATGACAGCAGATATGCAGAGTCTTTGACTGGGAAATCAGGGCTAAAATTGTGTCAGGCCAACACTTTTAGTCTTCATAATCTATCCAGTGGTAAATGTAGCTAATTCCAGTATATTAACTAATTAGCATTTGCACATAACTGCCACTCATTTATGTTAAGTCACATTTAGTAACACTGGCCCTTTTGGTGGAAGTAGGTCTTGTCCTTTAAATGTCATTGTTGAACACAGCAAAATCCCCAGTGTTGAATTATCACCTAGAGCATTTATTTAACTCATTCAGAGTTAATTTGTGTCCAATTAGACATATATACATACTATAGGTGTTAATTCAACACTGGGGATTTTGCTGTGACTTAACCCAGAAACGTCTGATAAACTCTTCCATGCTCATTAGCAGAAAAAGCTAACAGTTTGTGTCAGGACTTTACTCAGATCAAACAGTGATGAGTCTCTTTGCAGATCAAAGGTTCGGTCATGCTGGGGGCAAAGAGGAAATGGTTCTCTGAAACAGTGCTGAAGTGTTTGCAACATTCAACTTACCCCTGTCTGGACAATGACTCAAATTTATTACCATCAAGTTTAGACTATCATTTGGCGTCACTTGGTTTAAGAGCCTAAAAGATAAAGATACTGTCAATTTTAGTAAAGTTTGCATGAGCATGCATATGTATTTTGATTTGTTACACTCCAAGCATGTCAGTACAATCTTAAACATTTCAAATGATGAAGGTTTAAATGGAGACAGAAAGATGATGGAGGTCAAATGTAACTGATCCTCCACATTCTCTCTCAGATATCTAATAACACAAAAACATCTTCCATACGAGACTACACTTTTCACATGTTCTGACTTCTGCGTATGTAATTATATTGCAGTATATACATGACAGTCGAGCAGGCAGGAACCTGCAGTCTGCTCTGTGTGTGTGTTTACAGCAGTGTGCCACTCTGTAAAGATACCTTCACAAGATGTTATCATTTGGGGGAATTCTGCAGTGCTGTAGAGTTTTTAATGTGCACTGTAATTAAATGGTAAATAATGATTAGTGTCACATTTTTCCTGGAGAAGCTTCAAGCATACAACATACAAAGAGGTCTACACAGAATTTGATTTGTAAGCATATTAATCATGAAAAATTGAACAAACAAACATACAGCTCTTTATGTTAGCTCTGATAGCTGTTTAACTGAATTCTTTTGGTAGAAATTAATAGCCAATATTTAGTATTTAGATAAAGTGTAGAATGTATTATTCTTTAACAAACAAAAATTTGAATTGTTGGTGAGCTGCAATCATGATCTGGTACAAGACGAATAAAACACTTCAAGACATTATTATTGGAAAACTGTCATTGTCACGGTTGCACCAACTTCTCTGTTGTGGATTATTTTCTTAAAACAGCATGCCCCCATCATATTTTATTCCTTATGTAGCATCCAAATACTACAGTACAAATCTTGTTTTTTTAACATAAGTTTACATTATGTAGCTTCAAATATCAAATATGCTATGTATGAACAAGAAATTACATGTAAATACAACATATTTACCTATTATCCAAATAAATCTCTCTGTTTTGCTCAAAACTCAAAGTGATGTAACCTTAAAGCCGAATTAATTTGGTAGAGACCCTCAAAGCTGATCTGTGCATGTCAAGTGGCAGAGGCTCTGGAATCTATCGATTCACAGTGTGACCTAAACGATGTGCACCACAATTACTTCCATAAGTGCAGGCAGACTGCGGTTTGAGTGAACGACGATTTCTCCCAGACTCTTCTCTTCCTTCCTGTCCCTGTTTCTCTCTCTTTCTCTCTCTCATTCCTGTTCCCTCTTACTCCGTGTCTGCTCAGTCATGGTCTGACCCACTGTCTGTGCAGCAGCAGATGCTCTGGAGCATGGCTAGAACCGGAGGACTCAAGCCTACATACATAAATAAAAAACAGCCTTTCATGCCAATGCAGTTTACTTTTATGTTCCCCCAAAACCTCCTAGTGTTTATGAGAGAGCAAATATATTCAAAACATTTTCTAGCCACAAAATTTGTTCTGCTCAACATACCCTTTCAGGACCCCAGTGCTGCCATGGAAACGAAATGTTTCTAATGTAAAACAAATATTAGCGCCCAACCTCATCCTCTCTTAAATCTTCTCTTCAGCTTGCTATTTTTTGATATTGAATCTATAGCACATAGGATGCCTCTCTTTTTGTTTTATTTTTTATTTGGTCTCTTTTTAATATGCGATGATGTGGCTTTGTATCTGAGAAAATAAAGAAACAACTGTAGTTGACCTTTTATGGTGAAACAAGTAAAAGAAAGAGTAAAGAAGAGGAGTAGAAAAAAGAGAAAGAATGGGAGTTGCTCCTCAATGTCTGAATCAAACTTTCTCTCTCTCTCTCTCTCCGTCTCTCTCTCTCACTCTAGTTATTCACCAGGCCACTACCGCCATTATAAAATCTCATTACTGTATGATTCATGGTCCTTCACTGATACTTTAGTGTTTTGCTCCATTCAGGAAGCCATATATCACTGTGCATGAACTGACCACATAAATGGCAAGACCAAGTTAGAAGAGCCTCACCATGGCAGAGAGAGAGAGAGAGAGAGAGAGAGAGAGAGAAAAGCATGTGTCTCAATGTACACTGTATATCAGCAGATCCCGGGAAAAATCCTCTTATCTTGGTTGGAGGAGGAGCATGTGACAGTGTAATATAGAATCTGATTAACACTCGCATCTCTATATTTTGATTTTGTGGTATTTTAAGGAGTTTCCAGATATTTAGGGACGGTTCAAAAGTATGCTATCTAAGATAAAATGCTCTGAATCATAAATCACTAAAATAAACTAAACTAAACTTTATTTATATATTGGATTTAGTCCTTTGAAAGTATCTTAAGGCAACATTACATACTATAAAACATTAAATAAAAAAAAATACAAAATTAAAAAACTGTATGTACTGAAAAATAATGAAAAATGCATTCTGAGATGCTTTTCTGCTCACCACGATTATAAAGAGTTGTTATTTGAGTTACTTTCATAGTTAGTTATTTTCTTCTGACCTCTCATCAGAAAGGCATTCCTGCCACAGAAATAACAATTATAGATTAAAGTGGCTGTTCAGTGTATATAAATGTATTTCAATTAAAATCTAGATTCTGACTTATACTTCTGTTGTAGATTTTTTCTGACTCCTCTAACAAGACCTGCATATAATAAATGAGTAAAACTAATAAAGGTTAAAGTAGGTGCTAAGCTGTTTTTTATATATATAATAACTGTATGTGTCTTAAAATGACAATTAACAGTGACACCAAAACACAAGTGATACCAAGGTGTTTAAAGGATTGCACCACATTTTTTCAACATCATGATTACCAAAACAAGAATTTTGACACATTTCCCTGTACTTAGGAAGAACAAATAACTGAGAAAAGAACAGATATCATCTTTATTCAAAAGTCATTTACTGTTGTTGAGGCATCAGTAAATGGTTAATGTACAACTGTTATAAAATGAATCAGTGAATTCTTCAGAAGGAATTAGCTCCAAATTTGTATAGTTGGTCCTTTCAGATATGGGACTGCGTTTTTCAGTCCCATCTCAGAGAAGAATTTAAGAATATGTTTTACTGGCAATAGTGTGGGTCTGATGGTTCATGGAAACCACAAAAACATGAATTACCAGCATGGTCTTAAATTCTTTAAAAAAAAAAAAATCCCCCCCCCCCTTTTTTTGGGGGGTTATGCTCAGTGTTTGGCACAGAGGTAGTGTTTATACATTTTCTTATGACTTTTGTTGTATGAAACCGAATGAAATAAAAGCCTCACTTTTGCAAATTCATAAGAATTTTCTCATGGGATCAGGTTGAAGTAACCAGAATTATTGCACCAGTGTTGGAAACCTGGATAAAACCTCTACATAAGAACAGCTTTAGTAACTTTCTCCTATGTCTGTTTCAGCCTAAGTTTAATAGTTGTAGTTTTGAATTTGTGTTGCATAGTCAAATATTTTAAACAGAATCCCTTAGACCTCTCTTATATGTTTTTTGTTCTTTTCTCAGTACAGAGAAATGTGTCCAAGTTTTTGTTTGTTTTGTTTGTAATCAACCATATACTAAAGAGAAGATAGATAACTATTTTGAAAAAAAGGCAAGCATCAAGACTCAAGGTAAAATCTGATTTACTTTTAGTATTCATTGGGCCATAATTGTGTTCCCATTGAACAAACCCAAATGTTTCCATCTAGCCATGATGGTGATTATATGAATATACCGAACATCTAATGACGCATCATACAAAATATGTAACAGACTTGAAAACCAAATGGTATTCATCATGTAATTAAAAGCAATTCATGGACGTGGCACTCAATACTGACTCCACAGACACTTTCTGGAAACAGCTGGATCCATGTCTTTCCCCGTGAGACCATGGGACAGTCATTTTCAAAAAAAATCTTTCAAGTTTATTGAGAACAATATGTTTTCAGAGCCCCAGGCCTTGGTGGGGGAATGCAGAATCTGTTTTCTATTAAGACTGTGTTATAAACTTATCATGAGAAGAAAAAAAAAACATCTTATTAAATCAATGTGCTATGCGGTGCATGAGGTTATGGATGAAGGCTATGTGTCTACAATCTGTAGTGCTATTCGCATAAATGCGAACGTAAAACATTAAAGCTAGTTTTAGACTGTGTGATTTCAGGAGTCTTGTAAGATTATGACTTGTCATTATTCCTGAGATTATCCCAATAAACTCGTGGCTGAAGTTCTGCAACAGATAATAACAGTTTATAACAGACTGTAACAGAGGAAGTGCAATAAGAGGCATTCCACATGTCAGATTATACGATGAAGCTCCTTGATAGACCTGAGATTAAAGAAAATTATTATGTTCTGCTTAGGTCAATCAACTTGATCTGGTATTAAATTTTTCTGTTCTTTAGCACATTTTGTCTACATATTGCCATTGCCATTACTGTATTTGTAGCTGTCACATGAGTTTTGCATTATCCTATGCAGTCCTCCTGTTGGTGGCTTTTAATCAAGCACTGCAGTGGTCACACTCTGATATATTAATAAAAATTTCTGACAACCATCTTTGGTCGCATGGGTAACATTAGGGTACTCAGATGGCCAATCTCAACTCATGACCTAAGAATTCATTTACAATGTTGATTTTCATCTGCGACAGCAAAAAAGCAAAACTGTACAGAGTAAAGCCAGCTTAAGAATTTTTTAAATTTGATATGTAGATATGACATTTTTTATTTGTTGTACATTATACCATCACAAACCATAGTTACTACAGATATTGGATTCAACCCTTAATGTTTGATCTTTTGTCTTAAGAAATTAACCACCTCTTGTAATGACAATCATGAAGGTCAGTATGACGATATATGGTGTCCTTTAAATATCAGTCATTTTAGTTTAACACACTTGAGCCCACATTGTCCAAATCTTGGATCTTCACTCAAGCTCTTGGACTTTGCTTACTCATACTAGTAGTCATAATTCTATAGCTATGACCAGGAATATGCAAAAGTACATTAAAATCCTGATACATACTACAAACACCTTCTAATAAAAAATGTAAATACAGCATTTTGAGACACTTCACTTGAGGTAGTGTTCTGGTAGAAGATAGTTAACAACAGCACTAAGCATCCTTCACAAACCAGTATGCATTAAATAATGAAGGGTCATTCAATTATACTGTCATTTTCTGATGAATTGTTGTGCCACGTGTTTACCTGTTGTTATTTTTCCCCCATTTGTTAGTGAGAGCTTAGAATAGCTACAAGATCCTAGTAGCTTTTCCTGCTAGCTAGTGTCCAGCTTGACTAGCTAGTCAAAAATATGAGAATAACAAAGGACTTCTTATATGCTATCTGTTAAAAACATCCAGTAACACAAGTCATTGTTTTATGACTGTTTTAAATTTGGATAGAATTGAGGCAGTAATCACATTACTACCTTTTCATTTCCTCAATGACGGATCAATCAGGAGCTTCTACAAAATACAAATTACAAAATAGCATTCTGTATTTCCAGTATGTATTTCAAACACATTTATTATAAATACTGATTATCCCTTAATACCACAAACAGAACGCACAATCTATACAATTAATTATAGAGTTGTCTGGTATAGCAATCTCGTTAGCTACAAGTGTAAATGTTCTCATTTTTCTAAGATTTCAGTAGGCCGAGTTGCTCCAAGTGATCTTGGATGCCAAAAACAGTTAGCAACAATAGTGGTGTCCTTTACAAGACTTTAACACTGTCAGGCTCCTTCAAATAATCACCTCCTATACCCCACTTCATTCACACTCCAGGGATGGCCATATCTGTCAGGGCGCTGTGTAAACAGATGAGAGTATGTAGTGATATATAAAGTGTTATCTGTAAGACTGGTAAAAGTTTGGAGGGAAATGTGTGTGCATGTGTGTGGGTGTGTGAGTGAAGCACTGGATTACTGCAGTGTCGCTCTCTCCTCCTCAGGGCCTCTTCGACATGTCAAACAGTGTGTTACTGATGAGCTGCGGCCGGCCAGCCATGAGCATTCTCCTACAGCTCTCCTGTCTTTTTCCCCCCACCTTCATCCTTTGGCAGCTTTATTCTCTCACACAGCACAGGTGGAGTGAGGTGTTTTTTTCTTAAACATGTCATGGACGAGGTGTAGTCATAAGATTTGCAGATTGCAGTCTAAAATAAAGACTATGAGACTTTGAGTAGATGTAAATATTGACTCTGCCCTAAAACAACGATGGTACACATTTTCACATTTGCCTTGCAGGAGTTACCAAGTTGGGAAACTACTCTTGTGCAATTCTACCTAAATACTTTAAGAGGCAGGGGTTTAGGTGTTTTAATGACTGCTGTGGCTTTTAGCAACTGCACAGAAATATCCAGCAACAAAAACAATTCAACATGATTTTTAAGAAATTTCAGTAAGCCAGTGAACTTAAAGCCTCAAATGTTAAAAAAATCTGAAGATCATTTATCAGTAGAAGACTGAAGAAATATATATCACTAACTATAATTTATTCATTCCTTCAACTTCAGTAACCACTTAATCCTGGTTAGGATTGCTGTGGATCCAGAGTCTGACCTGGGAACACTGGGAATGCACCCTGGATGTGACATCACAGGTCACCGTGCAGCTAGGGGCAATTTAGTATAGCCAATGCACCTATCTGCATGTTTTTGGTAGGTGGGAGGAGAACACAGAGGAAACCCATGTGGACCCGTCAGAACTTCCAAAAATGTGCCGCACCACTATGCCACCTAACTACAATTTCATTCAAACTGCAAGAAATCCTATTTTCTGCCTGTGTGGGCATGTCACATCTCATAGAAATTGACAGTAGCAGTTCGCCAGCAACTTTGGGAACAGTGCTAGTGCTAGTGCAAGAACAGGAATTTTCACAAGTCATTGTGTGGTATATTAAAATATGTAAAATTTTGTACTTATTTCCAGCAGCACAGTGCTCCCAGAAAGTGGCAAAATAAGATAACACTGTTGGCCAGCGTGTAAGGGGGTGATCATGGTAATTATACCTCTTCAGTGGGGCTTTTTTTTTTCCTGTTTGGAATGTCCTGCATTGCCAGTGATCCAATGCTTGGACTCCTTTCACTGAGACAAGGACACATTTCAGTCTATGGTGTTTTAGGTTCCAGCTGCAGGCTGATAACTTACTTCTGGAATGTCCACAGCTCTAGCAGGCCTAGGGGGATCACTGATGAGGCTGCTGTCATCAGTCTAGCATCCTCAACAGAAGCCTGGCTGACTCTGATTGGCAAGCATAATAATATCCCTCACACATTTTAGTGTTAGGAAGCTCTTCTGTGTGTTCACAGTGAGACCCAGAGCTGTAATGTTGGTAAGAAGGGTGGATGTGGCCTGGATGGCCTGCTCTTTTGTTGGGGCACATGGTAGTCCCTAGTATGGGATTATCCTGAGGCTACTGGCAATTAAGGGATACATGGCTACTTGAAAGCAACTATAGTGCTAGGGATAAGGCCAACAATGTTCTGAGAAAGACATGAATGAGAGATATGAGAATGCATTTAATATGTTCACCAAACAGCAGAACCTGTCCAGAAGCCTGCAATCTGAGAGAAAGAGAGAAAGAGAGAGTTGGGCCCATACTATATGTAAATCTAAATGTTCTCTTCAAAGGTCTTTTATAGAGCAAAACCAAAGCAAGACAAGATTTTATCAGGACAGACAGGATAAAACTGCTCACTGAATAAAACTGCTTGTCAAAAGAGACACAAATGAAATAAGAATTCGTTTGGATCCATCCATGGATACTTACCTACTGTATGGTTTGGCTTTGCTGACTGATTTTTGACTGCAAAGTCTCTGTGACTGATTTATGAAATATATTTTTAGTTAAGAAATTCCAGCTTATTACACTTCAAGGTGTAACTCACCTCATCCACAAACAACATGCAAGTCAATATTTGTCTTTTAGAAAATATTCCCTGTGTATCCTGATGATGAAGTGCGCTTTGTGCCTCGTATCTCTAAATATCCTCGACGCGTGGCGCTGGAGTATGAAGCTCTGTTTGGGCTGCCTGCGGCTCTGGTGCTGACAGCGAGGGTTGATATCATCTCAGGGAGCTGAAGAGAAGCTCTGTGCTCGTCATGCTTTATACAAGCGCAGCCTTGTCTATGTGCTAGGATCAAGCCTCCATCAGAGACACCCAATACAATGCAGGTCTGGATTAAACATGTCATATTTCAGGCCTGTTTGTCATCAAGCCCGGATGGCACCTCTTGCTGTGGGATGCAGCAGGGAAGTGATGGCATTAACATGCTAACCCTTTTAAGCCTGCGATCGCTAGCCTAAACATTGTAGGAGAAATTGCAGAACTGGTTTCAGATCAGTGAAAAGCAAACTTTTGTCATGTTGTATTCAACGAACTATTTCTGTCTGGTGATTTGATTCCGGATTGTTTATGCATTTCCTTTTGAAACAAGAAGTCAGAGTGACAGAATGTTGAAGTGTTTGACTTATTTACAAAAGTAGCTTCCAAGATACACCACACCCCTACTAAACCTAAACAATCTTGACAGTAAATTAGCAAACTAGCTAAATATGGAGAACTGTGAAGAGTTTAACAAGAGCCCAGGCTAAGTCTTCAATAGATAGCACATAAGGCCTGTGGCAGAACACATATACATTCTAGAGAGCATTTAATTGAATGAACAAGACTAGTACAGGATGACTCATCAAAACATTTTAATCATTTTCCTGGAGGTGACAAACTATGAAAGTTCAATGAGTATATCTAAAAAACTATTTTAAATATTTTTTTCTAGATATACTATTGGATTATTGTCCATAACACTATAGGACAGACACAAAAAAGTTATGAAATTTTGATTTGCAGCAAATGCGTATTAACCAAAATCTAGAATTCTTTGTTTACCTATAAAGAAAAGAATGTAACATCTGTTGACTCAAAACTGATTTAAATGTTTACAATATGCAACATTTGATGTGAATTCAAAGTTGCACTCTCACAGTAAAGGTCTTAGGATGAGACTGACATGAAAGAATGTCTTACAAAAGCAGTATTTGTGTAATTTTACCAAACATATCTGTGCTTTTTTTTTATCTGTGGTATTGATGCATGATCAGGCAAAGTGGAGGCACTTCTGCATTTACATATGTAACACATAACTGCAAACATTTCTCTCTGAAAAATAAAACCTGCTCAGAAAGAACATTAAAAAATAAATGTTTAATGGCTGCCACAACTGCCTTAGACTTCCATTTTAAGTGAATAAAAAGTGTTCTCTTCTATTCTCAGTATGGTTTCAAAATTGTTTATTGTTTGTAGTAATTTCCCATGTGCTGTAGATAGATGTGATAATGAAATCAGGTTGGGAAAAAACACTCTTGATTATTCCTTTAATTCACACAAATACACTATTGTTTGTCTGTGAGGAGGTGCACCCTGACACAAAGGACACACTTCTCATTATTTATGTTTCCATTCTAGTGTGTGTCTGTGTGAGATGCTGTAGATTCCTTTACATGACTGTGAACAATCAAGACCTAATCAGCAATAGATGCGCACTTCAAAGAGAACAGAGGAACCGAGACCTGTATCACTCTGTAGCACTGAATCTCTGTGTACACTGATCCAAACTTATGTATGACTGACGGAAAAGAGCTGGCAGTCATTAGTGTCATCTTTCTTGCGTTTAGGTTAATGAGATGCAGATACAAGAAAAGTGCCTTTGCATGCACATGGAAAATAAGCCCTTTGATAAATCAATCAATGTTAAGGGTTTGTTGTTTTTGTTGTTTTTGGTTTCCAGGTTTCTCGATTCTGGTTTTGCCCTGTTAACTCTGCTGATCGCCTGACCTTCTGCCTGTTTCTTGTTGATGTTTTTTGGCTGACAATTTGGATCCTTTTGACAATTTGTTCACCTGTCTGTTTTTTTTTTTTTTTTTTTTCAATAAACGCATTACTTGCAACTGCAGCCATCCCTGCTGCCTGACAGAGTGACACGGACCCTCAATCAGGAACAGTATCTGACCCTGAGCTTCTCAGTAGAAAACAACATTGGTACTTTGAGTGATTCCTGTCCTCAATAGAGTTCAGACATAAGAGTGAGTTTTTCCCTAAACTAAGATCACTACCAGTGCTTGAGTGATTCTCATCTTCAGCAGATGGCAGTAGCAGTACTTTGAATTATTCTCATCCTCAATAGGTTATGGTATTGTGTGATTTTCATCATCAATAATACAGTATGGTAAAAAAAATTGAGTGATTCCCATCCTCAATAGGGTACAGTACTAATAGACTGAGTGATTCTCATCATGTATTAGAGCACTATCAGTACTAGATTGACTCATATTTTAAATAAAAACACTATCAGTACTTGACTGAGTCTTATCTTAAATAAAAACACTATCAGTACTTGACTGAATCTTATCTTAAATAGAAACACTATCAGTACCTGAATGATTCTTATTCTCGAATAAGATCAGTATCACTACTTGTATGAATTAAATGCTGAAAAATGGTAGTTGGATATGTTGAAATATAAAAAGGATCCCTCTACAAGTCCTGTTTTATTTTATTTATTTATTTATTTAAATCCTAAAAATTCCCTGACTCAAAAATAAATGTTAAAATTATGTTTGGATACAAAACACTGTCACTGTGATGGATATGACAGAAGTGCTACATGCAATAAATCAAAATAAGGTACCTCAAACATCAAGTTTTATAACACACATTAAAACACACCCAGAAATGTTGGTTAGTTTGGACAGCAAGCGTATTATTTGTCTAGCGTGATACCAAAAAAAAAAAAAAAAAAAAAAAAGTTATGATGTGTTTGTTTTGTACATGCGTATATAGTGTGTATAGTTTTTAACATTAAACAGGAGTATATAATGTACACCACAGTGCTTTTCCTAGAAATAATAAAGCAGTGTTTTATTTATGTGCAATAAAATGCCTACAGCTAACAGTTTGAGTGTTAACTAAAGATTTCAGCCTTGCACAAAAAATGGCTTGTAAACATCCCTGCATCAAACTGACTGTGAATGTTTTTATCTGTAAATGAATGGGTCAGATTACTTCAGTGCTATGAGAAGTGGTATTTAATACAACAGAAAAACTATCCACCCTCTCTTAAGGGTCTTTAGGATTACTAACAAGTCCAGGCTTGCATAGCTTATTTGTGAAATAAATTTCAGCTTCACACAGTACCTGTCACTATTTGTGTCTAATATCTCTTTGTGAGATAATTACCATTTGTCTTTGTTGCTTGTTAAAACAAAATTAAAAGTTGAAAAAGAACAAAAGCTTGACTTAATCTCGTTCGTTTGAAGCCTTGGCCTATGGTGCTTTTCTCTGATTAAAGGAAGACGTGGAATACTTTTCTTGGCTTCATGCTGTGCAAAGCAAAAACCACAGAAGAGAAAATCATGCTGCTCTTCTCTCATATAAACATTCATCTGTGTGTGTGTGTGTGTGTCTTTCCATGTCAGGATGCATATTCAGAATGATTCTGAATGAACAGTCATTTTGCTGACACACTAAACTTCCTATGATGGCATAATCATATTCAAACACAGGAAGAACTCCCAGGCCTTAATTAAGCCAATATGTCCACATCTTTATTCAAGGTCACATTCAACCCAACCATAAGAGCATGACAAGTGTACAGGTGGTTAAAGGTGCAGTCTGTAATGTTTAGAGTTCTCGCTATTCCAATAAAAGCCATATAATTTCAAACATACATAAGAAAATTTGTAATTCATATTTCTGTGCAACAGATATGTGTACTTTCAGCATTTAGTTTACATTTTTCCAGCCCAGAAATTAGCTCTGCTCCTTCTCTGAACAGAGCTCTGCATGTTTTTCTTTAAAACTCAACTCATGAGGTGTATGTAGCTTCAGGGGGGTCAGTTTGGACAGGTCAGAGCTGGTCAGTGTTTTAAATGCAGGTTAATTTGCCTTGCAGGCTTTTTTAAGGACTGTAAAATTACAACTGGCTCCTTTAATGTAATTTAGGATTATAAACATATTTCTCAGAGTCGTGATTTTCTTTTTAGCAATTTTTGTGTTTTCTAAGAAAACCAAGTTTTGTCATTTTATTGAAATTTAGGCTAAAGGTTATTTTTTACACTATTTTTTTTAACACCCCTAAATCATTGGTTCTTAACTCCAGTCCTCGGACCTGTTAAGGCTAGGAGACACTTCAAGCTATACAGGGCAGTGGGTCTCCAGGACTGAATTGGAGATCCCTTTCTACAGATAGGACATTTATCTATGTAGAAGAGGAAAAGTAGAATTGTATAAGTTTGCTGAAAACTTTGCCTGGCTTGTTTGAACACTGGCTCTGTGTCAGCTCTGTAGAGCAAACAGCCAGGATCCCGTTCAGCAGACCAGACCACCCAGAATGACCAGTGAACCCCCTCCACCTCCTTTCTCCATCCCTCTCTCCTTCCCCCACGCCCTCTTTCTGCTTTCTGCTCTCGGATTACACTGCTTTAGTGGGCGAGAAAAGGAAAATGTCACCAAAAAAAAAAGGAACTTGAACTTCAAACGGGGGCTAATCTGACGGAGCCCCAGCTAATCGCCTGCATCTGTTCCTCAGAGAAAGAGAGAGAGAGTGAGAAAAAGTGAGAGAGGGAGACCTACTGACCACTGCGTCCACAAAAACTTTACCAGCATTGTGTAAAATAGTTATGTGTTATTTACAGTCTGTTTTGGTGATTCTTTGTATTAAAGGAATACCCCAATCAAATTTCTATTTAGTGCATCTGCTACATGTATGTGATTACCCCAGACCAGAATATTGACATGTTTACCTGTACTGAGAAACGAAGTTTTCTTGTTTACCGGAAACTTAGTTATAATGGATGTCAAAGGGCAGTTGTTGAACTCCATCAAGAAATTCTTACCAAAGCAGTTTTATCCATATTTCCAAGCTTATATGAATACAGTAAAAAACTTTGGTTGCTTACAATTTTGTAAAAGAAAAAAAATTCTGTCTCAAGACAAAATATACACATTCAGAGTTTAATTAAAACACAATTATTTGAAGAATAAACAATGCACATTAATATGCTTAAATTTTTATTGATGGAATTCAACAACTGACCTTAGATATCACTCGTAAGTAAGTTGTGAAGAAATGGGATTTTCGATGGTATTTTTGGTGGTGTTGTTTTTCCCTCAGTATGGTAAAACATGAAAAACTTTTCTGTAGTAGTCGTATATACACTTAAGACATGATAAATAAAGATTAAGTCAAAAAACACTAGAATATTCCTTCGAGACGTATTTATTGGTTCATGTTTACTAGTGAAAAATAAATACCCACAAAAATAACGTGTCTATATTTCTAACTGCTGGGAAAAAAATATTTTTAAACTCTCTCTTTCAAAGACACATTGGATAGTGCCAGATAGTTTTAGTATGTATACATATGTATATGAATCTATGAGTGCAAAATAAATGTTTGGTCCTTCTGGTCCCTGGTAAGCCACAGGCAGATGTGGGAGGATTATGTTTGCAAGTCTGTCTCTATTTCTCCTTTTAAATGATTTGATATTTTTAGAACTCTAAAGGACCCTATATTTGGCTATCATTTTTGTTGTCTCTGTCAGTTTCCAACCAAAAGGTCAATCTAGGGTGAAACTCTCTTTCTCAACAACCACGTTCCGTTTTTTTTTATCTCCTAACCATCCCTCGCTCCCTTTTTTTCTCCTCAGCAGTGTCTGCATTCTTTCTCTTGACAGGAAAACAGAGACTGCTGGGTTTCATCTCCAACAGAGAATCGGCCATGTGATAGCAGCTGAAAGAAATGTGGCCAATGCCCTTGAAGGCAGCTCAGAAACACGTATGTCAACTACAAACACACACACCCCCTCAGGGTCACCCTTGCATGGCTGTTGGGAGATGATTAGGGAGATGCCAGAATCAAAGGAACCAATTGACTAAATTATAGGACTGCCTAAGACGTTGATCTCTCTAGCGTCCCTCCCTCTGTTCCGTATGTTAGGATGAAGAATGCATTTCGTTCAAGGAGCCCTCTTTAATCTGGCTCTTCTCCTTGGCAGATGGGGGGAAGCGTCAGGGACGCTGACTTCCCTAGTTGTCCCCCTCGTCAATAGGGGAAGTGGGTGATAGTGTTTACACAGAGCGATATTCAGGCACTGGTGTGATTTATCACTCTTTCTAATGTTAATTTTCCCTCCTCTATTTTAAATTTTCCCTCTTTATCTGCTTTTTCCCTCTTTATCTGCTTTTCAGGAAAGAAGTATCATATCATTTCAGTGGATGTTTTTTCTTTTTTAAATTAGCTTTCATTTTTTATATTACTTTTGGTTTGCATTGAAAAGTCAGTTTTGTTTTTATTTGTTTATGTTTTAATTTCAGTTTAGCAATGAAAATTATTTTTAATTTTAATTCAGAGAAGAGACTGAAAGTTGTGAAGCTTTTATATGTATACAATCTTGAATGCATAAAGACATCACAATACATAACAATATTTGGTCACTGAAGTGTATATACATGGAAGTGTGATGAGCCAGTCAGATTGCAGCCTTGAATGTTCTGATGGTACAAAATATATCCCTTGGGCAAAGCATTTTAGACAAAGACTAGTCTGGATATAATATATATATATATAATATATAATATATATATATATATATATATATATAATATATATAATTTCAGTTTGCAGAAATGGTCTTAGTTTTATTCTTGATAATAATAACTGTAAGTCAATTTAGTTATATGCTAAACATACAGATGTATACAGATGTACAAGATAGCAAAACTCTTTTTGCCACCCTTAGATCCAGATTAATGTTCAATACACAACAGTGCTATTACAGAGCAGATGTATAACAAGAAGCACAAACACAAACAACGCACCATGAATTGGATAAATGGTTGTAAACACTGAATAAATGTCTCCAGTCTCCTCGCACCTCTCAAAAAAGGCCTATAAGTGGACTGGCTCTTCTAAATTACCCTAGGTGTGAGTGAATGAATGAGTGTGTGTGATACCTTGTAATGAACAGGATTGACGCCCTGTTCATTGTGTTCTCCTCCTTTTGAACTTCTTGTTTTTGTTACACAAGTTACACGGACAGGAATTAACATTTAACCAGCCAACTGGAAACTTGATCATATAACATCTAGACTTTCTTTACATTTTTGGTGTGATATAGGCTTACCAATACAGCTACCTATCTAACATTAAAATATCTTCTTCAGCAGATGTTAAGTATCTAAATCCATTAGTAAGCTAGATTACACTAAACAAAATTTTATTGTGTAATAAAACTAGCAGCCAAGCTGACTAGCAAATTTTCATTGCAGTTATTATCTAGTGCTAGCTTGCTAGATTACACCGATCAACAGACAAAGTTAATTTTAACAAGTCAGCTGACTTTTAGTCAGACTGAGTATATAGCCTATAAACACACATCATCTCAGAAGCCTATTAAATATAATTACATACTTGTTTAATTAAATGGTGTGGACTACATAATATCAATAATAAAACAGGCAGGTGTTTTCACTGTGTATTTGTAAGCAGGCTGCATGGGCAATTTATGGGGGCCCGTAAGTGCAAAACACATTAACAAACATTAGTGGAAACACAACAGCAAATCAGAAAGTGCAACAGTAAATGAGACAATGCAACAGCAAAAGCAAAAACGCAAAAGCTAAACCAAGAAAAAAAAAAACCCCAGCAAATCAGAAACACAGCAGTAAATTTGGAAACACAACAGCATTAACTCAAAACAGAAAGGGTTGGTCCTTATTAAACCTCACTACTGATTGGCTACAGTCTGAGACACTGCAGAAAACAGAGAGCTGGAGAATGTTTCCGGTAAGAGAAAATATGAACCTAAACGAGTCTAATGATCCTTTTATTTGCACATTTTTTTAAATCAGTGGCATTCATATGATGTTATTTTTGATATGCTATCAACATTGCATGGCATTAAACTGAATATAAGAAGGCTGAAACCATGCCTAAAGGGGTTATTCAGGACAATGAATCACTTCTCACTATAATAAATTGCATTCAATTGCAGTTAGAGACTGGAAGACTGCAAAAGCACAATACTTTTCCTTGTGATAGTCATACGCCATGTACAATCAGTAATGAGCTTGAGATGTTCAGTGAGGACCTACACTTTCAGTTTTGAATTTGTTATTGCCTTTAAAAAAAAAAAAAAAAAAAGTTAGAAGTAGTCAGCCTTTTTTTTTTAC
>CM040995.1:14606113-14622482 GCA_022985145.1 Pangasius djambal | reverse complement strand
TGACATAGTGTTTACCAATATGGCAGTTAACAACAGTAGCTATGCTAGCCAGCTACCTAAAGACAGCACTTCACTATCATAAGTCAGGTAACTATATAACATAGCTAATGTTAAAATAGCTTCTTCATCAGATGTTAGTAAGAATCAAAATCACTAGCAAGCTAGCTACTGTTAAATAAAGTTTTTATTTGATCGTGTAACTAAAACTAGCAGTCACGCTGGCTGTCCCATTCTCTCTGCAATCATTAGCTAGCTCTACTAGCTTGCTAGATTACTGTTCATCAGACAAAGTTGATTTAAGTAAGTTAGGTTACATTTGGTAAAACACAACAAGGAAAAATGATTGATTACTGTCACCCATTTTTACATTAAGGCCTCACATCATAATCGCATATTCTGAAAGTGAAAAAAGTCAGAAGAGTGTGTTATTGAACCTGAAAGATTAAATCTAGTCATGCAAAAAAGAAGCTGTTACTGGCAGGATTGCACTGTGATTTTCATGAATGAGCATGATAGATGGGGAAAGAGTAAGACTGATTAATACAAAGCTATGAATGCCAGAAAAAGAAATGCCAGATTCCTGAGAAGAAAAAACAGTGTTTCATTAAAAGGTGTTTTGCCAGGACATACGCCCAGTCAGATATATAACTTTGCCCCATACAGGTGTCACACACATTTTCAAAGCCTTTTTGAGAATTGAAATCCTTTTACATGGTACGCTTGGCTTAGCAAAGTGGCAAAGTCAAGCAGATTTAGCACATATTCATTGTTTCAGGTATTACAGAGTGAAGAAAGCGTGCCAAAGGTTGCTGATAGATGAGCGAAAACAGTGGAGGGGAAATATTAGCTTTGGCCCAAGAGCTGAGAACTGTGCTGTGTGCTCAGTACTCATGCTGTGGCGTATAATCTTTCGTTGGGTCTCCCACAGTGCTTTTATCGAACACGCAGTCTTTGTAGGCGCACCCGCTGAAGTACACGCCCATCCACATGTTCAGGTATGTGACCCCGTGCGTTTGATGTGAAGTGTTTCCTGCCTGTCTGTCAGCACAGCAAACTGTGATTTATTGCTGGCCCATACTTCACTTCTCTCTACACATACACACACATGCTCTCCTTGCCTAAGACATACACTGACACATGATCTGTCTCTTCGCTCAAATGAGGTTCCTCACACATGCTTTCTCTCTCTCACACTCATATACCAATTTCAGTGAAATACGCATAACCTATAGGCTATATGAAGTAAATACAACAAATTAAATCACTTACCTTTTAGTTTTTGACCCTAGAAAGATTATCAAAGTTGTAGAATGTGATATATTAGCTGCTCTGTCAGATTCTGGACTTAAAGAAGTACTCTAGTTTTTTTTTGTTTTGTTTTGTTTTTCAACCTAATCTCATTCCACTGCATCTGAAAAGCATATACAATTTCCACAGACAAATTTTGACAGGCATTGAAATTCTAAAGGACATTGAAAAAATGCATTTCTGTGGAATGCATTCCTTAACACATTTGTAAATGAGGCTCTAAAGTGATATAATACGTCTTTTCTTTTTTAGATGGATCAGTTTATAGTTGTATCGCTGGTGTAGGTGTGTGCACGCATTGACACCACAAAACCTAACCATAATTACTATAATTACTTACTACAACTACAACCTTCGCTCATGCCTGTTTCATATCAAAACTTTTATATTCGGAGTCTTGAATTTGTATTATACAATCACCAATTTAAAAGTTTATAATAATGTTTATAATTTATACTTAGATTTTCATTATAAGTGAGTTTCTTTTTGTGCTTTCTTTGTAATGGCACATACACCCACAAACCACTTTATTAGGAACATCTGTACACCTGCTCATTTATGCGATCAGCCAATCGTGTGGCAGCAGTGCAATGCATAAAATAATGCAGATACAGGTCAAGAGCTTCAGTTAATGTTCACATCAAACATCAGGATGAGGAAAAAAAAATGTGATCTCTGTGACTCTGACTGTGGTAGGTTGTTGATGCCAGATGGGCTGGTTCAAGTATTTCAGAAACGGCTGATTTGAAGGCTACTGTTACTCAAATAACAACCCTTTACAACTGTGGTGAGCAGAAAAGCATCTCAGAACACACATCACACATTGAGGCAGAAGGGCTCAACAGAAACAGCAGAAAAGCACACTTAACTCACTCTGGTCAGCCAAGAGCAGGAATCAGAGTCTACAGTGGGCAATGAAACTGGGTCTCCAGGTCTTTTTCCGATCTTGAACTGCCCAGTTTGGGTGAATGTGCAGATGTAAAGGTGGTAGGTAGCGATTCAGTTGAAAAACACTGGATTATTCCTTTAATTGTAGTCTCATAACCTATGAATATGGATATGACAAAGCTGCATACAAAGGTTCTATTGTACTGATTGATACCCATTGTACGTTTATTTAACAATACATTTCTAATATAACTGTATAAAGCATACATGACAGTTTAAATATAAAAATATATTTATCTTCCTGGAATTTGCGTTACAGCAAGTGAAATTCTTTGTACTTAACTGCTATGTTGTCTCATTCCAGCAAAGACTGTGTAATATCTGTGACTATTTAGTCGGTCATCTCCTTTTCTTTGTCTTGATCGAACTCTGCTCAAAAACAGCAAGCTATCTGGAGCCCTTGTCTGATGTTAATGTATGGCAGGGATGCTGGCGCACACACACACACGCACACACACACACACACACACACACACGATGAAATGAGTTATTTATTTATGTATGAAACTAAGATCACAGTTAGGCATTTAAAATCTTCTTGCACAGACATAACTGAAAAAATCTGAAATGACAAAAGGGTAAATTCAATATATAGCATAACCCAAAATACATAAAAAAAAAAAAAAAAATCTCTTTGCCATTGGTGTTATTTATACAGGCCTAAGTATACTAAGTATATGTCTTATACTAGACCTATAACAATATGATTTAATGCTTGAAGAAGCTCAGCCTGTAAGATTTCTTCAAACAATGTGTGTTGATACAGATGGTTTCAGGATAAAGAGCAAAGGAGCGAGGTGGGATGCTGTGATTTCATGCAGGTCAAAGAGGTCACACCGTTATTTCTTCATTCCAACAAAACAAAAATGGCAGTGGGGTAAAGACAGAGACAGAGCATCCCTTTAATTATTTATTTACTCTCAGTAGGGGGTAAGTGGTTCATATGAACCAGACAAAAAATACAAAAGAAAAGAAAAATACAATGAAACAATGGATGTTAATTGTTATGTTATCTGGTGCAAGCAAGAACTCATCAGAGCTCCTATTATTTCTAACAATAACTCCGACATGGATTTAATATTTAATTACCATTTTGAATTGCTCTTTGGCACCTACTTCTCTTTTGCCGAGAGCCTTTTGTTGATCTTGAATTCGCCTCGTTGGTTTTTCGAGATCTTTTTATGGGGTTTGCAGGCCAACATGAGCTGAGATTTGGAGTGTAGAATCATATCCTAAACACTTGAAATGTCTGATCCACATGTAATGTTCTAATTGGGTTCATTTCCACCAAATCAGTCTAGTTGGAAGCTAACACTGGAACTTTTTCAGGAACTCTGGTTTTCCACCAGAGAAATAGTCAGTGATTTTAGTTTCTGAGCTGCAGTTCCAGGAACTTTTTTTTAGTTCCTGCCAAGGGGGTATTTCATAGATGAGTATCATGATAGACTCAAAGTACGAGCAGACACCTTAATTTTAACTCCATGTTTTCTGTGCTTTCACTGTGTGCTGAAATGTCATAGACAGACAGACAGAAACTTTACTGATCCCAACAGAAATCGCTGCTCATATCAGACCAGTCTGTGGAGTGGATGCAGTAAGCTCATTCTTCTACTCTAACAATCTGGTTGTAAAGTGGATAGATTTGGTTCTAAAATCTGATTGTATAAATCTGATTGATGGTAAAGTCCTCGATATACACAGAGCTGTGGCCACATCACAATAACTAAATTCTGTATTAACAGGTTTTAAACCAATAAAACCAGTACACTGGCCATAGAATACCCTAATCTTTGTCCATTATGCTTCTTAGCTACCAAAGCTGACTGTTAACATACTATATCATTGTTTACTACAAATATAATTTATTGAACACTGGATTTTATCATCTTGTTTTTGTCACTGAGAACTCTGCATCATGTCGTGCCTAAGAACACCTTACCTGTAATAAAATCACCATAACACACCTGCTTTGTGCCTTATTGCTTTATTAATATGAATGTATCAGATATTAAACTGATAAGCAACAGATACTACACTTGATTCCAACCAAAGGGTTGAGAAGCAAAAAACTGTCAGTTTACATAACTTGCTATTTTACAAAGTCCCCGTCTTTGCAGTGTAGTAAAAATCACAAACCTGTGGAGCGGTCATTCTTGTTCAGCTCCTCAGACTGTTCTGGAATAAGGCTGATCAGTGCTGTTAGGTTTGTATCTTCTCAATATCATTCTCTGTGTAGAAAAATGTAGAAATCATGATAGACTAAAGCTGTATTCTATAATTATTACCACAGAATCAGTGAGATTTCAGTTCAAATCGGTCATAGTACAAACTGTAAAGCAAATTGATAAACTGTAAAGATTCCTTCGTATTCTGTAGTATTTCTTATGTACAGAGACACTGCAACTAGTGTATCTATCATCTGCTACCCAAACCAAGCTGAAACCATGTCAGGATTTAAACATTAAAATATAGATAGTATAAAAGTCCATAAGTATTTGTCAGAGAAGCAGCACATTTATGCTGATTATGAAGCCAAGCTCATGTGAACAATGTTATACTTTTTGGTGTGACAAAGCATACATCATGTAGACACTCATCTCCATTATGTATACAGAGATCTTTTATCTCACGCAAATCAGTCATAATCATTAATGTTACTCGATTGATGTCTGCCCTTGACAGACATGTGTTTGGATAACTTATTCCATCTGAATAGTATGTACAAGGATGAGAGAAGATCAGAGAAGAAATTGGACCCTATGGATGAAGAGAAGTAGTTAAAGACCATGAAGAAATAGGAGAGGAGATCTAAAGAGTGGCGGAGGCTCAGTGCGCTGATTCCGGGTCATATCTGGAGCTGATTAGTGCAGAATGAGGGTTGGAGATGAGAGGAACTCTTCCCAGAAGTGCTTCAAATGACATTAGAGTCATTCAGCATGTTCAAAAGCATTAAATCAAGTTTGTCTTCAGAGGGCATTTAAGTCCTCAAACTCATACCAAGAAGGCCTTGTTTCAGTTAGCGCTGCATAGTGAAGAGTCTGTGAACCGTGGCAGGGACACAGAGGCATGCGGGACTTACAATATATAACAAGATAAAAGTAAAAAGAAATAATTAGATTATACTAAGGCCGTCGTTACATTATAACATGAAACAGATGGAGTATTGAATGCGATAGTTATGATAATGCTAATGAGTCATCACACTGGACTGGCCCTTCATCCAGGGTGTATTCCCATCTCACACCCAGTGTTCGCGGGATAGGCTCTGCATACACCACCTCCCTGACCAGGATAAAGTGCGTACTGAAGATGAATGAGTGAATAATGAATCATCACAGGCTCTCAGTTTCTCTCTCTCTCTCACACACACACACACACACTCTGATTTAAAGATAGGGAAAGAGAAGCTGAGGAATTTAATTAGACAGAGTTATGCACCATAGATCACACACACACACATGGTCTCACACTGAGATAGCTGTGTGTGTGTGTGTGTGTGTGTGTGTGTGTATCTGTGTTGCTCCAGACACATGTGGCTTTGTGACCTCTTTAGAACAAAGCTAGTCTCAGACCTGGTTAACTCTATAATGCTTCTCCATACGGCTTATAGCTGTTTTGACCATTTATAGTCATTGCTAAATAATACAACATGACTTTAAAAAAAGGAAAGAAAGCAAAGAAAGATCTTCTCAGGGCTCATTTCTCTTGGGACAGAGGAATAATGGGATAAAACAAGTGCACACCATAGACACATGAGCCACATGTGTATCGTTGAGCTCTTTACAAGTGGTCTGTTGCTGTTGTAGCTTATTAGAGCTCTGAGGTTGTGTTTGATGGCAAAGATTATTCAAGATAATAAGATGGTTATGAATGACATGAAACAGCTGTGTGGAGTGCAAGAATTAGGGAGGAAAAGACAGGAATAGAGAGAGAGAGAGAGAGAGCACGAGAGAGAGAGAGCACGAGAGCGAGAAACATCCAGCTTATTAGGTGTTCCACTTGGATTCCTTTAAGGCTCTCAGGGTCAGGAGCGATGACCTGATAACACATCTGTGTGCATGCTGGTGTGGTGTAAGAGCACAGAGGTTTAAAAGAATACTCCAGCATTGCCAAACTAATCTTGATCCACCACATCTGTAACATGTGTATGACTACCACAGACAATAGTTCAACACGCTGGTAAATTATAGATTGCTGTACTAATTGATTGAACATCAGCTAACATCACATACCTGTAAAGACAGAATATAGTTTAAAAAAACGGATATAGTTTTAGATATCAGTACTGCATGTGTAAAATTTTGAAGAGTAAGCCATGTTAAATAACAGAATTCTTGAAACTCTGTGATGTTTTTTTTGTAGCTTAGACATGCTTTATATATGGCCAGAGATATCTTTCTAAATGTTGATAGAGCACCCAAGCTGTGTTGCATTTATAGGTAATAGATGTAATCATGTCTATAAGATTATAACCTACAAAAGAATAGTGTTTCTCCATAAAATCAAAATAGTACCCCTCCCTTGTACCTGTACATATCTTGTTTTCATCCAACTAAATACTCTGAAGAATGTATATGTCACACCCCCAGAGGCGGGTCTCGCTCTACAGCAGCAGCTTGTTTGCCGCAAACATGATTCGTTTTTGGCTACGTCTTCCTGCATACAATTCTCTTTTCCAACCTTCCTTTAGTTGAGAAAAAATGGTTGGACTTTATTCATTTCGAAGAGGGTGGAATTTGTGCAAGTTGGTGGCGCTGTTGGAATTTCTTGCTACCTCATGCAATTCCATCTTCATACACTGACAGGGCTTCTCCATCAGTAAAATGAATAGTTAATCCATCAAGAAGCACAATACTTAAAAATAATTATAAGCCTACCATGCAGAGGTGTCAGATGCTACCTGGTGACAACCCTGCAGCTCTTCATTTACAGCATGAGACTTAGTGAGGCTTCAAATCATCATTAATGATGAAAACAACACAAGCATTGATACACAGCTTCACCTGAAAGTAAAACCTCTTTTTGAACTTCTCAACACACTTCAAAAATCCAGTGCTCAGCATAACATCACCACTGAATAGTAATAATAGTGAATTGTTATGGCGAGTGTAGGGCTACACAGTGCTTCTCTGCTGATGGAGGAGGTGGAGTGAGGCTTGTGGTCTGGCCCAGTGAGAACCACTGCCTGCTAATGCAAACCGGCTGACCCACCCACCCACCCACACACACCCACACACACACACACACACACACACACACACACACACACACAGCGATCAAAACACAGGTAGCCTTTTTTATGCTACACTGCATTGTCCTTTGTTGGTGCAGATGCTGCATGATAAGATGAAGCATGTTAAGTTTATCATCATCATCATCATCACCACCACCACCACCACCACCACCACCTCTTTGAGCCTCTTTGTGCTTATGTTTCTGAATGAGCATGCCCATACAGTACACACTCATGTCAAACCCAGAATATGCCCCTCATTACTGTGAACATGCTGTGAGTATTTTGGATCAGAAATGCAAAAAACAGACTTGTGGTATACTGTAATGCAAAGCCACAGCTTGTGTGTGCACGCGTGTAATTCAGAAAGCAGATCTGTGGTAGAATGCAACACCACCAACTCTGCTTAACTAAACCCCTCCAATGCACTCGGAGCCTGACGTCACTTTTCCACACAGAACTCTTTACTTACACATCAGCCCCCGAACCCAACCCTGTCTCTCTCTGCTCCAAGTTAATAAGACATCATTTTAGTGTGGGATCCACTGCATAGAGACACTGCTGTCAGTGAGTCAGCTTTCTTGTTCATGGCTATACATTTAAAGCTCTGTAACACAGAATATGGAGCCAAAAACCTCATGCCTGCATGCTCATACAGACAATCGGTTAAATCATAGTGGACACTTCATTGTACGGTACTTCATATACATGATGGCTCTCACTCAAGACAAGCCTAAGGCAACTGAAGTGTGAAGCAGTGTTTGGAATTTATGGGACGCCATCTTGTGGCGAACAGTCAAAACAGCATGCAACCTATAAGTCTATTTTAGTCAGGAAGTTGAAGAATTAATTACGCATCTTCTGGAGTGTGTCATTTACTAAAGTCACCCGTGACCACAGCCCTAAGGAAGCTTTTATTTCAAGTAAAAGAAACATGAGGTAGCTGAAAAGCACACTGAAATAACGGGTAATATTGAACAGGCTAATGATATTGACTCTTATACCACAGTGCTCTTGAATTCTCGATTCTGATTGGTAAGTAGGGGTTGGTTAACTTTCTATAATCACAGCTGTGACAACACTGCTGACTGTACTTCAAATAAAACTTTGATATTAATGGGCTCCTTATAATGTATTATCATTTATATAGTATATAGTAACTGCCAACATGGGGTATTGTATGGTGGATGCGCAACATAAGCTAAGACTAATAAAACAACGAAACAAAACATGGTATTATTTAACAAAGACAAACATATAACTGTTGATATAGTGAAGCTTTAAGAAGTTATAAAAAGTTTAACACTTACGGAAGGAGTCTCCATTGTCAGCGCTTTGTAATGGTCAGTAAGTTTCCCATAAATCTTCAAGATAAGAACAAGCTAGTTTTTCAAATATACCACAATATTAAATGTAGCTACAAGCAGATAAAAGCAGGATGTGTTCATTAATGAATCAATTATTATTGTTGGCAAATTGCTGTGGTATAAGAGGAATAAAAACACCCCATCACTGATTATTTTCACAACATGCCCTGTTGTGTATATTCATACATAATTGACAAGAACCTTAGGACACCAATATGCAAATGCAGGGTATGTAGGGCCGTTACCAGGGAAACAAATCTTTAGGCTTTGTCTGTTCACATAAGCAAAAGTCCTTAATGAGGGTAAAAGTGTAGGCATATTTCTGTGCCAAACAGTTTTGTCCAATATTTCTGGGAACCACCATTTTATAAAACCACCAATTTTAATAATAATAAAAAATTTTGGGTGAGTTTTATAACAAAATCCTAATGTGGCTAAATAAATGGAATGGAAACATTTAATTTCAATAATATTTAATTAAAAAATTAAACCAAAATAAATCACATCCAAATGCTTTTTTTTTGTGCAGTATGTCTGTATAATCTATGTTGTGTGTTTAGAAGGAAGAAAAGGCCAACAGGATTCTGGGTAATTCAGGTTCTATCAGGCCACCAGAGGAAGATGAATACACAAACTGTTTGGATAAAAGTTTCAAAAAAAGTCTCAGGTGGTCCACCCACCATTTATAACTCCCCAGTTTAAAATTTGCAGACGTAGAATTCTGTAACCTCCTCAAAGCAGCAGTGAAGAAAAAAAAAAAAGTAAAAGATCAGATTTAGTGCATTTCCAAGTAAACCAAGAGCAGCCCTTTTAATAGTGGCATAGTTTTTAGGACTTGTAATGCTAAACCCATTTTATGAACAAACATTGCAATACAGAGAATTAATGTTATTGTAGATACTAAGTTTATATAATGTATATACAAGACTTAAACACTTTAACTCAATACCTTTAACCCCTGGCCTGTGGGCTGGTTTTCTCCATGTACAGATTAATCCAAGTCTTCATGTTAATCTGAGCTGCCAGTCAGAATTCAGTGAAAACATTCAAGACACTTGGACGAAATTTAATCTATGTCAGCAAACCTGGCTCTAATTCAATATCTCCCTGGAACACTGGCGTATGGATTTACAGCTTTGTCATTGGCACGGTGATTAAGTGTCTGCTATAAATAAAATGAAGGTGCATAAATTAAACACTTCATGATTACAAAAAAAAAATAAATCTTTTTTTAAGGCAGTTGCACAAATGGTTTTTTGAGAAGATTCTCCTGCGTTTTGGAGCTTTCATGTGTCCATGGCGTCCTCAGATTATTGCTCAGATTATTGTTAAGAGTAAAAGGATCATTGCAATAAAAAAGCTGAGCTTTTGGTAATGTCGGAGTGCAGGGCTGATTTGAGCGGGTGTGTGTCTCGTATGAATCATCGCTTCTCCACTGTCCCAGCACATCCACAGAGCTGTCTGGATCTGAGATCAAAGGTCACAGAAGCCAAATGTCCATGGGGCCATGGAGTGGAGAAAATGGCACTGTCCTCTGTCAGACTGGTGTTTACTCCTAAACACAGGAGAGAGAGACAGAGCAGTCAGTGTGTGTAAATATGAGTATTGCAATCCAGCGATGTACTGTAGCTACACACTAGGGTGCTAATGATTGTAGAATGAACTGAAAATGTAACACAAATGAATCGGTGAATCGCATTTATGCTGGTTCTGTCATGACACACTCCAGGACAAAGGCTGTAAGTGCTTCAAGACCAATACCAGAACTCTTTACACAAGAGCCAGGACCAGACCAGCAGCAAATGACTTCAACGTGCACTGAGAGGCATCAAAGCTTTCTGTACAGCGCATGCCAGACATGGAGAAGAGGACAAAGCTAATCTTCTGTTCTCAGATCAGTCATAAACAGAAGTCTCAGAGTCACAGGATGATAGAAATGAATGGATCTCATTCTAAAGCTAGTGAATGAACACAAAGACACAAACCCCTTTAGCACAGAGACACAAACCCCATTCTGATATAGCACAAAACAAGCATCAACAAGATGCAGCAGCAGAAGCAAACCTCCACATCATGAGACAGAAGTGCCTTTTCACAAATTCTTTAAGGGAGAGCTCCAATGTGCTGCCCAGAAGCCTACCTGATTAGACTAAAAAGTGGCAGATTACATAATATAATAACGTATGGCTAGCCAATTAGCTAGTTAATGCTATGAATGTCTGTATGATCATGTAGCACGCTGTATTTGCGCAAGTTGCCAAGTTTTTGTTTATAAGCTGTAATGATCTCTCCTTGCATCGCATGCAAAAGGTAAAATTTGGGTCTGGCTAGCATCTTTATTCTCTCCTGATATTTTTAACCATCAGGTGAGTGCATGTAGTGCAAGCAGAAGAGTTATATAACGGCTTTGCATCCCACTTCTTCAGTATTTCCACATGCCTGGATCATCTGTGCACGCTACAGATCGTGCGTCAGCTGATGTGCATAGTGCAGCGGGTGGTGGAGTTAGTTAGAAAAAGGAAAAATGGTTGGGAAGCATTTTTTTAAGCTGTTATTTTTTTATGCTGTGCAGCCCAAATTAAAAATCGACCAATTTAAAAAAAAAAAAAAGCAACTTTTTAAACAAGGAGTGTCCCACAATGGCAGCAGCAGAGTGAAAGCAGAAAGGACATGACAGTACAAATCAAAAGCACTATATACTAGCATCAAAAGCAAGTTCATGCTGCTGATACAGCCACACAAGCACACACAAAGCAAAACCATTACAAATACACAACTAAAGTAGCACAGATCAGAACAGAGCATGCAGAGTCCAGTAGTGGAGGGCACTATAACAGTGGAAAGCACTATGGTTCTAATGGAGGCTCACCTACACTCCCTCCCTTACCTGCGACACCTGCATCACTGGTCACCTTCGCTAGCCGAGATCTCCATCTCTTTATGAACCACTACTTTGGTGACCGACATGTCTGGGTGCTGCTCTTTGATCTCTTTTATGGCCTGAGCCAGAGCCTTGTTCAGAGATATGCCACACAAGACCAGCAGGGGGCACACACAGGACACAAGAGAATCACCACAATTAGATAAGAAAGAATCAGTCAGTGGATTAATGCTGTTAACGTGATTCATTGGTTAAACATTTTGCTGTAAAATTACATATTTTCATTGCACAGAGATTTCAAGATCTGAAGTTTAACAATGACTTAAAATTAATCAAAAAAATTATTAGATCTGTAATTAGTAAAGATTAGATTTTTTTTTTTTTTATGTTGCTAGATTTATTAAGAACAGAGGCAAAGCCAAAACCCTAACCCATTCAATTACTCACCGGGAGAGAGAGAGAGAAAAAAAAAAAAAAAAAAAAAATCAACATTTGGACAAACTGAAATAAACAGACGGGGTGTGTGTGTGTGTGTGTGTGTGTGTTTGTTTTAGTTTGGGTGAGAACAGAAGAGTTGGCCAGCCTCAGTACCTGGTCATGATCGATGTTGGCATCCCCAGAGATGACGATCCTCTTCTCGATCCGCGTCTCCGAGATGCCTCCCTTCACCGTCTAACAGAGGAGAAAGATGTAAACAAGGTGTAAATAAAATGTAAAAACAAGATGATGCCCTAAACTGATATTGATTGTATCCTAATCTAAATGTAAAATAATCTGCTCAAGAGAAAAGCATAACCAGTAACTCAAAGAATGCAGAATGCAAAGTTAAGATGTATTAATATATTGTTTCAAGGATCAACCAAGAGGTAATGGAGGCAAAAATGAAGTAGTAATATTTGCTGGATATACTGGGAAATGGCATCATAAACACTAGGTGCTTTTATTGTGCTGCTGTAAAAAGAAGCGCAAATGTTGCACATATGCTTGTCACTCAGTTTGTTTCCAACTTTTAAAAGACGTTCAAAAAATTCTGTTGGCCTTGGGATTCTAAGACTATATACTATAAAATAAGACAAATACAAAAAGGCTAGTGAGATTAGTATAGTTGAAATATCTGGATAAAATACAACACATAAAGCAGAAGCACAAGGGAAAGAATGTGCTTCAATGATGAATTTGATTAAATGCTTCTCTTTGTTCTCCACTGATTGAATGGTTGAGACCACTTTCCCTGGTTCACGTCACTGACCTTTGTTATTTGTGTGGTGGTCGTGGTGCTGTTGTTCTCAGAGGTGATGGTCTGAGCACTCATCAGTACTCCAGGATCTGTGTCACCATTAGCATCAACCTTCACAGTTGTACACAAACAGAACAAATCATCTAAAAATATTTAAGAAGTAATTTAGCAAGGTAACGTACATTATAAACTAGTGAGTGATGTGCAAATACAGTTTGTAAGAGTTAGGAATATGACGTAAACATGAAGATGTGTACCTCAGCAGACTCGTATGTGATGGTTTTGGTCTCAGTATGAACAACAGGCACCTCATTGGTCATCGGTTGCACGGGCTCCTTCGACTCCTCTGACTCGTTCGATTCCTTCAACTCCTCTGACTCCTGCACATATTGGAGAGATCAGAGAGTGAGAAATACATGACTAGTCGAAAATACTATGCAACAGAGGTACCAACATCTACAGAGACACATGAAAACTATACTATGCTTTTCTGCTTTCTCAGATAGGTGACCTGTGAATTCACGAGCCTTGTTTTTTTTTTTGAGCCAACAGGACACAAGAAGGTGGGATTGTGGTCTGTTTGGTCAGCAAAAAAAGGTCAGTATATATATTTATATATATTTAAAAAAAAAAAAAAAAAACCAAAAAAAAAAAAAAAAAAAAACCTTGGCTGTCTCATCTAGTTACATATGCTAGAGTTTTCTCTTTACCTAGCAATGTTGGCACCTCTGCAACACATTCTTAATTAATCCACTGGATTACACTTTATTAGACTGATACATAAATAGATTTCTCAAATTGATTAATCGAGTGGTCTTTATTTTTATTTGTTTGTTTATTTATTTATTTATTTATTTTACTAAAAAGCAAAAATCACAGACAGAACGTGAAACCATGAAACATACTACATGCACTGGGATACTGTGACCGACATTTCACACAGTGACAGTGATGCAGATTCTTTTTTCAGTTCATGCTAGTGTAGGTGGCATCACTCCAGTGGTCATGCAATAATTTACACGCTGATCAAACACGTCACTTCAGAAATAAGTCAAAAGGAGTGGAGGACAGAAGTCCCTTTTGAATTAGTCAGAGTTTGTGACAGACATAGAAAGACTGTGAGGTTAAATCATCCAAGTTACTTCTACAAGGCAGTGGCACTAACTGTGTTCACTTCCTGTAGAACCTCTTCCACTTCATCTTTCTGTCCATATCCGGAATCAAACTTTTCTTCCTCTTTGGTTTCACAGTGTAATGTCTCTGAAGGTATGGAGTTTTCATAACCTGCTGTGTTTTTCTCGTCCACTTCCTCTTGTAAAACTTGCTCAGCAACGTGACCTTCCTCACAGTGTGACGCTAGCTGCACAGATGCAGTCAGTTGGCTATCATCAGGTTTGGCTTGTCCCTGCATACTGATGGGTGAGCTAGCAGAAGCATAAAGGTTAATCCTCAAATTCTCTTTTGGCTCATGAGAAAAGTTTTCAACATCTTCACAAAACGACACAGATTTCTTGGTAGGGGTACGGCTCTCACAACCTGCGGACTTGTCCTTTTCATCAGGACAAATATATTCCTCTTCAATTACAGGTGCCACAGATTCCTGACTGGCACTCTCTCTTTCTTCAAGTGCAAACTTTTCTTCTTCAGCATGCTCATTTATTTCCCGGTACACTTCCTCTGGAATCTTATCTTCTGAGAGCTGAGCAACAGCTTCATCTACCACCAACTCACCTTCTGCTTTCTTCACTGGCAACTCTATATCTTCTACATCTTTACTTTCATACTCAATAATGTGGTTCTGAGCAGAAATTTCCTCAGCATGTGTTTGAGCAAGAAACTCTTCCTTCTCAACAGAAGATTCTTCTTCCTCAATACAAGTCTGTGCAGGACGTTTTGCCTCATCTAGATGGATTTGAGCAGAAAATCCATCATTCTCAGTATGGACTTGAGCAGATAGTTCTTTGTTCACAATACCAGTTTGAGCAGGAAGTTCTTCCTTCATAGCTGAGGTCAGAACCAGAAATTCTTCTGTCTCAGTAGGGGTCTGAGCAGAAAGTCCTTCCTTCTTATTTGGGATCTGAGCAAAACTCTCTTCTTCCTCGATATGGGTCCGAATAGGGAATTCAGTCTTCTCATTTTGGGTCTGAGCAGGAAGTTCTTGTTCCTCAATACATCTCTGAGCAGTAGGTTCTTCATCCCCAGTAAAAGTCTGTGCAGGTAGTTTTGCCTCCTCTAGATAGGTTTGAACAGGAAATTCATCCTTCTCTATATGGGCCTGATAAGAAAACTCTTCATTCTCAACATGAGTTTGAGCAAACAGTTCTTCCTTAACAGCTAGGGTCAAAACCAGAAATTCTTCTGGGTCAGTATGGGTCTGAGCAGGAAGTCCTTTCTTCTTACCAGGAGTCTGAGCAAGGGATTCTTCTTCCTCAATATCGGTCTTAATGGAAAATTCTTGATCCTCAGTAGGGGTCTGAGCAGGAAATTCTTCCACCTCAATGTGGATCAGAGCAGGAAATTGTTCCATTTCAGAAGATGTGTGAAAAGGAAGTACTTTCTCCTCAATATGAGTCTGAACAAGAAGTTCTTCCTTCTCTGTATATATCCCCGCAGAAAGCAATGTCACTGTGTCCAATGCAAGTGTACCTGGCTTAAGAGACGGTTCTACCATGAGCACCTGAGCTTCACCAGTAGAGGACGCCATTGCAGTGTCATTACTATTGCCCTGGTCTCCAGATACCTCAATCGTATCAAGTACTGACATTTCTTTTTCAGTATGTGATGAGTCGTCTGTGCTCTCCCTGACTGTTTTTGAATGTATGCCTCCAGTTACTGAGGTCTTCTCCTCACACAAACACGGAGGACCTGGAGGAGCAACTTCCGTAGGACTAACTTCTTCAATTACCACATTATCTGAAGCGTTAGGTGTAAGAATATTCACCATAACTTCTGCTTCATCTTCCTCTACTACTGCAGTGTCCTGTTGGTCACCTGAGCTCTGTAAGAGAGAAATGGCCCATCAGACCATCATCTATAGAATTCTATTACAGATAGAGCTGTGCTTGGCATGGATTTGTATATTAATACATAGGTACTGAAAAAAAAAATACAGAAATTTAGTACACTGAGTGTATCTGAGAGCTAATAGAAAGTACTTGAATCAGTTAATGGTATTTCACAGATTTGTTGCCTTGCTCAGATAAAATCTATGTGCATTATCAAAATATTCTGGGATGTTTTTAGACTAGGTGTAGAATGGGAAAGATATGGATAAACAGAAAAAGTGAGGCCATGTAGGGAAGGGGTACTGCAAAAAATCCTACCCAGACAGTAAGTCATATTCATTGCTCAGTTAAGAGTTATTGTCTCTCTCGCCTTTATATCTTCAAGTATAA
>CM040995.1:14592261-14606013 GCA_022985145.1 Pangasius djambal | reverse complement strand
CCCAAAACTCTTTACTCTGTCCTCACGTAAATAAGTACAGGAAGCACCAAAGGTGATCAATTGCTTACATTGCTTATATGTACAAAAGCCAACAAAAACACACCTCCCTTCCTAACATTATTCATCAACAAATGCAGTGCTATGATCACACCTAATTAAATATAATTTTTCACTTTTATGGGATCTCTCTAATAAATAAGCAGTGTGACTGATAATTCATAATAATACTATGCAAATTACTGGTGCATTATATTAAAATTAATTAACATGAAAAAAGCAGACAAAGGATAAGGATAATGAACTGTGCGTGGAATGAGAACAAGACAGCATTTTGGATTGATGTTGCCATCGGCTGCTAAGAAACACGTTTTTTAGAGCACAGTAAACTCCATGTGGTGGATCAATGATGGAACCAAATCAACTAAGCAAGGAATAGCTAATAGTTTTGGTCTTTTAGTTGTTTTTTTTTAACCATACAAATGATTTCAGAGTTGGTGAGTCAATGACTTCCAGGTCCACTTGGAGGGCTGAAGGGCAATTGCATAGCAGATCAAATGGTGCATCTTCCATTCACGTCCCATGTCTTCTGAATACAAATCTTCCATGTTCTTTTCAGTATTAAATATAGGAGTCCCCATTTTATATTTGTCCTGGTCAGTCATTTTGAGTGCCTCGTCTTTGCTGTCATCACTCAAGGTGTGCCTTGATACGATTACAGTGTTGCTTTGGTCTGCTATCTCTTGGCAACTTATAGCTGTAGCTGGTGCCATCTTGAGCTCATTGCCTAGCACATTGCTGATGTTATCACATACCACACTGCTCAATCTGCTTTCCTGAGGAGTGCATGAAGCTCATTCCATTAGAATTTTATCACATATGGTGTAATGACCTGGGCTTGTCAGGGTGTCAGTTTCATATGGCCTTTTATTGTTAGCCTCTATTTCTTTTCATCATAATGAATTCTGCATGTGATGTTTTCAAGGAGAGCATTTCTCCCTTACTCCCCATCACACCACCGCTGACACATCTCTCTTATTCTAAAACCCTGAGGGGTAATTTTCCCACAAGCACCGACTCACTGTATATACAAAACAGGCAATGGAAGGAATATTTTCACCATGGAATTTGTTCAGAGCCGTTATAAGAATGATTTTTGAACCACTAACCAGTTCACGGATGGCTACAAACAAATACTCGATACAATAACATTAGCAGCATATGCACGCAAACGAACACTTTTCCTTGTAAGAGTTAGATTTTATATGCATGTTAAAAATAAAGACTTAAATAGAGCACAGCATTCTATGCTAATGTTTACCCTGAATTCAAAAATATCTTTAGGCAGACCACAATGTATTTGATGTTTTTTTTTTTTTCCTCAACCAACTTCATACGTATTTATGACATCATGTTAAAGACATTCTGTGGTTTCAGCAGTGGAACCCAGTGGATAGTGGGAAAGCAAGAACTGGCAATATTTTACTAGCTTCCCACAACCGCTATATCTGGACAACACTCCCTTTCCAGACATGGTCATTAAATACAAAGATCAAAACAAAACCATCTAAAGAACTCAAGGCGACTGAAACAAGCACTGTTACAGACCATGCTAGGACAGTACAATAATAGAACAGTTGATTTTAGTGCTACCTCAGCAGAGTCAGCCTCTGCAGGCTCTGGTTTTTCTTCTGAAATGTCCTTAGGAAGTTCAGAGTTGGCATCATCTGCAGTCTACAAAGAGAAACAGACAAAAACAATGAGGGTTGCTGTGTTTACAATATAGAAAACCCAAAGTATATAAAGATTGTGGGTGAGGGTGTGCATGTTTGGGATGTGGGGCAGATCATGCAGACCACAAGGAAAAAATGACTTGAACAAATAGAAAAACTAAAGGAATGAGAAACCCACAACAATGGCTTGAGACAAATTAAACTTTTTAAAAAGTTTAACAAAATCCCAATACTGTTAAACAGATCTGCTCAAAGATTAACAACTGTAGGGAATTAATAAACACTCAGCCACAGCTATAAATTATTTCTGAATCTGTGTATTCACCTGCATTAATGTAAATCGGAAATAGTAGCACACTCTGATATTCCACAGCAAACCGAAGCTCTACAGTCTTAAGCTCTAGAACGTATAAACAAGCCAATGCAAGCCACACTAAAACAGGCCACATCAATACTCTGTGCTAGAGTGTGCACTGTTGCTTTGGGAAAACCTCTCACTCAAGCATGCATGTGCATAATTTCCTGAGCCTACTATCCATCTTACATCCTGCAAGGGTAAGAGCGGTTTGATCATGGTTGTGTCATTCACTCGTGGACAGTGAGCAGGGGAAGAGGCCAGCCTCTTGTCCCATTCACTGCCTCCCGACGACTCGAGGCGCATCTCCAAAAATGACCTCTTCAGCTCGCTGAGGTTCGTCAGCCTCTTGAGTAACTCCTCTGCGGTATCAGTCTCCTGACACATCAATCACGACAGTTGAGGCATAAAGCATTCAGAGTTTAGATTGACTGAAATGACAATCATAATCCTAATGTGGTGTTTAAGTTACTCTATGTCTGCCACACAGTGTGAGCTTAGGAGGTTAGGAATATGAGCTGCACTCACATTCATGAGTCACATTTGTTAAAACATCTCAACAAAACAGATAAAATGTTATGCCCCATGCAAGCAAATGCTTCTAGAGAACTCCCAACACCACACTGTAGTTTTCAAACATTAGTTTTCAAACCATTATTATAGAATAGGTTATTTTCCAACAGGAAAAACCATTCATGTAGAAGCTGGCTGAGTATGAGGGATTCAGATAAAGAATTGGTTTATCAGTATAACACAGTTGATCTTTTCTCATGAACTTCCTTTTCATGCATTCCTAGAGTGCAACACCCACACAAACACTCCACACATGTTGTTTTACAAACCTCCAACATGAGATTACTGTGTTTGATAAACACATTGTCTCCCTTTATCTGCCTTATGATACTAGTCTAGGAGGAGAAAAGGAAGACGAGTTTATGAAAAATGTCCCATAATTAAGGAATAAAACACATTTGGGGCCATGTTGATATAGGAAAAGAGTCATAAAAATAAAACTACTGTCAAAGCTGCTGTTATAGAAAATAAACTGACATCTATTAACCAATCGAACTTGAGAATTTAATAGTGCCGTTGTATATTTAACATAGTGGCGCATTTTCACCTACAGTACGAGAGGAATTGCCTTTTTGTAGCCAAGACTGGTAAGAGCCATGCAAAAACACACCGGTCAAACAAGCTTGCATGACTTTACCCACAAACTTTACTCACCAAAGACCATAATCATTGATGGTTTGATGGAAAAATGACTTTGCAAACAAGATGATATTGTGAGGGTGTTCCTGATGTAACAACATGGCAAAATCAGTGAGATCATGTTGCATCCCTTGCATCACAGTGGAATTAAAGAAAACAAGATTGCAGAGGATACTGCAATGGAATACCTGGGTCATCAGTTCTGATTCATCCTCTGGCTCAGACTAAAAGCCAAGGTCAACAACATCAAGAAGAAAAAGCAAAGGAACAATGATTATCTGACATCATCCCCAAACCCCAAAAGTCTCTATTAGTTTTGATTGATTTAACTGATTTTTAATTTAACTAAAGTACATATTCGACATTATCCTTTAGTTTGTAGCCTCAAACTTATAGACAACAGCTGAAAATCTGAAACATTTTGTTTTGCTGCTAGTTAATGATGGTCATAAACACAACCAAAGCTCCCAACAGATCAACCCACACACACCTCGGTCGCTGTTGTCTCGTCGGACGGATCGCTGTCTGTCTGTCTCGGTTATGACAACAGACAGGACAGTTTCCATTGGAAAGCAGCAGTAGGGGAAAAAGTCTATCACATTAGACTGCTGATTCTCAGTATGAATCATGCTACAGGATACAGATGGAATGATGGAAACAGGATGGTATGAAGTACTGAAACTGAATACAGGAGTACCATATGGAGAAAAGGCTCCCAAAAGATTCAAAATAAGCTTACCTAATAAAAAACTATGATTACTGAGACCTATCAAAATAAAACAAATAAGATAGGCAGCCAATGTATAGTCCTGAAAAGGAATATTCACCAGATTCAGCTTTCCTTAAGTAGATCCTGAAATTATGGATACTTTTAATTGCAGGATGATTTATACCAGTAATTTTTCCATGTCTGTATGGTGGTCTGGAAAGCCCATCGGATATGGCTGTGCAGAATTGTGGAAAACAGCAAAAAAAAAAAAAAAAAAAAAAAGCTGCCTATAACATACTTTTACATTTAAATAAATTCAGCACCGCAGTGGAGCATGGAATCTTAAATTGCAATTCTTGGTGGAAACCAAATTTTAAATAGCTAGAACTTTATTTTGAGAAAGTTGAGATGCATGTAAAAGAGAAACATATTTCAGTTCAAGAAAGCCTGTAGTTTTTAGAAGTACACAGAATTTCAGGTCGCCACACATTTAGTGTAAGGAAAAATGTTTCAGAGATGTTTTTCTGACCACCTCAAAAAGGGCCAACATTTTCAGAGATTATGGATTTCAAGATTATGGTCAGTAACTGACTCGGTGCTCTGTTCTGATGTTAACTATTGGTGCACCTAGTGCCTTGTATATAAGCATACACTGCTACTGTATATGGCCTGATCACAGGATAATCAGAGTTTAGCAATACAAATCAAGGCACGATAATTTTTTTCAGGCTCCAAGAATTGGGTGTTTACACTGTCTTGCTTTTCTTGTAGGCGTTTGTTGTCATGGACTGCCTTTAGTGGACTGCTCATAAATTGTGCTGAATTTATATAGACAGACCTTAAAAAAAAAAAAAGAAAAGAAAATCTGAAGGGATTTCAGAACGTGTCTATTTTCAGCCCTTGAAAATGAAGACGTGAAACAGATATTTCACAGTGGCCCAGCATGCAACTTGACTTTTTTCCCCCCAGTCTCATGCATGCAGGTCTGGTACATGAAAAGTTATGTGCGATATGAAGATGACGACAGGTGATACAAAGATCAAAATGAAGAGGCACGATGCTACATGATGCCAGCCTGAATGGCCACGTACATACACACACCTCGTCATCTGAACTGTCCTGAAAGCTGTTGGTAAACGAGGTGGTGAGTGATGCCGTCTTTGGCTCCAGATAGCAGAGGCACAGTGCTAGCGGGAAGGAGAGAGTGAGTGCGTAGGGTACAGAGAAGGAGGTAGACAGCAGAAAGAAGAAGATGAAGAGAAAGCAGGGCACGAGAGATGGTGACTTGATGGGCAGGAAGTGTTGAAAGCTCTCAGGCAGGAAGTTCAGCTCAGACAGATCAGGGAAGCTCAGGTAGCCATCTTCATCCAGGAGAGAAGACAGGTCTGGGAGGTGAAGGGAGAAGGAGAAAAGAGTTCCCCCTTTGGGCCGGTTCTGGTCTGAAATCTGCTTGCTCTTTGCCGGGCTTGCTGAGGCTGCGTGCTCAGAGCTGCTCCTTCCGCGTTTCCTCCTCCGCACTTTAGTGGAGGAGAGTGGGGAGGCAAGTAGGGTGTGTTCAGTGGCAAGAGGAGAGCACTGACGATGTGGGAGTGAGAACAAAATTGAGAAGTGAAGGGCGGATGAGGCCAAAGGGCCCATGGAACAGTGTAAATGGTAGCATATGCACAAGTGAATCAAACGTGCATGAACATGAGTGTAGGATGAAAGAAAAGGTTTTAAAAAAAAAAAAGAAAGAGCTAATTAGTCAAAAGATCAAATGTTGGACAGTACAAATACCACAGGTATCAGACATGCCCATATTTGTAACATGCGATTTATAATACACCAGCAACACATTAGAAAAACATGCGTTAGAAGCCTAATAATCATACCATGTTCTTTCACAGAGCTTGGCTACTTAAAAACCTCAATCCTTAAAAAAGATTTTTTAAAAGATTTTATTTCAAAACTTTTTGATAATTTCTGATCTTAATAATGTAATTATTACAAATGTATATTACAAGAAAAAAAAAAAAAAGTTGGAGACTGGCCTTGATGTGATGTGAGCCAAGTATCATGACGTTAACTCATCCTGAAGGCGGGGCTTATTCATTCCTACGCTCGTCTATTGGACACGAACATGCTCATCTACTTAACACTAGTGAGGAATCACCAAAAATCAGGTCTTGTAAATGTATAATTTTAGAGCTCAGTTAGTGTTAGTTAGTTACCAGTTTAGGCTATAATCAAGAATTAGGAGAAAACTGTGAGAATTTCTATTGTGTTTCGATTGCAGCAGTGATTTATTTTTCTTAATATAACTTCCTGCAAAGCCGATTTATACACGGCCAAGTTTCTTAAGGCTCCTTAAGGCTGTTTTTTTTTTTTTTTTTTGGCTTTTGTAGTTTTCTAGAAGTATCAGATTGTGGGAATTAATTTACTTGCCCACTCACCACAGTGTCTTTCTGTGGGTAACCCTCCAAACCAGTGATGGTGTTTGAACATGGCTATTTAACACAAAACTATCCCGTCAGATGAGGGAAGGGGGAAACTGTCTGAAAGTGTGGTTACCTTGGTAACAGGAGTGGGAGGGGCTTGCTCGGATGGCTCTGTAGCAGGAATGCTTTCATCTTCGACTGCGTTTTCTTCCTCTGCCTTTTTCTCTGGCGTTACCGTGGTGATGAGGGTCCCTGTGGCAAAGGTTGGTTTAGAGTCCTTCATCAAGCTGTCATTGTTGGCCATGGCTGGTGCTGGAGTAAAGTGGTGTGAAAACAGTTAGATTGTCACCAAGACTTTAATCACTGGTCAGTGTATCAAGTGTACAGCTTTGACGAGTGACACAGGATTAAGCTTTGGTGTTTTCCTCTAAGCAATAAACCTGGGATATTATAAGATAGCTGGTGAGATCAGGAACAAATTCTAAACAGCATAATAGTATCAATGATCATTTTGATAATATATTCTACAGAAAAGATGCTTGTAAAAAACCTGTAGCGCACACATGCAAGACAGTTATTAAAACACGGCATGCTGCAGCTCACAAGATCAGAACATGCTCAGCAAAACAGTAATAATTACAGCTTATCTCACTTCATATCAGCTTTGTCCACTTTCTATTACTTTCCTACATTAAAAGTCTATAACCGTAATACCTGTTTTTGAGCAAAAGATTCCTTTTGTAAAGCTTCAAAGCAGAGATGAACCAATGCCATTTCCAAACCAATACACACATCAATTACTGTTACTGGGATGCATTACCTGGATTAATCACAAAAACTATAACAACATTACCTAGATCTAGACTGCGAGTGGTGGTGAGCCGTTTGCTGGAGGAGCGTTGAAACTGCGGCGCAGGCCGGGAGATCTGGGAGCTGGCACGGCGTGTCTGCGCCTGCGTTCTCCCACTGTAGCGGAACTTAGAGCCCAGTGACAGAAACTTCTTGGCAGGAGGTTCAGATGCCACCAATCTACGGAAGAGGCAGCGATAATCAGTAATCAACAACGATTCAAGCATTATAGGATCATGCATTCAGAAAAGTGTGCAAAACTATAGAGTTTTTGTCCATAGAGTAACTATATACCATAACCAATTTGTATAAATAGCTTCAATACTTCTTAGTAACAGCAGTGGATTTGCTTCAAGTCCTATCCACATAGCTTTCTTATTCTGACACTGATATGCTCGATCTGCTCTTTGCTTTTACCTGAAAAACGTGTGATGTTCCACGCACACTTTCCACAATCTCTTTGCTGCTTTGTGATTTGGAAGTTTGAAACCAATGGTGCTCTCAAACTGCTCAAACTAGAAAAACAAAAGAAGCATCTCTTGATTACACAAAATTCCTCAACAGATATAGTTCCAGTTAGATAAATATTTTCTAAACCGAATTTTTTTTTGCAGAATCTATCAAAGCATTGGTAATTAGTTCCACTCCCTAGCAAATATCCAACAGCAACTCAAAAATCCCATGGTCATTTCATAAAAATATCATGTGGCAAGTGTTTCACCTCTCCAGGACGTATCTTGATATAAAAGTTGTTCCGCTTGTAGGATATCTTGAGGATTTTGGGCCAGGCAAATCGATTTATGCGCAGTCGGTCTCTGTAGATGAGAAGGCCGCTGCCACACACACCTAACATAATCTCCACTCCCTCCGAATCCTAAATAGAGAAAAACACAGGGAGGGTGAGGAGAGTGCGGAAGGTAAAGGAATTAAATGACTAAAACAACTATGACGGACAGAAACAGAAAGCTAGCGGGGGACGTAAGGACCATTGGGCATAAATCACAAAATGACCTACACCATCCCACACCGGAGAGAGAAAGCGAGGGACAGAGAAGCATAGAAAGTGACTGATGAGTTACTGCAGCACAAACATTTCAGCAATGATGGGAGTAGTGATCTGCTGAAGGACGAACCAGACTATATAGTAGGCTTAAAAAAAAAACAAACAAGAATGAAAAAAGGGAATGTGATAAATGTGATGAACATACGTTCATTAATCTTTATAAATACCACATAACTGCACAAATGATTACAAGACAGAGATGCTGCCAAAAAGCCCTTATTAAAGGTGCCATAAAGAAGTGTGAACTACATGCACAGTGTTCTGGCATTTGCTGGTTGTAATGACTGGACGCAATGGTGCGGAGAACAGAGATGTGAGGGAAAATCCCACACAGCACTGCAATGCAGCATGTGGTGAGTAGGTTCTCTCTCTATTCAATATTAAGCTCATGCAGACACATAAAATGGTGCACACACATTTACTCACATCATTACACTGAACCAACAGGCATGCACGCAGAAGACATTCATAATGTCGATTACATCATGAGAATGCATCAGAATAAGATAATGCTATAACTATACATCACACATGTAGACGTATGTGAATACACACACAAGACACAGCACATCACCACATCTTACCTCTTCCTTAGCAAGAGCTAAGCACTCAAAGAGCCTCCCTACCAACTACGTCATTGATGAGCAGGGAGGAGAGAGAGAGAGAGAGAGAGAGAGAGAGAGACGTGCAGAGCGAGCTTAGCCAATAGCAGCATAGAAAAGGGAGCTGCATTTACATTCAGGAGGGAACACTATAGAGCTAGAGGCATTGCATTCTTTCAGTTATTATGCTTTTATTTCATTCCACTCAATTTTAGTCATTCTTGATTTCCAGTATTATCTCTGACCACAGGACAAAACATCATTATGCAGTGTGTTTACCATTTCCTCAAAATTAAGCAAGTTATATAATTATATAAAATAAATTATAAAAATGATTATAATTATTTAAAAAAAAGAGAAAATGCAAGAATGAATGTCTCTAATATTTTCAGCTTGTGCATTTATTAATATGCAAACTTGATCTAACTAACTGATTAAACATGGGGTCCTTATATCTTTCTTTTCCATAAAGCCAGTTTTATTTGTGTCCGTATTAGTAAGATTTCATACACAATGCAAGCTGGGATCAATGTGCAGCACTGAAGCAGCAGCGAGCAAGAGCAATGGCAGCACAGTGTCCACAGAGAGAGCACATTAATTTGCATTACACTTACTCAACACTTTCTTCATACAATCAATTTGCATATTCCTATTTCAGCAGCACAGTCAGTCGCTAAATCCGTTTTTGACAACAAACTGCAATGCTTAGATTAGGGTTACATAATCCTATTTTCCCCCTCAAAACAATTCCCACTATCCCCCATTCTGTAAAAACTGACACTATCTCTGTTTACCTGCAAGATTGAAGAAAACAAACAAAATAAAATCCAACGAAAAAAACCAAAACATCTCCACAAAAAAAAACAAAAAAAAAAACAATAGACAGCCATGTTAGTTAATTGGACTAACATTAGATGGCGCTACAATACCAACAGCAGCCATAGACTGTACATGTTTGTGAGTTCAATATTTCAATTTCATTTTAAACAATAGAATTCTGGAAAAACAAGTGCAATTCATTGAGAAGAAAGCAACAAGGCCTAGAAAAGTCTACACTGAAGGAAAAGTTGGGCAAAAGTTCTTCTTAATAATAATTCTGCATTTGGTACCTATGTTTGAGCTTTATGTTTTAGTGATAGTTAGACAGTTTTTATTTGAGTCTGAATGACTTGAAATATGTCACAATTTTTCCCCTGGTATATAAACAAAATATTTCTCCATTTTATGGATGGTCACTACAGATATAGATTTCAAGAACAGACAGCTGGGTTTGGGCATGTACATATTTTCATGAAAATCTTTTCAGGACAAGGGAAGTGTCTCTACTGTGCCTGTTTTTCCAGTTAACAGGTAACCGGTTTGATTTATAATGCTAATTTGATATGTATTAATCCAGTCATACTTCAGTGGGTGTTATCTTGATGCTCTCTTGATGCATGGTTTACAACTGCTAGCTAACTTAAGTCGTTAGCCAGGAGTTAAAATAATATTTAGTCTCCGAAACACTAGCCAAAAATGTGATGCACTCACACCAAACGCATCGGGTTTCTGTCTCCCCTACAACCCCTGGTTTCTGCCATCTCCGATTTTTTCTCTTGCTTTTTACCTTAGCATGATGTAGATCTACTCCATACATGGAGAGCTTCTTGGCATTCTCCAAAAACAGCATCTCCGCCTCAGCTGGAGTCATTCCTCTGTAATGAAGGGCAAAAAGAAAGAGAAAATATAAGACTAAATTGCAGAATAATATCCTTTGCAAGCCTTATTTGGGAAAACATCCAGAGCTAAATACAGTAAAAGTTTCTAAAATTAGGGACAGTGAGCTGCCTTTGTCTAGAGGTTGAGAGGTTAAGATGATAAATCAGTAAAACAGTTCATTAAATTGATATAACAGCTAACAGTGAATCTACTGAACACACAGTACTCACTTGTGTGTGAGATTTTATAGCCTCAGAATAAAGCAGTGATGTGTAGATGGAGATAAGAATACAATAAAAGCTTCAGTGTGACTTTGTGTAAACAGATATTCATCTGCATTTACGTATTCATGAATAAATAAAAGAAGGGCTTATTTTTCGAGTTAAAGAGGCACAAAGCTTACATGCTGCTGTGAATGGATCTAGTGCACTTAGTGTTACTGCTCTAAGGCTGAAAGCATTTTCCCTTGTGGTTATAGTCTTTTTATATAATGGTAGGCATCTACAGGGGATAAATGTAATAGATGTATTCAAGCAGATTGGAATTCACACACAATACAAAGTCATTTCTTGTATATACACCATAGACATATATTGTCTCTTTCTGGACACATTTACTGGTCTTGTCTACATTTTAGCTATAGGTCAAGTCGAGATGATTGTACTATGGAGAGTTCTGCTCACTTGTAGTTGCGATGCAGGTCTATGACCTTTTCCTCCAGCTCTTTGGTCTGGTTGGGAGCGACGCGGAGGTCACTGATGTAATCGCTGCCCAGCTCTTCAGGGTCGTAGTCTCCCAGCTCAGACTGGGCGATGTATGAACCCAGGAGAGAATGAGTGGCAAAGGAGCATGGCAAACGGCCCGACACGACATCGTCTCTCAGCTGAAGGCACAGGTAGTACCTGAACGAGAGAAAATTTTCCTGATGCCTTGACAATTATATAGTCATACTAATTTCTGGGTTGCCGATATGCAACAAGATACGTCGTATCAAACTACTTGAAGACATTTTTCACTATATACATCACCACAATATTAGGTTTGCCAATAAACTGCCAGCAGAATAGTGATGCCACAAAAAAATTAAAATAAAAGCACAGGGGGTATGAGGGGACGATATGAGCAATGTCATTTATCTTGATATTTACCACAGCGCTGCTGAATGCTCGATTAAGTGTCAGAACTAACAATAAGACGTAAAGCTGTAACTAGCTAAAGTTTTCTGACAGCTAAAAGCCTTCAGGACAGAGGAACTTGCAGTTTTTTGGTAACATTACAAGCTGCACTGTCTTAGGAACTTCAAGAAAGGGAGAGAGAAAAGAGAGGCTGGTGAGGGAACAGCTGGTGCTACAACACAAGTGATAACAGGAAGTAACTTGTTTCACAGATGTTCCACAACATTAAATGTAAGTATTACTTAATACAAAAAATTGTAATCTTGCCAAAGTGCTGTGGTAAAAGAGAAATAAAGCACTTTTGGAAGTGCAGTTATTGGGGGGGGGGGGGGGGGGGGGGGGGGGGTGGGGGGGGGGGGGGGGGGGGGGGGGGGGGGGGGGGGGGGGGGGGGGGGGAATCTACTTTAGGGTGGTGTGACCCTGTGTCCATGTGATGCTTCGTTGGAAGGTACGTTTCCACTGAAAGGAAACAAAAGCAATCACGGCCTGCTATTATCCATCACACTTCTAACTGTAAGAGAAATTACTCATGCGCGAAAAGCTTACCAGGGAAACATTAAATATAGCTGCAGGAGTGAGCAGAATTCTGTTGAATCTTACCGGGTGATATCTTCACACAGCTGAGATGGGTCAGGTGGATAAAACTTCACATTAAACCCAAAGTTCCAGGGACCAGCTAATACACACGGACAAAGACACACAAACCATTCCAAATAGCATCAGCTTTACAGAATTTTAACTGAGACGTCAAAGAGAAAACAAAAAGACATGGTGTCAAAAACAAACAAAATACAAGAGAGGTGACATACTTCTAATTTGTTTCTTCAGTTCTTTAGCAGGGTCCATCCAGTCCTGGAAACAAAAAAAACCACAAAAGAACACAAACAGGAAGTAAGATGTAATTATAGGAGTGATACTAAAAATAAATAAATGAATAAATGAATGAATGAATGAATGAATGAATAAATAAATAAATAATCTAGCAATAAGAGCCAGCTCGAAAGCAACTGGTACCTTCTGATGTTCCGCGTCACGGTACGTTAGGCCAAAGTAGTCCTTCTCCACAAGGTTGAGGTGGTCACATACTTTATCAAACAGGACCTGACCTTTGGCTTTCTTCTGTTGATGACAATGCAGAACAGAGAACACTATTGCTAAAAATGGTACTGTGGCATGTGATGATTCATTCTGAAAGTCAGTCTGTTGTGAAGCCATGATCAAGGTGGTTTGGTGGTTTACTGGGTAAACAAACACACTGAGGTTTCAAGGGCGAAGACAAACTGCTTTACACACTGTACACACCTATAGTTTGATTCTAAGTAACTTCTTACAAATAATTTTTTGCACAGGTTTGTAGAGTGCCTGTAGAAGAACTGACACTCTGAGGTATAAATAAATTGCTAAATTGATAAAGCCAGACACTTAATCCGACAGCCTTATCTAATGGCAATGCCACGTCCTGTTAAAACAATCCGCTCTGCTGCCAAGCTGTCTGTAAATGAAAATTAAAATGAGCTATCCTGCACTGGAAGCACGCAACACCCGCAACTGAGAAAGAACCCTATCCTAGATTCTACTCCTTTAAATTAGTCGTAGAATGAGAGTAATAAGTAGTGCTATGATAGTTTACACATGCTTTAGATTATGCAGCATGTAATTTTGCAAGCTGTAATTTTGGATAGCAGTGGGTGAAAGGCATTGGGGTCCAGGAAAGGAAAACCAAAGACTTGGCTGGTCTGGCAGATTACTGCCTGTATATACTCACTCTGCCAGACCTCTAACATCACACACAATCCTCAATGCCTCTTTACTTATCTTAAATTACACCAATTTTTTAAAACTTGGATTACTTTTTTTTTTTTTTTACCTCCAAAGCATCTGAACACTCTGGAGACTGTAAGAGAATATGAAATTAAAAAAAAAAAAAGGCTAGAAATTTACA
>CM040995.1:14579476-14592161 GCA_022985145.1 Pangasius djambal | reverse complement strand
AACTAAAACAACAAATCCCTTCCTAAAAACCATGACTCTCAAAGCCCTACAAATACGCAGTAATCGACTTCTGATCCAGCCAGACACTAAAAGAGAATTAGGAAATGTTTGGCATAAACACATTATATAAGCCCTACTGCATCAAAATGGTTTTAAAGAACAGACAGGAACATATAACGTTCAACACTAAATTATCAAGTACTCTAAATGTCACCTCACAAGAAACTTTACCATATCAACAATTATACACATTACTTGAGAAACTCACATATCAACTAGATAATAGCATTGCATGATAAGTTTCTCATTGAACGCGCCGTTATTTTAAATGATTTCATATCAGCATGATCATTTTTGGTTCTTTTTACCAGTCAAGTCAGTCAAACGTCCCCTTTAGCCACACCCACTGCAGCATCTCCTGGCCCCACCTACCTCCACCGTGCAGGTGTAGTCAGTGCCATCCAACAGGGTGATCCTGCACTGCATGGTGTTTAACCGGTGCGGTCCAGGAAAGCTTGCTGTTTAAAGACTTCTGGGATATGTAGTCCTCTTCACCACTGCTAAAAACACAAAATGGTGGATAAATTGTTATGCAGACAGTTTTTAGGACAAGTATAAATGTTTTAAGAAAAGACTGACATTTGGTCTCCAAATATACTAAACTTTAATGAGTCTTTATGCAAGCACCTTTATCCATGATTTCATTACCAAATCAGGCTCAAAAGGGATGTAATAAACAGAGTTGTGTAATTTCAGTGGCTGGTAAATCCATTTCACTAAAATGTGACATTTGTTTACATAATGAGACATTTAAGAAGGCATTTTTTATTTATTAAAAGATTGACATGTACATTTAAAAAATTCATTAATGTTTTGTTTCCAGAGGCATTACATCCAAAGTCTGTAACTGAACCATAAATCTTTGCTACAGTAAATTAATTTCAATCTAAAACCTGAGTGGTTTCAAAGAGATCCCATCAATGTGGGTTAGAGACACATTGCCAGTTCGCAAATTCATTTTTATAGCTCACTGACTCCAGAACTACAGAAAGTGGCAAAACAAACATGAAAAGGTACAGACAACCTGAACTCAATTCTAACAACAGAACACTGACATGCTGAATTAATTTAGCTCTATTACTGAGGCTGTGTTGCTTAAAAAAAACAAAGCCAACAGGGACACACGGCTTAGAGGAAAGCAGCATTAATCATAATGAATTTAGTGGTACGGGAAAGAGTAGAGACGGAAGGGAAATCATATTTGCACATTAATGAGCTGTACTCTTATGCCATACAGTCAGCGTGAAGCTTTGGGGGAAAATGACTTTGAATCAGCTGTAATGAAATAGTGTTTTTGTTGTACTTTATGGAAATAAATAATACTTTTTAAAAACTTGACAGTTCTACTCACATACAGATTTATTACTGTTTTAAGTGCTATTCTAGAGCTGTAGTCTCTCTTCCCTCAAAAGCCTTTTATATTCTTATGCCAGAAGGCACATCACCACTAATCCCGTTTAACCTCAGTCTTTTCAGATACAGAATAGCTGAAAAGCTGGATCTCTTGAAATATTTGCCAAGTCCTTTAGTGTTGGTAAGGAACATGGATTTAGTGATGGATATTGTGCGAAATGCCTCTTTAAAACCTCACAAACCTCAGAAACTGCTGCTCGCTTAAAGTCCATTTAGTTGCATTACATCACTTCACTATACAAGCCAGCTGTAACTAACCACACAATGCTATCTGTGATGAAAGTCTACATCTTTGGTTATCTTTTACATTTACAGTAGTGGGGATAAATTACAGTTCTGGGAATAAATTTACTAGCATCTCTTTTTCTCTGGGGCATTTTCACCCCCTTTGTTAAAATCCCCTATATTTCGTTTACATTTACTCATTTGGCTGACACTTTAATCCAGATGACGGTTAAGAGCCTTGCTCTAGGACCTAACAGAGGTAGTTTAGCAGTACCAGGATTCAAACAATCTTCCAACCAATAGACCACAGCCCTAACTGCTGAACCATTGCTATAATAATCATGAAAAACTGCTCAGTTCAGATAAGCCATTAAAATCTCTCTCTCCTTATACTAGGATCATGAGTGCCTAACTGATAAAAAAAATTTATTGTTCCTGTTCCTTACTGGAAGGAAGCTAGTGGATAATGTACGTGTGTGAGTGTGTGTGGCAGGCTTACCTAGAACTGTGTCCGTGTGGCCCGACTTGCGTCTCCACCTATTGCTTGTGGGATACTCGATGGATGATGATCTCTGGACGGCTGGAGCTGCTGGTTATGAATGTGATTCTGCTTGGCCGCTGAATCCCTGTCTGCATCAGCAGTCATGGCAAGTCACACTATAATTAAGAGAGAGAGAAATTCAGTTTTCCATTCTTCAAAAAAAGCTCAAACAAAATCAACCAATAATTTCTATCCAATAACATGCTAATTAGTTCATTGTGCATACATATAAGAAAGAGACAAATTTCCAAAATGCCATTCAGTTGCGTTACACTATTGACATCAAACGTGCCTATTTGTAATTTCTTAGCAAAATAAATAAATAAAAAAGTAGGGCCGTCAGAATGCAATCTTTTTTTTTTTTTTTTTTTTTTTTAAACTTTTGGGGGTAACCAGATTTTAAATTTTTTATTTTTATTTTTTTTATTTATAATTGTGACACATGCAAAGGTGAACTATATATAGTAGAAAATGTAAAAAGTTTCCCCATGTGAAGGGTTTTTCCAGACCACCTCTTTTTTGATCAACCCTAAAATACTTTTTATGATTATGTGCCTTTTGGAGATACTAACTTCTTAGAGTATCATCAAATCAGCTTTCTTTCCTCAAACACCAAATCTAATTTAGTTGGAGTCTTAGTCGTAGCATACAAGGCACAATGCAGATCTTCCTGTTACACAGGAACACATTCGTGTCCAACGCGTAAACAAAGCCAGGCTAACAAATAAAGCATCTTTACGCGTCAAATCCTGGGGAGAATGAAAACCGCACTCTAAACACCGGCAAATGTTTATACAAGCCGAGGTTCAGTTAAAGTGAAACTATTCATGCTGGAACAGGCATCTCGCTAAGCAAACACTTTAACAAACACATCCATTTACAGTGAGGAACACTAACAGCAGTTACTCACACAGTGGAGACTTTGAGGGCAAAGGGAAAATTCAGAGTGAATAATTCCCATTTCTCTCGCTCTCCAACTCTCCCCTCTCTCTCATACATACAGAGCTCTATTTTTAGCTGTGTTTACACATGAGTCTGTGTGTTCAGGGCAGCTTATTGGCACATGTGTAGTCAGGACAGGATCTCAGAGCTCCCAGAAATGTCAGCGCTCAAGGATTCCAGGATCGCAGTGGCAATGTCAACACCAGGCCAAGGTATGCAACACAGAATAGTCACTACTGGGTTAAAGGGCATTTCAGAAACATCAGAATGACCTCAGAAATGAATCCACCCATTTCTCTTCCTACCACAGCACACACGCAGTCATGGATAATTAAAAACGAGCACTTAAATCATATTCAAAGGGTCATGGATTTATTGGCTAATAGTGTTGTCACGATATTTAAACCACAACATCAATACTGATACAAGTACTGAAATGACACCATGGAACAGAAAAAAAAAAAGTCTTTCAAAATTTGCTGAAAGGTTAATAATTTGTTTTATACCACAGCGCTGTTAAATTCTCAAATGTGATCAGTCAGAAGGTGCGGATTAATTTTCTACAGCAGACTACAAATATTCAGGACAGAGGATTTCCTGGTTTTTCAGTAACATGATGAGAATAAAAGAGGGGCCGGTAAGAAAACGATTGTTTACAGCTACTATAACGTAAGGGATAACAAGGCCTAACTTGTCACAAAGATGTTCCACAACAGATAAATAAAAACAGATAAAAATGTACATGTCAATCTTTAATAAATAAAAATTGTAATTGTTGGCAAATAAAGGTGTTAGAAGAAGAATAAAACACTTCAGGATGTGTTATTATTGAAAAATAATCACAGTAACTCCACTTACAACTTCAACTTACACCACCATTTATTTTCCCATTACAGAACTCTTGTGTTTAATTCATTACATAATTGGTTAGATAATATTAATGGGAAGTTAGCCTGCATTACAATAAAACATAAAAATAAAGCAAGATTTTCAGATTTTACCCTAAATTACATAAAATGACAAATGCACATCTTTTTAAATATTACTGTCGTATTATATCTTCTTTTTAAACAGTTTTACATCAGTAGTAGGTGTTATACTGGCTGAAAAATTATTTACAAAAAATCTGTGACTGTGCTTTTATAAACAATATTCACCTCTCTCTGCTCAGTGTGAGTTCCTTTGGCAGCACTCAACGTAGCCGGAGTTTATCTCCTTCATATACAAACAAATCTAAACAAAAGTTTTGACTGACCCCAGATTTTGTGTTGAAAAGTTTGTACACACAATTTACGCAGATTTGTGTGTAAGCACCTTTGGCAAATGAGTGCCACAGACCTAGACTGTCAGGACGGTTTTTTTTTTTTTTTTTTGGGGGGGGGGGGGGGGGGGGGGGATTTTCCCTTGAATTTCTCTCTAATTTATTCTTGGCCAACTCCCACCCACCAGTTCAGTCTCCCCTATCGCATAACAGCTACGGACTGGGGAGGGTGAAGGCCATCACGTTTCCTCCGAGACCCATGATGCCAGATGACCTCATCTTTTTAAACTGCTCATGCAGCGTCATGGCGTGGCGTAAGACACACACGGAGGAACGCACTATCCGCCTCCTTCCACATGCACAATTTTAAAAAGATGTCCACGATTGGCCATTGTTCAGAGAGAGAGCATGCCCTCATATCCGGTCAGCACTGCCAATTTTGCTTTCTTGGACCCCTCTCTTGGATGACTGTGGCATTGTCAGGATTCGAACTTGACCTCCAGATGATAGCATGAATGCTTTTCATTCGGGAGCCCTGTCAAGACAATTCAAACAATATAACTCAAGTGCCCTCTGAAAACCTGAGGCTCCTCCCGCTTCGTCTGGCTTCAGAGTATTAAACCATCAGTAATGCAGTCATCCATGTGGAAAAGAGCTGGAGGAGCCTGAGCACACCCTAAATAGGTCAGAGTGAACCACAGGGCAGGAAAACAGGCCACCGAGTTTGCTCTTTCTCTTTAATACTAGCGTGAGACAGAGAGAGAGAGAGCGAAAGAGGGAGTGAATCAATGCATACTGGAAAGGACAGTAAGGTCACTCCACAGAGTCTGATTAACATGTATGAACATGAGGATATAAAACTACTCAACTGTGTTAGATATAATTTCAACCTGTCTCGGTCTGTTTTTGTGAATCAAAAATGCAAACCTGACCTCATACCCTTCTCCCCCCCCCCACCCCTTCCTTCCTGACTTGGTTGAATATTTTCTGCAGCATCCATTTACAATTACGGTGCGCCCACGCTAGTTACCAGAGAAACACCATGTTGTTATAGTAACCCACGGTTTTGCACCGAATCCCATCCAACCTTAATGAATCACATAAAAATATAGCTGACCATAACAACTATCACTTATTTGACACTATATTCTTACAAACAAAAGAACAATTGGTAAATAAAGGTTAAAAGATGAAAGACATCCTCCTCAAAACATAAGATAGAATGCCTGAAATCATTTTGTCCATTAGCTCATAGAAGAGTGGTGATCACTCCTGGCAGAAGGCTGCTGGCTGCTGAATCAGCGCTAATTGGCATCGTGTCCCTGGGGCCAAATCGACACTGTAACATCTGTCAGAGCTACTGTGGCAATTTTATGCCAGTTTGTCTTGGAAGCCATGCTGCTAAAATAAGACCGGTGTGGATCGTAGTGTAGCGAGAGGGAGGGAGGGAGGCCAGAAAGCATTTGCATGCTTGCATTTTCCAGGCACATCTGGAAGCATGCGAGTGTGTCCTCCAAAATTAGCGAGGTGTCACAAGTGAATTACAGACCTTTTGTGGCTCAAGGAGATCCATTTACGGTTCTGCAGCTCCACCACTCCTGAAACACTCAGCCTTACAAACGCAAAAAATTAAATGCTAAAAATAACAATAATTTTTTAAAATTTGCCAACAAGTTTCCATCTTTGAAACATAATTTTGGCTAATTTTCTGGAACATTTAGTTCCATTACCAAAACATGGGTGCTACTTCTGAAACATTTCTTTAATTATTTAGACATTCAGGAAAGCTTTTATGTGTTGAGTCAGATTCTTTTTACTAAGGTTTACCATTAAGCATAAAATAAATCCAAACACTTGATAAACACCAAAATCAATCACAGTTTGGAATAAGTTTTACGTTTCAGTAATGAGGGAAATATGTATTTTTATATTTACCTAAATTAACAAAGTTTTATAGCATTTACTAAATGTGTTCACGTTAAAATGTGTTTATGTTTTACAATCAACAATCCACCAATGTTTAATCCAATAATTTATGCAGTAATGCTCTAGAACATGTTCATAAAAATATCGAAAATTGTTAAGTCTCCATAAGTATCAAATGTACCATAATTTCATGAAATTTTAAATCACATTTTAAAAGTCTGCCCTGAATGAAATCTCTATTTCGTGAGAATTACCCGTGTATGTGTTTGGAATCTGAATCTCAGATGTTGTAAGTGACAAGAGTCAATCTTTGTACAAACTCATAAAGCATGGAACAGAAGAGAGACAAAGCTGCTTGTTTTTCCCCCGGCTGAACGCTTTTTCATGTGAATAGCGGCCATGTACTAGAGGTCAAAACGTCATGTGGCTGTTGCAGAGAAATGTCATCCAGCTACACAAAAATGGCAACTATTTATGTTGCCCAAGGGCAGACACAGAAAGACATGTTACACAATGTGTGAGCTCTTAAACGTGTGTGTGTATGTGTGTGTGTGTGTTTGTGCGCGCGCGCATAACTCCTGGGCCTGATATACAGGACTATACCAATCTACTATCTTATAAACTGGCAACTTAGAGAATAAATAACTAATATTCATGCTTTAACTTTACTAACAGAAATACTGTTATGAACACAAAAATGTGTTTCTGATGACAGTCTACTACTGAAAACCATCCGTCCTGTATCCCAGATGCTTCACTCTCCTTTCAACCGGATTAAACACTGTATACTCAGTCACATTAGCTATCAGGGAATCACTCCGTCCCTACTGCCAGCTGAACATGTGCGACCTCTGACACCGAGCTGGATAAAGTGGCTCACCACAAGCCATCTGATCCACAACCACAAACGAGCAGTGTACAGAGTTATCCAATTAAATCAATATCAATAACATAATAGGGCACCAATTCAAAACCACATCCTATGGAAGAGTCTACACTGACTACACAAGACTACACTGATATAGAAACAGTTTTTATAATCAATGTAACATACTATTTTCCTGTCGAGGTGTGTCTTTCTCTCTCACTAGCCACCCGACTCCTGGGGAAAATAAAAATGATTCATTTTATTTATTGAAATGGCATCCTACAAAAGAGCATGCGAGTCATACCCTACTGCTGATCTCCCTTTTCATCGTCAGAGATGTTGATTGACAACACAGAGCTTGCACATGAGCACAAGACTCAACTTGTCTTTGACCAGCCTTTGCTACATTGTGAACAGAGCATGAGGGTTAAACAGGCAGCGTGTGTACACACAATTAGAGATATACCGATCCAATACACGATATTGGTAACAAAATTGATACTAGCTTGAGACCCTGAATTGCTTTCAGATCATAATTTACCATTTCTGATCTAATCTACTGACCATGTGTGGCGTTAACCGTGCACATAAGCACAGGACACATATCTTGATCATGAATGCCATCATCACGTCTTTGATCTTCTGCATAAATCTGGCTTTATGCTGCACAATTTGTTGGGCTGATTTTGCTGTCGCAAACGGAAACAGTCATCGTAAAAACATGTCGATGACAAAATGTCTGTTTTTTGATGAAAATCTCAGTGACCACTCCTATGACACTCGTCAAAAAGCCACTAATTTGAAGCTTATGCAAAAGTCACAAGGCAGCTATGAATACGGTAACGGCAATGACAAATCATAAACTAAACATGCTAACAGACAGAAAGAAAATATCCTTATTACTTCAGTCTCACTTTGCAAAATGTTTCTGTTTAGATGCCATTTTCTGATGACGTAAGCAGAATCATTTTCTCTAATCACAGGTCTATCGTTAGAGGATCTTCATTGTATAATCGGACATGGAGAACACATATCTGAGAATATTTTATTGTGATCATCTTGTACAATGTGACAAGTAATAATCTCAAAAGACTGCTGAAACGGCACAGTGTAAAACCAGCTAAACTCAGTAAGGGAAGCTTGCAGAGACGGGACTTGGTTACTGTGAGGATGTCAGCACTGGATCAGTACTGGGTACCGTATTGGGGTCGGGATGTTCTAATCTGATTTGTGCTGTTTTGTCCACTTTATTAAAGTGACCTTATCAGAAAAATACTTCCAACAAAAACAAAACTATAGGTAACATTAATGAGATCAGAAAATGCATTCAGCAATAAAATATATGAAGAAGCATGAATTTATGGGTGTACAAATGCGCATGCGCAGAAACCTCTGGACCATTTATAATAACGGGTATACCTCCAAAACAGCATACTACCGTACTCGTAGTATTCAAAATGGAACGTCACCGACGGTAACTATAGCTACAGTAACCAATAGTGACCCGGTCATTATTCTCGCGCACTGTTTAGTACGCTAGTACGCAACTTGGCACGTGACCAATACAATGTGCGCGTGAGTTTTTCTATAGTGCCTTAATAAAGCACAAAATGAAGAAAATGAACAGTTAAACACTGACGTCCAGTGAACAACACAACACCACATAACAACATAACGGCATCAAGTCTAAACCCAGAGACTTGTTTATTCACAAGGCTGTGAATACAACATTAAATAAAATTCCACACGAGCCTTCCCAGTAAACCGGAAAGATTAAGCTAGCGCAGCTCTACGTTTGGACGAAAATAAGCCACTACACGCTACTACAGGCTAACATAATGCTTCTCACACACCCAAGAGAGCATACCTCCAATACACCGCGCTCTAGTCACGATAAATATTTCCGTTACCGGTAATTCGGTGTCCTTTCCACCGTTCCCCGGTCCCACAGCCAGCGGTGCGGTTTACGTTAACTGAGTCCTGCTTATCCTCCGCCCACGAGCTCTGGGTTGTGGGCTGGAGTGCGCGCGGCGTAGCGTAGTGACGCAGATACTCCAGCCAATCACAGCGCGCCAATACAACGTCAGAAGCGCCGCGGGAAAAGAACGCGGAAGCGCGAAATCCCTAAGTGTACATGCATGCGTATACAGGATTAAACTGTCGCGCTGATCCATATAGAGCCTGTGATTTCAAGAACAGAATGGAGGAGCAGCTTAACACCATAGAAAATATGACTTAAGGAAAAGGGCTGATGTCAAATCTTCTTTCTCTTCCACTCCCCATGATTCCCAGGATATTAAGAAGACAGTGCATGCACCAGCTGTCCTATAGGACACAGATCCCCAAGCCCTTGTCCTGGATTACCCCTTGTCCCGCACATTTTAGTGTTTTCTCTGCTCCCAACACACCTGATTTAAACTAACCAGCTAATTCACAGTCCTTCCTGAAGTGTGTGTGTTAGAGCAGAGAAAACACTTGAATGTGCAGGACAGTGTGTACTCCAGGAACAGGGTTTAGTGCTACAAGGCTTTGAGAGTTATGCATGTCAGGGTTTCCGGATCTCCTTGCCAACAGCAGCCAATTGAAAATCCAGCCCAACCCCAAAACTCAAGCCTCAAACTCTAGACACTGCTTTTCAAATCTAAAATCATGATAATCCTTGCCTGGCATATTGTAATATTTAAATTTTATGAAGCAGTATTTTAAAAAGAACCTGCATCCCTAAATAACTCTTTCATTGGACTTTTTTTTATTACACATGTTCGAATAAATGTTATTTAATCCAAGCTAATCCTGAAACTGCACACTAGAAAGAGAAGAAAAAACCTGGCAACACTAACCTTCATTGTAAGGTTGTCTGAGGCAAAGCCAGAATGGTGGCATGGAGAAGCAATTTTTCACAATTTATGATTTCTAATATGTTATATTAACATTATATTTAACACAGAACACATTTTCCTGTAAGTGATTTCTGGGCATGCCAACATTACAAATGTTATCTTAGTAGACTTAGAAAGTAGCTTTTTTTTTGTTGGATGAACCACCCTATTTTACTGCTGTTCCTCCACTGACAATAATTTAGAACTGCCCTGTGTTCAGTTTGTCTACACGCCTGGCTCCATCTTTCGTTGCCAAGGTAAATAGATCACTAATAAGAGACTGCATGTGTGGCATTCACCAGCTTTGACCATGCTTTGGTAGTCCTTTGCAATCACACACTCAAACATGATGCTACACACAAATCTAAATCCAGGTTTGGATTTCCTTTGAGGATTAGTACATCTTAAAAACTAAAATTAAAATGCTTAACTAAATGTGGAAACTTCTTTGGCGAAGTGAAACCCCCCACAAGTGTTACTACAGCAGTTCCTGAAAGCACAGCTCAGCTATTTTAAGACAAGTTAAAGTTGTAACAGACAACAAATGGACGTTTGGCCAGAGGAGTCATTAGGCAAAGTCGTAGGATCTCTTTTTAATCCACTGTGCCTTTTCAAAACAGATTTGGAAGATGCATCTTAACAATCCACATTTACAGTAATAACAGCTTATGGAGCACCACCGTTATTGGGAGGGTGAGAGAAATAGAGTAACGACATGATGCCTGCCCTCCCTCCTACAGTGACTACTATGATCAGGGATAGAAAGAAGGACCTCTTCTCCTCTTCTCTTCACATGTCTATAGCTTTTCTGTACTCAATCCTTATTACTGCAATGATTCGCATTTCACTGACGGAGAAAAATGTTCGCAAGAGTGTTTTGGGCAAAAGATATTAAGTAATATCTAATTAATAGCTAATAATAACTAACACTGAGGTCCATATCATCAACTTTATCTGGACATATCATTATATACTCAACTTCCCAGCAGGACCTTTCCTTAATTCATATGCTCTTCAGGTCATCTTCCACTCGTGTTGAAATTGTGGACTCTACATTCCACATGCTTACTTCCACATTTCTCTTCTTTCTTTCTCTCTCTCTCTCTTTTTTTTTTTTTTAAATACAAGAGGACAGTGTGCTTTAAGATAGATGAGCTCTGCATTAAGGATCTGTAGATTATAATACTCATGGGTTTCAAAAACAGTGAGACAATTACCTAAATATCATAATTCTCAATTTAAGTGTGAAAACTATTTTTGTCGCAAAGCACCAAATTTAATGTTGCAAATATACTAGAGTCTGGAAACAATAATTTAAATCCTCATCTTTAGGATTACTCATTGTTTCTAAACATAGAGGCAATCAATTAACAGTTCAAAATTTTAGTACAGCAATATGATTTACAATTAAAGATACACACTTATTTTGTGCGCTGCATTGACTGAGTATGAACGCATGCTTTGGACCAGTCACTGGGAAGTGTGCTGCTAGCAGGAACTCAGCCACTCAGCAAAAGCCTCATATTCACTGAACCTTAAGCCACTGAATCATCTCAGAACATAAAGAAAAGAGGAAAAAACTCTGCTTGTTCATCAGTATGACTAAGTGCAGACATCAGCTGATCTCTGTTCTCCACACTATGTTGGTTTTCTTGTACTGTGAAATGGCTTGTTTTATCGCGACAGGTCTGTAGGGGGCTTCGCAGGGGCACTTCAGCCAGATCGGACCTTCACCTCGGCCATGATTACGTGCATATGTCAAATATCATGTCACTGATATGAGCAGAGTGTGCATGTACACGCACGTGACGGATGTGTCAATGTGGATTGACTCACATCTTTTTAAAGATGCATGAATCTAATATACTTGATTAAGCTTGGAAAAATAATGAGGTTTATGGGTAAGTATGGCACAGATGTTTCCTAAAACAGCTCTGAGACATCTGGTGAAATCAACTTGGAAGTCTAAAGGTCGTTCTCATAGCCACACAGCGCCACACATTAACTGGATGTGCTTAATAAGATATGATGAGACAGCATGTGTTGAGTGCTTGTTCAGGCCAGTCAGTGCTTATTTCAACACAGGGTCAGCATTTTCATTACATCATAAGACACACAGCACGTCCCAGTATACACATCAGCACTTTCATTAGATCATAAGACGCACAACGCTTTCATAATATTGAAACGGCTGAGAGTCACTGTCTCAGCATTGGCACTATTTGCGTAGTACATGCGTGGTGATTAAATACACTGGTGACGTCACCGGAACAATACAATGTCAAATGATTTGAGGAATTGCAATGCAATAAAATACCCACGGTCATGCAATATCTGCCATATTCTTAATTAGCATTTTAAAGGACTAATTTTTAAAATCAAATTAACATTCAGAAAAAGTCATTAAAACTTTCATTTTTAAATAACAGTTCTGAAATTAAATTCTTTTCAGTGCTAATACAATTAATTCATTAAATCATTAATTCCAGAATAACTCTTACTCATTTTAAAATGCTATATTATTTTACCAAAAAAAAAAAAAAAAAAAAAAAAAAAAAAAAAAAAAAAAA
>CM040995.1:14527533-14579376 GCA_022985145.1 Pangasius djambal | reverse complement strand
CCAGTTCAGAGCCCTTGATCAAGCAATGCTATAAACCCTAAACTCTCAGATATTCAGGATGTTTAGATTGAATTTTACTTCACCTCGGATAAGAGCATCTGGAAAATGTTCACCACTTTCAATGAGCTTTCTAAGTGCTTAATTAAGTCATTTGAGAGGAGAGTGTCCGAATAACACTCTTGTGAGTACTGGTGATATTTTACACTAATGCCTGTTTATAAGCAGATTTACAAGCGGTTTCAAGTGCAGAGAAAAGAAGGAAGTGTAGATCTTGACATTGATATTACTGATGTCAATAACACATGAGTAATACATTTACACTAATACTTCAAATTTAAATTTATTCATGTGAGTCTACGGTCATAAAGGTTCTACAAAACCAAGTTTCTACCCAATCACCAAAAAAAAACAAAAAAAAACGTGCTAGACAGTTCTAAGTGGAACAGACAGAACCACAGGGTAGGAGTCATGTAAACTCAGAATGATAAAATCTTACAATCTGACTAGCAATAACAAACCCACAAGCAGCAATGGCCATCAATCAACATAACATCTCACACATGCAAGGAGAAGATGTGTAGGAAATTATACACCTACACACACTAGTGCTAAACTGTAGGGTACAAATGCCTGGCCCCCAGGTAGCATCTTCAAGAAAGTGTTTGAGAATATGGTTGATGTAAAGTATCTTTTAAAAACAAATCATGGTTGTATCGTTAAGGCCACATTTACATTGTTTCACCTCAGAGAACAACAATGCATCAGCTTTTTCCAGATTGTATAGTTTGTATCACCGCTTTATTCCTAGGTGAACACTAGGTGCGACGTGGGAATACACCCACTATGCACAAACACACATTTGCTCCACCTGCTTGCATGTTTTTTGGGAGTTGGGAGGAAACCAGAGAACCCTGGGAGACCCTACATGGACAGGAGGAAAACATGAAAACTCCTCACAGACATTCAATCAGAGCTAAGGATCAAACCAGAGAACCTGGAGCTGTGAGGTGGCAACGTCAGTTGCTGATTTAGAGATTTAGAGCAATAAATGAATATAATAAAGCTAGCTCGCAATGAAACTGTCACACCCTCAATCTTACAGTATATAGCCCACTCTAGACCAGATAAATCTGCCTCAGAGTAGTAGGACTATAATTCATGTAATGAACTGCTTGGAAACAAGCGTCCATCATTTCCATCTAACAAACCCAGACATATCAAATACACTCACATATTTAATGTCAGAACAAGTCTACTATCGTGCACATTAGAATCATTATCATGAGGTTAATGAGTTTTAAAACACCAAATGAAATACAATGCTGACAGGGCTATGAATAAAATATTGAAACTCTATTGTATTTGACAATCAGTGCACTTCCAGAAATCAGATACAAGATGATATTGTATCAGTGCAGTACACAGTTCCAGCACTAAATGCTATATTTGCATTCCATACTAAACAAATTAATAATGTGTGCTTGAACACAGCTGGTATCTGAGGTTTTAATTTCCTGTAATGGCCTCGATAACTGCTATTTTATTCTCGATTAAAGCATGTTAGTAACAGTGAAGAGGCTGGTAGCAGGACACACTTTATGCAAAAAAAAAAAATCAATCAATAGATTCCTGCTTCCTTGAACCAATTCAAAAAATTTACAATGTCTGGTCAGTGTCAGAGATAATTTTCTTAACGCACTAGATAAGAAATTCCGGAAAGGACATCAAAAATGTTGCAGAAATTCTTATCGTGCCTTATCTGTGTGTGATCAATAATCAACAGCTGAAACAACCACCAATGGCTGAAAAACAGATTCCAATGAGAAAAAAAAATTAATCCTGCCAATACTGCAACACCTTTCTGGGAAAAATCACACACGCCCACTCAGAAGAGTTTTCAAGACAGAGCAGCCCACCTCTCCGCTATTAATACCCACTGATAACGTGCTATCTCTCCCCCCGTGTGCCATGTCTCTTTATGGGCAAAAGCAGCATCAAGCCACGGTGTACAGCTCATCCATGAACGTCAGCTGGATCAATTAGAGCTTCCTTATCACTACTCTGCCTGTGGTTTTGCTGAGACATTCACATGTCCCCACTCACTGGGCTTTCGGAAGGAAGTCAAAAGTGCAGACTGAGCACCAAGACCAAACCAAAGTCTAGAGGTCTAGAGTATGGTGAAACTAGGCACAGCTGAGGAACAGAACAGGGTTTTCCTGCACTGCATGACCTCTGTATCATCTTAAGAACAAGAGAACATGGTGGAACAAGGATGAACATGGACTACGGACTACCTACAACCTTTGAGCAACATCTTATCATTTCCAGGCCTGATAACGAAGCAAGAAATGCACTGACGCTTCATTCCTGTGACCTTTCATCCTCAGGACAACAATCTAGACGACACACTTTCATGTGATGGAAGGACAAAGTCATAGTCATTGTTCCTTTTAAAGAAAGACCTTAGCTTGTATTTGTATCTTACTTAGCATATGCTCTTCATAAGTGGCCATACAATTATACACAATAATGTTGAGGAGTTAAGAGAAATAGAAATTTATTAAATTTATAGACAAAACTAACATTTTTATACATCTTAGGCTACCCGGCCTCAGCCATCTTCAAAACATCTTCACAATATATTAATATATTGTGAATATATTAATATTAATATATACAATATTATTATAGTTCAAGATTATACTATGGGACTGTTGGAAAAACTACTTAGATGAAAGGTCACTTGTTTGCTTTTTTCACATTTAATTTGAATGCTGATACATATTTAAAAAAAATTAAATAAACAGCGCTATGCAGGACCCTTTTACTACATTAAGCAACACATTTGGGGAAAAAACTTTAGGAAATGTGTGACAACTGACAATATTTTGTCTACAATGACAATATCGGGAATGTTGAATATTGTGATATATTGCGTAGAGATTATCAGCACATTTGTAGTGAGTAAAAAATAATGTAATGCAGATCGAATGAGACTGCTCAAACAAGACCACATTCTCTCTGCAGGTCTTAGGCATTTCAGTTGGAGTACTTAGATCATAATACAGCCTGAAGTAGTAAACAATCTCCTACGTTTTATCTTATTATTGAAAGTTTAACGGGTAAGTAAAGATGGTAATTCAGCAGTCAACGTCAGACAGGAAGTAAAAGCCAGAAACAAAGAGGGATCATTTCCTCTTTCCAGACTAAAGCCAGCACTTCTGACACATCAGCTGGTGATCACCAGACTCCAAAAACTCAACTAATCATATACGCACAGAGCCATGCATGCTGGATGGACGCCATGAATGTATGGAATCATGAAAGTTCTCAGAGTAAACATGATCAAATGATTTCATGGTAAAATGTAGAGGAAGGTCAGAAAAAGGAACTATGCAAGTGCCAAGTGGTTTCCTGTTCCATAATAAGCGTTCAAAGACAGTCTGTTTCTACAAAACAAAAGATCCACACACCAAAAAAAAAAAAGAGAAAGATATTACTTGGAAAAGGGAACTTACCAGAGTCGTGATGACAAGGTCCACACCACGGTTCAACATTTGAAGGCCAGATTCCCAGTGGATTGGGAAGGATGGGACAGGAATACAACAAATTCAGTACATACAAAAAGAGACAGAGAGAGATTTAGACTTTAGACTAGATTTAGGATCCCCAACATCTGCACTGCATATACTGTATATGAAGAACTCAGCACACTCTGTAAAGCCTTACTTTATTTCTGCACACTAGATTTAAATGATATTAAAGCTAACTAACGTGGTTGCACTGTTGTCACCTGATCTATCCGAACCGAATTAGTGTTATAAAGTGTGCACGTTCTTAGTTTCAGTTTAAAAAAAACACAAGCGAGCACGCGCGGGAGATGTTTAAAACTATCCACATTCACACGCAACACTTTCCGCGTTAAAAAGTTACAAACAAACAAAAAAAAACAATACACAACCTGGCTAAATTCCGCTGTTTAAACCAGTCAGAGACCCCACTTACTCACTCACTCACAACGAGCAGGAGTTAAACCCGGCACAGAGCTGCTTCTGGAAACTTCCGGCAGCGCGCACTTTCGAGTTAAAAGCCGCAAAAAAGAGCGCTCACCTGAGGAGAATCCGCTTTGATCCACTCGGATCTGCTGAGGGAGGCTTCCTGAGATCACTAAGTCACGCCCCGTCTACGCTATTGGCTGCAGACGCTGTATGTTAGCGTAGAAACGAATTAACCCCGCCCACTGCCACCTACACTAAGCCTGACGCTTATCAGTTAAAGGTTGCTAACGTTAATGCTAACGTTACTACGTGTTTCTGAAATTATTATAACTTTTTACCCAGTCAGAACAGCGAAAGTGGACATGTCAAACGTTTCAAGACACCGACAGTGTATGTAGCATTAAAAATGATAAAATATAAATTAGGACAACAGTTGAAAACATCACCTCAGACAGAAAAAGTACCGAAAAATTTGGCAATATCTCTGGCATACTAGTATAGTATATAATTAGCTTGAGTGGGAAAGAATGGTGCCTAATTCTAAAATATTATTTCAACATTAACAATAACTTTATTATTTATTTTATTGTTTGTTCTGAAATTAATTTGAATTTAATCTTCTACAAGTACAGATAGAAGAACTGACTGATAAATAGAATAGAAAAATACTATGGGGCAAATTCCAAGGCTGCACAAATGACCTGTATTAAATAATGTATTGGTTCTCCTAGTATGACAAAGAAAAAAAAAATATATATATAAAAAAAGAAAACAAAACATAACAGAACTAATCAATGGGGAAAAAACCTAACATTCAACAATGAATCCAGAAATGTTGTCAAAATGTTCACTACCATTCATCACCAACAGAGGTCACTATAAACCAAAACATACTCATTTCACAAGGAAGTATTCTTTAATTGAAGAAAAAACAAATCAGCAATAAATATTAATTCTGTCATTTGTATGGGTTTATTTCATCTATTGACTCTTGACCAGTAACAATTGTGCATGAACTTGACATACATTCAACCACAAAATAGTCTATAGGAAAAAAAACACTTCATTTATGGCCTTCATCATTTTCCAGGCAGGGTAAAACCTGAGAATTCATCTCTAGCAGTTATTGCTGTTTGATTGCACAACAATATCCAGGTACAATGAAACAAAGTTCATGAGGTTGCATAATTATATTCTGTCGATGTATATGCAAAGCAAGATTGTGTTTCTTTTACAAATACAGTAGCTTTGACTAACAACTGAAAAGAGGTCTTTGATTTTTAAATGAAAGATTCATTTGTGTGACAAAAGTTGGTGAATCTGGAGAAAACACATCAACAAGACAATTGTTCAATAATTATTACAAGGAAAGTTACTTAATAGGTGACACAATGCAGGACAAGAACAGCGTATAAGCCTAACAGATCAGTGGAAGGCACAAGAACAACTCATTTCTACTCTTGGACTTATCATCTAAATACTGCACAAAAGTGAGTGATGGTCTCCTCAAAAGCTGGATTGTACCTCCAGTCTTTTTAAATACTTATATGTACTTTTATGAGTGTTGTTTTCGGCACACAATCTTGTCTTCGTTATGCTACAAACTAAGTAAATTGTCCACAGAAGAACCCTAAGCAGTTAATGACTACATCTTACTTATATGCCTGAGCATATAGACTTGCTCAGTCTTGCTCAGACCTGTTCTCCCAGTGGGAGATTTGCCTTTGAGTCCACATCTACATCGGTTGTGTGAGAGTTCAACATGCTTGGTTCTGTGTGCAGCTGTGTGAGGGAGTTACTGGGGAATATGTGTGCATTCATAACATAACTCTGCATTCCTGTCTGCTCTGGCCCCTCCACACCTGTTTCTGGTGCCCCATCTGGGGCTTCAAATGAGTCTCCTCCTAATGCTGCCAGTTTTATATAGCCCTTACTGCCCAAGCGGTCCAGCCTCGGGCAGCTGAATCTGCGTGACCTTTCTTCATGCCGTCCAGTGCCCAGGTCAGAAAGGGCATTGAGGGACAGGTGGGAGCCCAGGATCCTGAACCCAGAACTGGGCAGCTGCAGCTGTTGCTGGCATACACTGGATACATCACCTGAGAGCTTGGAATCCCGAGATACCGACAAACCTGCCCTCAATACCTCAGCTTTGGTTTGTATGGCAGTGCTGAGAAGTTCTTCAGAGCATCCAGAACCCTGGCACTCTGGCTGCAGTTCCTCTGTCAGATTGTCTGGTGTAGGACGCTCTCCCTCCCGCTCTTCTCTTGCCTCCATTTCATGGTTGTTGAGTTTAATTACAGGTAATGTGAAAGCATTAACAGATGAGGTGACTATAGAGTGTGTCTCCCACTCCTTGGGAGCAGGTGTTGGCTCTTTAAGCCTGTTATGATCTCTGTAAATGGTGTAGATTGTCTCAGTAAGTGACTGTCTTTCTCTAGACCAGCTAAACTTTCTGGCGAATGATGATCTCCTGTAATCTTTTTCTTTACATGACACAGTAGAAGGCCAGGAGCCTCTTGCCGGCATGGCTGTCTTATATGTGGCTGATGTAATATCTCCTTCCTTGGATTGTGTGCAGCCTAACAGCCCGTTAAGAGGGGCATGGCCTTTGGAGCGCAAACTGTGGATGTCTATAACCGTAGAGTAAATGTCCCTCAGGTCAATGATTTTGGTCTTCTTGTCACGGTTCTCATGGAGCACGGCATTGGCGCAAATAAAAAGGAAGATACCAATACCCATGACCAGTGGTCCAAACACTTTGAGGTTGTCGGAGTACAGATAAGTGGAGAACAGGCCTTCAAAAAATCCAACAGGCCGGAAATTGGGCTTGGTAGCATTAATCATACCATCGCTGCTATTCCAGTGCTTCATCCAGAGCTTGGTATTGCTTGTCAAGTTTGAAACCAGCCGAAGGGTTTTTTTGTAATCAGTTGCCTGTTTCATGGGCTGCTTCTCTCTTGGTAAGACTTTTGGGTAAGCCGAGGTCTCTTTGGGCCAGTATCCCAGAACAGCCATTGATATTCCCACCATTAAGACAAGCACTCCAAGTGCTGCAATCAGGCCAGATACAGAGAACAGCTTCAGCTTGCCCTTCACCACCACCACATTGTTTTTCATCCTCTTCCTGGCTTTCCTTCTTCGCTTGTTCTCCGCTCGGTTCTTGGTGCGCAGCGAATCCTGCCGCCGGGAGATCCTCAGGAGTCCGCCTGTCGCTATCATTGTGACTGCTAGACAATGGATCTGTCAGTCATCCTGCAGGAGACACAAATGTAGATACATTTCACATCACTGACTTACTGGCTGATATTTGACATGTAAAAAAAAAAAAAAAAACAACAACCGGCAAACAGGTACATTAACATCATGTCCAAAGAAAGCACATGAAGACAAGCTTCAATACAAAAGCCCTGTTCCCCTCAATAAGGATTATAATGTTTATAGCTAGCTTGATTTTATTTTCAGAAAATCTCCTTGTGTTTTTGCCAGATCCTTTAATGACTGAATTTTCTACACTCCTATTAAAGTTCATACAGACAAGTGACAAGCTAAAGGAAAACACTAATGGCTCTGTTATGACGTGAAAGGCATTTTGCTGACATTTTTTCCGGTCCCCTTAGACAGATGGGTCACTGCAAATCGATACGAAGTTCTTCTGACTGACCTTTATCCTATGATATTCTCTCTTGATAGTAGTGGTCTCATCCAGGATGGCCCTGCCCCCATCCACAGGACATAATGGCTCACTGAATGGTTTGATGACGATGAAAATGATGCTTTCGCAGTCACCAGAGCTTAACCCAATTGATCTCCTCTGGGATATTTTGGAGCAACATGTTAGACAGCATTCTCTAACACCAGCATCAAAACTTTTTTGACTGAAATTGTGGCAATATCTTTTCGAAGAAGTGTTCATCCTTACAGTATAGTGGAAGTACTTATAGAATTTATAGTGAGGCACACTGAAAATGTTCTGATGGTTCATGGTGGCTCAACACCTTATTAGGACTCTTTACATTGTTTTTTCCTTTAACTTGTCACCCATCTGTAGATTCAGCATCAGGTCTGGTTGTTACAGCTGAAATTTAAATTTACAAAGACTGATATACACTCAACATCCAGTTTATTAGGAACACCTATACACCTGCAGATTCATGGAGTTATCTAATTAGCCAATCATGTGGCAGGAGCGAAATGCATAAAATAATGCAGATACAGGTCAAGAGCTTTAGTTAATGTTCACATCAAACTTCAGAACTGGGAAAAAGTGTGATTTCTGTGACTTTAGCCATGTCATGGTTGTTGGTACCAGATGGGATGGTTTGAGTATTTCAGAAACTGCTGATCTCCTGGGATTTTCACACAAAACAGTCTCTAGAGTTTACACAGAATTGTGCGAAGAACAAAAAACAACCTGTGAGCGGAGGGTCTGTAGGCTGAAACACCTTGTTGATGAGACAGATCAGAGGACAATGACCAGACTTGTTTGAGCTGGTTTGAGACCAGGTGATTTTTTTTCCAGTCTTCAACTGTCCAGTTTCAATGAGCCTGTGCCCACGATATCCTCAGGTTCCTGTTCTTGGCTGACAGGTGTGAAACCCGATGTGGCCTTCTGCTGTTGTATCCACCTCAATGTTTGATGTGTTGTGCATGCTGAGATGCGCTTCTGCTCACCACGGTTGTACAGAGTGATTATTTGTGTTACTGTATCCTTCCTGGCAGCTCGAACCAATCTATCCATTTTCCTCTGATCTCTCTTATCAACAAGATAACAAGTGTTTCCATGTACAAACTGTCACTCACTCAATGTTTTTTATTTTTCATACCATTCTGTGTAAACTCCAGAGACTGTTGTGTGTGAAATTCCTAGGAGATCAGCAGTTTCTGAAATACTCAAACCAACTCTTCTGGTACTAACATCCATGCCACAATCAAAGTCACAGAGATCACACTTTTTCTTCATTCTGATGTATGATGTGAACATTAAATGATGCTCTTGACCTGTATCTGCAATTTGCATTGCGCTACTGCCACATGATTGGCTGATTAGATAACTGCATTAATGTGCAGGTGTATAGGTGTTCCTAATAAAATGGACAGTGAGTGTGTGCTGTATATATTTTCTGCATAGATAAGAAATTCATAACCTGAAGCAATTTCACTGGAACCCAATACCACACCAAAGTTAGATAAGCAATACAGTTTAGCTTGAACCCATGAAGTACTACTAAATGTCTCCAGATAATCTCTAAGGTCTACAATTTGTGTTTTATTACAGCTAGCACCTCACATACGACAGCCCCCTAAACTGCCTCATCACATAAACCAACTGCTTTGAGAAGATGCCATGGCTTAATTGCACTGAATAATGCACAATTCACCCCTGACTTTGCTGGTAGGTGATCCATTTGCTTAATCATTCATAATTATGTGTGGCTTAGGGTGAATTTATGAATAATTCAGCTCATAAATGTCTGCCCTGGCACACAGTTTTTTGGAAATGCCAGGGTTTTCGAATGGCAGGCTGTCAGGAATGTGAGCTTGAATGTGCTGGCTGGGACCCCTGCTGGAGCTCCATAACAGGTCAGGGACCTTCTGTGAGATTCCTTTCAATGTATCTCAATGAAGAAAGGCACAACAGCTTAATCGTATTTATAATAGCCATCTATATTGTAGTATACATCAACAAATAGGACTGCATATTAGTGTAAATGTGTAGCATTTGCCGTCCAAGATTTTTTTTTTCTCAGTAGCCATTTGCAGATCTCCAGATGTATGTTCTACTATATTCTTAAAGGTCTTAAAAGCCACAATGATGAACTGAGTACAGCTGAGTACTGTTTTGGAATCTCATGTTATTCATTAGGAATGTTACAGAATACGAATACATATTCGGAATAAACTGATAATCGACACACACAGATACGAATAGGAGGTGCACTATTCATGCCAGAAAAGTTCACAGGGCATCTGTGCATTGAGAACGGGATCCCAAAAAATAGCAAAAAATAGTCATGGGAGCTTTTTACTTTCTTTCAGGAGTGAATGAGTGATCAGATATGAAGATTGTGGGACAAAGAAAGACCATATGAATGTACAGTGCTTCATGATGCATTTTACAGCATGCATTCACCCTTATTAACTGCCTGGTCAGGGCCATGGTAGTTTAAATTAGGATACTAGCTTGTTTATATTTTGGGAAATAGAACCAACTATCTTTGATGGAAAATACTGCAGGCAAGTACGAACAAGAATAATAACTGTGAGAGTGAGATTAAAAAAGAAAACAGCCCTAAACACATGTAGTTGAGACCAATTATGAATGCGATTGATGTAGCTGTCAGAGATAGAATTCACAGACCATGCTTCCCATTTTAACTTCATCTTAAAATACGAATACAAATATGGATATTTAGAGCACTACACAGATACAGACAGTGGTATTGCATTACACCTATTCTAATCCATGCAATCTTTTTTTCATGTATTTCAGATCAAACTAATAACCAAATGCCAATTTTTACATGCTTGTTCTGAACAAGTTCGTTAACAAGACTATTACTGACACAGAACTTGATTGATCTCACTTTACTCTGGTGGAATATTGTAGGTTTTATGGTTTAATATAGATGGTGTAGGTTGGCATCAATCCATTTACATTTACATGTTTATTAAAAACATGCAGGTAAATGAAACTAAATGCAGGTTTTTGCATGTTCATGTCTTTCTCTCTATCCTTCTTTTTCAACTGAGCAGAGCTGAAAGAACAATGCAAACGGTACACGTTACATACTCCCACACTCACACCCTGAAAACTCCATATGCCTACTTCAAAGGGTCGGTAAAGTGTCAGGCCTCATCTTTGGGCCATTTATAAGTTGGCTGCATTGCAGCATGATGTTTCGGCACAATGCAATATCACCTCCTTGTGTGAAGAGCAGAAGAGCAGCCTCTCTGGAAAGGACAAGCCTCTCCTTGGGCCTAATGCATTTGAAAGCACAAAGGTCAAAGAACAAAATACACACATACACTCCCACGCACCATACAGATGTATTACTGAGGCTATTTGCACAGAGACACAAAGCACCATGTGTATTTTCTGCACTTCATCTAGCTGGTATATAGAGGACTGACTTAGATAGGGGTTTTTGATTAACTGATCAAAGGCCTCACTGTGTAATGAATAAAACACACCAGAGTGGATTATTTTCCAATAACAGTGCATCCTGAAGGGTTTTCTTCCTTAATAAGACACCAAATGCACCTTGTCATGTGATTTTAATTTCAGTCATGTACGAAACCTGGTAGTTAACCTATGAGTCAAATTTTCTTAAAGTAGGTGTTTTGATATCATGTTTAACATTCTTGGATCAAAGTCAAGGGGTCATGCCTTTCCCCACAGGTATAAAGTGTTGCATAAAATCTTGCTATTCACTTTATATAAAAAAAAAAGGTTCATGTTGGGGAAAAACATTTTAGTATTCTTGCACTTTTAGCCAAATTGTAAAAAAATTGGACCCAAACAGAACATAAGCATTAAATCATAAAAAACCGAAACAAACAAACGAACAAAAAAAACACCTTTGCTCTGTCCATGGTGCTGATGTGTTACATGTACAGGAAGATTAATGGTACACATAAAGCGTACACATTAACCCGGCTTTAAACATACATTACAGCCTGTAATACAACCGTAATGCACATGCTGTCATTCTGTGATCTTTGGATATTCATTCAGAAGTGTTTGACCAAAACTATGTAACTTCTATGTAATTGTTTCTCAATGGATCTTTAGGTGCTTGAGCATCATGACTGAGTTTTATATTCCATCATTATTTATAATGTATGCCTAAGCTTAATCATTAGAAACAGTTAAACCAGTAATGGATTGTTTTCATGGCACAAAAAAACAAAACAAAACACAAATGCACTTTTGATCACACACACACACACAGCCTAGGGGGTTTGGATCTTCTGTTCTGACACCTGAGGCTGGAGGGCTAATTAAATGCTGGAAGGATGTTGAGACTCAGGTGTGTTAGAAAATGGAACAGTGTAGACCTGCCTGCAGTCCTTGAGGACTGGATTGAAAGTCCCTGGTTTGTACAGTTTTATAAACACAGCATAACACCCCCCCCCCCCCCCCCCACACACACACACACACAAACACAGACACACACATGCCCCTAGCGCTGCCTCATTACACATTTTCAGCTTTTGAATATAACACCACAGGCTTACTGAGAAAATAGTTCTTCAAATCTTTTCTGAGCTCGATTTTTATGTTAGTAGCTCCTGGGCCTTTTTGAAAACACTAAACCACATGTGACATTCTTGAATGATGAAACAGCAGCTTGTGCTTTACCTGACTTTCATTCGAAGCTGTGATTTATTCATCAGCATCCTCCATGTGCCTGCTCCATCTACCTTGAGTTTTAATGGAACGTGACCACAGGACCATCGCTGACCAGACCTTATTATGCCACATTCTCAGGACAGCAGTGCTCCTGACATGATAGTGGCGTGCTTCGTGGGTGTTGCGGTGATAGGAGTGCATCAGGCACAGCAGTGTTACTGGGATTTTAAACACCTGGTGTGATCAGAAACTGACTCATGAACTAATGAACAAGTAGTGGATGATTAACACAAATAGTGCATAAAAAAACAATACCAACATGCTAGCAGTGTCCAATAATGCACATGATCCACTCATACCAGCACCACAGGCACTGCCATGTCAGCATCATTGCTGGAAATTGTACTTTTCCTTGTTGTTGTTGTGGCGGTACCATCAAAGGTACATCTTGTATATGGTTAGTATGTATCTTTCACCTGGAAAAGTCAATATGGTGTACCTTTAATAATAATTTAGAGTATATAATTAGACTTGAAGGACTGTTTAAGGATAATTAAAGGCACACCAGATACACATTCCCAGGGTAAAAAAAAAAAAAAAAACCTAATAAAGTATCAAAAGTGACAAAAAAGGTATAGTTTGAGAATAGTCCACCACCTGAATCTCTGGTCTGCAGTGGTCCTATGGTGGTCCCTTTCCACTGATGCATGGGGTAAAAGGAGGATGACAAATTGTGCCTAGCAACAGATGGGCTACAGTCAGTAACCATACCTACAAAGCAGTACCTGGTAGAATGTCCAAAGTGAGTGCATTTTCCTTATAATAACAATTCGGTGTATAGTGAATATTAGAACATTTATTAGTTTAATTAAACACATTTTATGGTGTTACAGGCTCTATTATACTATTATAGAGGGACGGAGCTGCGCCAGACTCACGCGCTTCAGACTCATCACCGGAGTAAAAAGACCTTTTACAATAGACTGCCCATTTGCACGACTGAAAATAAGCAAAAGATTATTCAGAAATGTTCAAATGACTGCTTAAAATCAGCTCGACACTTCTGTCTGAGCAGTTACTCCGAGTTTGGAGGTAGAGAATGGAGAAGCGCGCTACAACACACATGATCCCTGAGTGATGTGATTGCATATGAAGCTGTTCATAGATTCCTAGAAATGCCAAAAACTATAAATGAACAATAGGATGGATAAGATGGCATTGAGTAGAGAGATTACTTAGCACAATATTATTTTAATATAGACAAGAGATATGCGCGTGCTGCTCAGCGCTGTGCTTTGAGCGGTATTATCGCGGTTATGCGCGCTCATTGGATCAAAAAGGCAACACTGACGCTCGAGCTTAAAGGATGAGTGCATGCTATCCTACCAAATTATCCTAGAAAAGTTCCGCCATCTTAATGCAACATAATGTACAACATCGATTAAATCTGACAAAGTTTCTATCAAAGACGAAGCAAGCCCTGTCCGCGCGCGCCTTACCGAAATGACGCCTCTCCATCGCTCGCGCCTCAGACCTCTCGCGCCTACACTTCAGTAGTAACGAGCCATGGCGCTGGAGGATCGCTCGCGCTCGTGCGCCTCACCGGCCTCGGAAATGAACCGACAGTCGAGATCCAGTCGTCTAAAGGGGCGGAGTGAACCCACGCGCGTCCCGCTGATAAAAAAGACATGTTGCCAGATCATGCAGTTTCCCATCCAGTTTTAAATACCCCTAGCCGCAGAACCACAAGTTCAGGGAAGGGGTGGAGTCGAATTTGATCCAGCTCCTCCCATATAATGACGTACTCGTTTAAAATGAATTGCTAAATCACACACAACGCAGTTGTAAAGTCAGTGCACTGCATCCTGTTCTGCTCAGGAATCTGAGTCTTCAACGAGCAAAGGCTCACCAAAAAACTGGACAGTTGAAGCTTGGGTGAAAAATACCTGGTCTTTAACTATCCAGTTTCGGTCACTGAGATCACATTTTCCCCATTCTGATGATTCTGAAGCTCTTGATCTTTATCTGCATCCATTACACTGCTACCAATAATTGTCTGATTGGATAATTGAATTGCATGGATGAGCAGGTGTTCCTAATAAAGTGGTCGGTGAGTGTGTATATGTGATTAGATAATTGCAAGAATGAGTGGTGGCCAGTTAGTGAACCATGTTATGCTCTGAAATTGCTCATGTATAAAGGCACATCCATTTTATGGGAGTGAAAACCAAATGTTTAAAACCCCAGAAACTGTTTTCTTGCTTTATTTTTCTTAATAAATGTCCTATTAGTTAAAATTCAATGAATTCCACAAGTAGAGTTTCAGGGCTATGATACAAATTTATTGTTTGTTATTTTCTTACATTTAAAGGGATGTAAAAATGACCAACATTGTCATGTTTCTTATATGCAATTATTGCATTACACTTAAACATTATTTGCTCCATCTGTATTTGAATATGATCTGGATAAAGTATTTAATAAACATTAGTCTTATGGCATGAGTGCAGTTGTATCAGGTCCAACTCAGCCTCTGCAGTAAAGAAGGTGTCTTTGTTTCTATATTTATATCTGATCATGGTGGGATGGAAAATTGATTTGGAATGGTAGCCATAATTTGGCAAATTAACAAGCAAATTAATTTGGCTGGGTTTTAATCTGGGACTGGGCTACAAACTGACACTGCAATCTGGCAACCCTTAAACCAAATGTTGGATTTAAGAGCTTGCAAAGCACTCTGTCTTTCCAATGGATTCATAAATACATTAGAATTAAAATGTCAGATGTAATGGTTTATAGAATGGTATTAAAAAAAAAAAAACAATTGCACAGCATCTCCATCACTGGCTGGTCTAATGCTTTTGCTTGCACTCAAAGCCTGATGAAGTCCAGGCCTCCTAGTGTGTCTCATAATGTTTGGATAGTGAACAGCTAATGCACTGAACAGGAACAGGCTACTAAACAAAGGTGTGTTTAACATTTTTGGCTGATGAGCGTTGTGTTTTTGTGATCGTGTGCTTGACTGGTTTTATGAGTGATCGGGTGGAGGAAATAACAAGAACGACGGATATGCATATCACGCATGGTAATTTTACTAGAGTGTAACAGCATGTTAACATTCTGATTCTGGGTTCTGCAGAAAGGAAGGCAGTGACACAGCACAGGCAAACCATTAAAGTTCAAATACACTGGTCTGTTTGGACTTCTGTTGGACTTGGTTTCTTTCTTTTTTTTTTTTTTTTTTGCTGGACTGCTGAGAATATCGCCAAGAATAGTCTTCCACTAATTGACAGTGATTTTTTTAAGTGAACTGGAAGAATTGATCCACCAGCCAGTTTGCAGTATTTATTGATCTGCACACTTACACACATGAAAAAAAAGAAAAAAAAAAACCCACAATATTGTTAGCTAAAGATTTGTGTCTGGTGACTAGCAGGGCAGCTTTGCAAACTAGCAGAACTCCATTTGTTGGCAGAAAGATATAAGACAGAACATCAGGTTAATAATTTGCCATTCTTATCACGCATTTAGAAGAAAACAACATTGTGGTTCAGTTATGATGCACAGGCAATGTTAGCATAATCACACAAATGTTCAATACTACAATACAGCCTTACTGGGAATACTGGCCTTGCTGGAAAAATGAGCATGGTCATACTAGTTAGCTTGCAACCAGCATGTATTATACTGTTCACGCTTGTAACTAGTTATGCTAGTCTTTATTTCATCAGTGAAAAGAACATTTAGCAGCAGTGCTCGCTCTCAGCATCTTGACATGATCTCCCAAGGTGATCATGACGGAGTAACAGGACAGTGACCTGCCCCAAAGGACAGATCTTTACAGGTGTGTGGATATAATGTGACAGCTCACAGCGTGAGGTTCAGCACAGAGCACCTGCTGCATCGCTCTTCAGAGCTATTAGTGGTGCAACACTTCAGAGCTATTAGTGGTGCAACACACTATATTTGGGGTGAAATACAAAAGAAAACATTTATTTAGCTAATCCGGTCACCTGGAAAAGGAAGTAACTGAAAGGAAGGGACAAGTGAGGAAGGTTTTACTGTGTTTCATATGAATGAAGTTGTAAAAAAATAAGCTATGGCTGCTATATGTTTTGTCTCAACTAAAAATCCTTCATGTACGTCTAACTGAACACAACAGGCACCAGGCCTAAAAATACTTTGTTACTGTACTTAAGTACTGCTCAGGATGATTTTTACTTTACTCAAGTATTATCATAATTGAATACTCTAACTCAATTAAATTTCTAAGAGTAAAAATATATTCCTCCATACAAATCTCAAAAAGCATGAGATTTTTTAAAATACATTTTTGACTAGTTTTTTCTTAGTAAGATGGTATCTTTTGCCAGATTCACAAAGAATGAGGTGTCTTATATGCCTTGTATGTAAAAATGAAATATTGGACTTTAAAATTCACCATCAAAGCTAAAGAAGTATGTCAACTTTAGGTTTGGTAAATTAGCTAGATAAGTTTTGTAATAACTGTGCTAACTAGTTAGGATTTATACATAAGTTTGTTAAGTTAGCTAGCTAGTTAAGTTTTGTAAATTAGCAAGTTAGTTAAGTTTTATACATTAGTCTGTTAAATTAGCTAGCTCATTAGGTTTTGTAATTTAGCTAGTTAAATTAGCTAGCTCATTAGGTTTTGTAATTTAGCTAGTTAAATTAGCTAGCTGGTTAAGTTTTGTAAATTTCCTTGTTAGCTACTTAAGGTTTGTACACTAGTTTGTTAAATTAGTTAGTTAGTTAAGTTTTGTAAATTAGCTTCTTAAATAAACTAGTTCATTAAATTTTGTTTTTGTTGATAATGTGCATTAGTGTTCATTCCAAAAGATTATAAAACCTTAGCTAACCAGAAAGCCATGCAGGACTGGGCATGATGGACTTGTGCTCAGCTCTTTTCATCAGTTAAAAATAATTGCTTTTTTACTCTTGAATGTTTAAATGTAGAAACTTTTTGACTTTCTTTAAAGTAGATGTACTGAAGTACTTTTACTTAAGTACAGTTTCTCTGTACATTGTCCACCACAATGATGGGCTCCAAGGAAACAATTTCTCTTTCTATTTCTCTTGCATACTGATCACACTTGGGCTTTTTTTTACACAACGGGTATTAACCTACATGCCTCAGCATATTCCTTAAATCAAACAGTCTAGACTCTCTCTCTCTCGTCCTCCTGCCTGTGCAAATGAGCTCTGGGACCGGCGCATGGTTTCCTCCAGTCCCTGAGTTGACATTTTGCAAATGGGATCTGGTGGCTAAGATCACAGCACACCTGTTCCTCCTCGTTAAGTGTACATATCCGAGCAGGGAAAAGAGTTAGAATTCATTATTCTTTGCTATCTGGAGCGATAGAGGAGTCATGGGCTAATCTTGTCTACCATTAGAAAGGGCTGTTCTTTTATTATACAGAGCTGGAGTTGAGGCACCTGGACTTGCAGTCTGAATCATTTCAGTACTTCTGTATGATCAAGGAACGTAGGCAGTAGAGCTGTTTCAGAAGCGAGATAAAAAGAGATGTCAGCACAAATAATTTTTAATTTGTCTGTTTTACTATTGCTAACAGGAATTTTGTTGTCTTCTCTGAGCTTGTCCTTGTGGATATATACTGTATCTAGAAGGACAAACATTTTTAAAGAAAGAAAGAAAGAAATATACAAAGAAGGACACAAAAACATTTACATTTACTTTGGCTGTTATTAAAGAAATATGATGGAAAAAATATAGAAATATGTATATCCTTTATGCAAACTGCTCAACCAGCAAAACTCTGAAATGAGCTCTGGGACTAGTGTCTGGTTCCCTGGTTCCTGGGTTGACATTTTGCAAATGCAGTCACATTCTACACCAAATATGACAGGTTTTTTATTTATTTACTTGTTTTTTTTTTTTTTTTTTTTAATATATCCATATAACCAAGTTATCAATACATGCTCTAATGCTAAACTATAAAACTATAAAAATAGAATATTACCTAATATAGTGGGCTAAGAAAAAAAAAACATAATTACTGCAAATGTTATCAATAATTTCTAAATGTTGGCCATGTCCTTGCTAATGGAACCTAAATTTCTTCAGAAAATTAATTATTTATATATAAACTTGAAAAAGAGAGAGGAATGCTAGTTACCCTGTTTATGGCCTGGCACATGCCCACAGCTTGCATTATGCATAAGTCATTAAGTTTGAAAAATCATTGCTATTTTATCATAGCAAAAGAGCAAAACCCATCTGCATCTAATGGACAGTAGTTTCGAATGCATTATCTATCATAACAGATACCACAGTTGGGCTAAAAGCTTTAAAAATGCTACTCATTTGTTACGTAGTATTAGTGAAAAATACATTATTAAAGCTTGCTGATTGTTAAATATAGCCTGCTTGTGTTGCATTTTTATTAAAATAATGATGACACCATATATTTCATTTTGGACATCATGTAGTAATTTATAATTAGGCATGGAAATGATCATAATTCAGTGCACAGATCCTTGATTTAATCTTGCACGATTCTGTATGTAACCTGGTCAAAGTGGTGCTAGTGTGGAGCCATTTCTGAAATCCTTTGATTTATAGATCTTAAATTTATTCCAATATGACATGTAACCCTTCCATCATGGTCTTACAGTACAATGTTCCTCCATCTTCCCATCGAAGCAATTTTTATTCGACACTGTATCAAGGCTGTTCAGGCGCATCATTTTGCCTGCAGGATTCATCTTTATTTGACAGCTCACCTGCAGCCTCTGCCGTGGGTGGGTGGGATAAATATCAGTTTTCAGGAACACTCTGGAGCCTTCACAGGAGTGTGATTCTGGCTCGTCAGCCAGATTTGCCCAAAAAAAAAAAAAAAAGCTAAATGCGCATCGGGCCAGGCAGAGAGAAGAGAAATCAATGATAGCTGAATATTTCAAGCTACAGTGTAGGGTTAAAAATAAAATAAAACCATTGAGTCATGGGTCAAAAATACAATATAATATCATGTTCCTGAGCTGCTGTGAGTCACCCTGACAATCCTGTAATAGTAATACACAGTCAGTGCTGTGTCAGGGGTTGGAATTGGTGGGAAATCTATATGGAAAATGTCATCACATCCCAACTTCAGGCACAAAAGAAGTCTGATTAGAGAGCAACTGGCAGGACCAACACCCAGTAAGGACAGAGTGTAAACAGACAGGAGTGAGAGAGTAAAAGTGGTCAATATTTATGGAAAAAAAGATTGAGAATGGGCTTTTTTTGTTGAACATATGTTCTCTAATTGGTTGGAAGGTAATGATTGATAATCAGGTGATACCAAATGTTTTAACAGGCTGGAGAAGAAAATCCAATTACTAGATAATACAGTCTGGGTAATAAAAATACACATATCAAAAGTGAACAGAAGTGATGGTTGGTTTTGTTCTCTACACTGTATTTTAGATAGCTAGCCTGAGTTATTGCGTGAGGTGGTGCGGAGCCATCTCCAATGCAGATAGATGTGAAACTACACAACAGCACAGAGTGTGAAAGTCACATTGATGTGTACAATAACATTATTATTCTCTTAATACTTCTGTGATATTAAGGCAATGGCAGTACTTAATTCTATCATCAAGGTTTTGGCCACCTCCCATACAGCATCCTACAGCACTAAATAGTTTGTGAGTACGCCATTGGTATCAGTGCTATTTAGGCATACTACTTAGTGGGCATTATGTGGTTTAAGATGCAGCCTTGAATACTCTCTGGACCTACTGTCTCTGTAACATTTATAAGCATATGCATTATATATATATATATATATCCACCTTATCAGCGTATTCACCTATTCTGCATTACACCAACCTCGTTCAGACCACCGTCCAGGTCAGTGAGGTAGAATACACACTTATAAAACATGTACTTTCATGCTTTCAATGAACAGCATTTATAGGCTGTATGAGAGAAAACCTTCCCATACACACACATGCACCAACCCATGTTATCCTACATTATAAATGATTATTCTAGCAAAGAATAACCTTAATAAAGTGCACACATGGATGTCCATGCACAAATTTCAAGACAGCGATTCCAGACATCTCATTTTAATAGCACTGAATATGGAGCTGATATCATTTTAGATAGAAACGGCTTCCCATCAACACTTTATTTTTTCATAGAAAATTAAATTAAAGACTAAATCTTTGGCACAATCAAGCCCAGGCATGCCAGTGCCTACGAAACCACCATTTTGTAATATGACAGAAACAAATTGTGCTGTTGATGTAATAAAGAAACGACTGGGCCAAACCAAGATTATGCTTCCAGGGGAAATGTTTTGGAAGTTGTTCACTAATAAAATGCTGATGGCAGTGGAGCAGTGCAGATGCTTAGGCAATCAGATCTCCCCTCTGAAGCCCTACCTTGGCTATAATACATATCTGACACTGTGCAAAGAAGAGGAACTGGAACAGGGAAGAAGGATGAGATGGAAAAATGCACTGACTAAGAGAGAAATCCAAATGTTTAGCTATGACCCAGAACACCTGCTGCAATGGCCCCATCTGGAGAGCTCGTTCACGTTCACCTTCTCTCCCTCCCTTCCGTGTGTGTGTGTTGCTTTCAGTTCACTTGACGAGCACTCGGGGTTTGATGGGTTTAAAGTCATGACCTTGTTAAAGCCATCATGCAGCACTTATGGCATTCCAATGTCATGTCAGCCCAGCTTTATTTAATGAGAACTGCTAAAAAAAAAAATCAAGTGGTATTGTGAAGTATCGCATTCCAAAATTCTGACCTTCTCAAAGGCTCTGTGTAAATGGCCAGATCTGTTCAGATCACAAAGGCTGATAGTCAGCGTCTTTAGGTTGCTCATGCACCTCTTCTTTTGTAATCACATTTGCTTCTCTAGCATTTAAATTAAAACAAAAAGACAAGTATATTAATAACGTTGCACTGACTAGTCTGTGTGAACTTTCACACGTTCTTCTTGTGTCTTTGTGTCCAGTTTCCTCCTGGATTAGTGACTCTAAATGTCATTTCTGGAATTTCTGTAACTAGAAATTGCTCTCCTAAGTAATATCTGGCTTGAAGCCGGAAGGCCTTAGATTTTATTTCCATATGTATTTCTACTTTTCTACCTAGCCTATTTTATTTTCATTCTTACTTGTTACTTATTTTGGATCTTGTTGAGAAATTATAGATTGCTTTATTCTTACTGGCAGAAGATTTCAACATGTAGCTTCACAACTTGGTTCAGGAGATCTTCAGATCACCTTAAAGCAGCAAAGCTGATATCTTCAACAATTACATTTTTAATGAACCACTACTTTTTTTTATAAACATTAGCTATTCTAGCATTCAAATTCAAATAATACTCTTAGAAAAAAAGTTTAAATCTACCACTATAAAGGCTTCTTTGGCTATACTTAAAGGTTCTGTGTAGAACCCCACCATCAAGGTGTCACTTTTTTTAACTACCCTTGAGGAACCCCTCTTTTTTTCTTTTAAAAGTGCATAATCACCAAAATTTGCTTTTCTAAGTGATATTCATCATGATATGTAAAGGCATTGTTTGCTTTCTTTCCTTTCTCATGACTTTTTTGCACTTTTCACTTTTTTCTATACTAAGAATAGCACTAAACTTATATTTCTTTGTGGCTCTGTTGGTACTCTCAAGGTTGCATCATTTGTACCTTTAATAAGTATCTTAACAAATGATTTCAGGTACATGAATGGATTGTAATTAGTTTTTTGGGTAAAGCTTTAAATGTATGCTACATGCACCTTTCTAGGTAAAAGATACACACTAAAGGTACAAAAATGTATGCTTGAAGGTACCACCCCAGTGATAAGGGTCTATTTCGTACCATTTTTCCTCAGAATGATGCTATGCATCTATTGCTCCAAATTTGTAGAACAACCTTGGTTTGAGAAAGGTGCTATGAAAATTAAACTCATGATTATAACTATTAGTACAGCTGTGGTGTTTTTGGTTTCTTCCTTCATAGATGGATTACAGGCCGTGCGCTTCACCGACAATCCTCCTTTTGAACTCTGCAAGGCTAAAAAAAGCATGAAAGCCTGCTTGTGTTTGTAGTCTGCTTTGGACAAGCCGTCTATCCTGCTGTGGCCAGCTTCAGCTTTGAAGTCAAGACAGCAGACCACATATGGTCCATGTATAAATGATTGTGATAATATTTCATCTAGCAGTAGTTTGTGTATTCAGGCAAGAGATGGAACATGGCAGAGCTTTTAGTTGGACACGTTGGTGTGTTGTTTTACCTCAGACTTTAATCTGTGCTACTTCACTAAGTTCCAGATGGAGAACTTTTTCTGCTTCTTTTTCTCTCTCACTCTCTTCCCGGTCTTCGCCATAGCTGAAGTATTTGTAATTCCCAGTCCTATCAATCAAGCATTTTGCATGACGAACTATAAAAGCTTATTAAAATTCCCTGCTCTCTCTCTGTCTCTCTCTGTCTCTCTCCATCTCTCTATCTGTCTGTCTGTCTTTCCCTCTCTCTCCTCACTCTGTGTCATTTCTGCTATTATGATAAGAATGTTTGAAAGCTTGTCACTGTCATCACACCATCCTGATGATTTAGGTCATGCCAGTCAAGAGGCTCAAACAAACCACGCAACTCAGTCGATGATGGAGAAAGACAAATGTCACCACCTTTGTCTCATGCCATCCCTATTGCAATAAAAGAAAGAAAGCTATATGTCATCGTGAAGATGGATGGGATTGAAAGAAGACTTACATGTGGTGGGTCAGAGGAGCGCAAGCAACCCGAAGCGCAAGAGATCAAGCCTGTCATTTTGGATTTGGTTCAAGATGTATGCCGTTCGCTCAGATGAGGTTGTAGCCATGGCAACCGTTTCATAATGCATCCCGAAACACCTTCATACAGGTTTACAGCGTGTGCTGCGTTTTGTTTTTTATTGAGACAGAGGGGGGGGGGAGGGGGGGGGGAGAGACTAATGAAATGAAAACTCAGATTCACTGACATTCCTTTCAGAGAATAGCTCTCCATCCCAGCTGGATAAAATCCATATTTTTAATAATATAGGCCTTCAAATCTATACGATTATCAAATATATCAAAGTCAAGAAGTAGTACTGTTTGATACAAGAACTCAAATGTGCAGAAAGTAACTTTCACCCTGTAATATTTTGCAACTGAGCCATTTTTAACAGCCTTCATCGCTCATTGTCTCTTGAAGTATGGAGGTAATTCACACTGGCAGTGCTTCTCTAGCGGAATGAAATCAAACCATATTAATTCACCATGAAGGACATCAAAAGGAATGAAAAAATGCAAAGTGCTTATGAGATCGTATCAGTGCCTGTGGGAGTTTGGGATTGAATTGATTCCCATCTATCTTGACACCTCCATCCACTTAACTGCTTCCACATCTGTCTGTAATGCATTGTCTCCATCATGGTAGGGCACAAAATATTGCCTACAGACTTTACATTGCTGGATATAACTAGGAGGAACTGGAGAGGTGGTCATGAAAGCATTTCAGACTAAAGGCCTCAGCATAAATCATGTGAAGATATATGACATAAATGAGGAGCCTGTGGTTGGTTGTAACAAACAAGGTGTACACAATGGCCAGAGAGATTGCGAAGATGGTTTTATCTTTCCAGAAGATTACTAAGCTGAGGTCAGATACGCAAGGTCAAACCACATCATCAACTCATTGATTGCAGCCTAAGGGCTGAAGGTGAAACTCTGTACATGGAAAATAGCTCAGAGAGCTCAGAGAGTTTGGAGCAGAATTATTTAAAGAGTGCCGAAAACACACTTTTTAGAATGCAAAATAGTCAATTTCCTGATGATGCATGGAGGACAGGGAGGAAAGGGGAGGTAGTGGAGTGTGAAAATTCATCACAGAGAAGAATAGATGCTTGCAAGAAGGAATATATCACCTAACAGAGAGGACTATCAGGCTTTTCTCACAAGTTATTGTATAACTCCATTTATTCCTGTGTGTCGTAGGTGACAGTTTGCGGAACTCATTTATAATGTGGGAGATTTGAGATTCACTTCAAGCAGCCGAAAGGGCAGAACAGGAATGTCGCCAGGACCTGACAGGTCTCATCAGTGGAGCTGCTGGGCATCAGTACAGTAATCTCACAGACTCGGCTTCCTTTGTGCAGCAGATGGGTGGCAGGTGTCTCTGTGGCTACAGCATGACCTATGGAGATAAACTAAGCTTGTCAACAGCATTGCTTTTTGAAGCGGATCTTTTTTTTTTTTTTTTTTTTAACTGAGGTGACTGAGGTTGCTCCAGGACAAGACAGTACGAAGGAATAACATAAAGTGCAAAGTGTGAGAGACAGGACACAAGTGTGTCAACACTCAAACTATGTTTTATTAGGGGTATTTGAAAAATCACAGTCCATAGTGTGGGTCAGTAAACAAGAAGACAACAAGAGAACAAGACAATTCATAAACAAAAACAATAACAAGTTGGAAAAACAGAAGAAACAGCAACAGGTAATAAGGATCAGAACTGCACACTTACAGTGAACAAGATTTCACAATGAGGAATGGAAACAACAGGGCATAAATCGGCAAACCAATTAAGGGCTGAACACAGAACATGTGCACACATTAGGGAAACAAACCAATGATAAGAGAGGGGCAGAGACAAGACTGAAAACTAAATGAAAGCACATGGAGAACTGAGGACAAATACAAGCATCACTGCTGTGCTGGGAAGGGGGAATTGCGCTCGCTCTGAGAGGGGGAATTCAGGACCTTATGGCAGCAAGACAGATGTACAGACCTACAGAGTTTTAATCCATCCCTCAAACTCCCACTGCAGCCAAGTGCGATTTGTAGAGAAAATGTGTTATGAGTTCTAAAATAGTTCTGTGCAAATGAGTTTGACTCTCTGACCTTTACTAATATTAACAAGCCCTGATATGCAACATATAGGTTCAGGCCAAGTGCTAATTAGTATGTTGAGTCTAGCAAAAATAAAAGCAGAATAGCATGAGATGTCAGGCATTGTAAAACACATTTGTGTGCCAGCACCAGCCAGCCTGCTATTTAATCTTTTATAGCTCTTAGCCCCACTGGAGATGCTCAGTGGTAATTCAGTCAAGTAATTATGATGGATTTTTTTCTTCATAACCACATTGTAAACCTAGTTATTGATTATTTCCCATATGATCTGAGACAGACACCTTGGAAGGACACCTTGTTTCATTCTATTCACCTGCAACAATCTTCTGTCTCAGATATCTGCTCAAGGAAGAAAACATTGTTTCATGGTCTAATAGGAATGAGCCTGGTGGATTCCATCAAACACCAGAATGAAATGATTTTAACGGTTTCCGAGAGTCAGTTTATTCTTGGTTTAGCTACAAATCCATGATATATTCAGTGGGTAAAAAATTTAATTGTTGTGTATAAGACTATTTGCCAAGTTCATGTGCACAATGTCACCATCAGAGATGATTAGACTCTTGTAAGATCTTTGAGTCTCATTATAAAACCACCAAACACATCTGAAATCAGTCACAGTTCACCCGTTAAACCATTTCTAACAAAACCCAAACTAACCAAAAGGAACCTGTAACAGTTTGTGTGTTTTTCTTTTCAGAACCTTTTATGAACCTTGCTACAGTATAGTGCAGTATTATGTTCTTGTATTTTGAGCTTTGCTTGTTCTTTTGCCTGCCAGCCAAGTTTAGCTTGTTATTTTGGGCTCCTCTCCAGTAAAGATGTATCTAGAAGACAGGATGTATCTGTATATGCATATACAGTATAGACAGATACTTCACAGATACTTCAGGCACTTGTTCTGTGCAATGGAGGAGACTAGTTTTTCTAAAGCTGTCTAGACACTCACAAACTGCAGGTAACCAGCACCTGTGGTTTTTCAGTGTATGTGTGTGTGTGTGTGTGTGTGTGTGTGTGTGTGTGTGTATGTAAGGTTTGTTCAATAAGGTCGTTATGTACCTACAAATTTATCTTGCACTACAAGACACAACTGGAACAGTCTGGGTGAATTTTGTATCTTTTGCTTAGTAGCATTGCAACATCAGTGTTCCCAAAAATGAAATACAATCGAAAAACTATTTAAAATGTATGTACAAATGCGTTTTACCCATTATAGCTGCTAAGTCAAATTAGCTGCAATCTATATGTTTGCACAGCAGTGATGGCTGGTCACGATATTGAATGTATAGGCAAAAAAATTACCCTCATCATTATGCTTGAGACTTATAGAATTATTATAGAACAATTCAGGAAAAAATAAAGCACATTAAATCATTTGCCAACAGCAGATATGATGCTGTTAATGTTAAAAATGTATTTTTATCTTGAAAGAGAGGGAGGGCTTAGCTTTACCAGCAGCCCCATTGCACACTCTTTACATCCATTATAGTTCTTCACTGTGATTCTTTTGAGTGGAAAATTCTATTGGAAAATCTATATATTTATTTTCTAATAAATACATATACAGTGGGGTCCAAAAGCCTGAGAGCATTATTGAAAATGCCTCTATTTTGTATTCTTTTCTAATTTAATACAACAATTTTCATTATTTCATTATTATAACAAATTACATTATAACAACTTAGAGTCTTTGAAATATTTACATGAATTTCAGAGTTTCTTAGTATTTGGTTTGTCCCCTTTATGCTTTAATGACAGTGTGCACTCAAGCTGGCATGGAACCTACAAGTTTGTGTAAAATCTTACGATCCATTTTAGATCAAATCCATCAGAGTGTCGTCTGAACACTTGCTTCAATAGAAGAGATTAGGCATGATGGAAATCTGAAGTTTTTAAAAAGCAGTTAACATGGCCAATATCACAAATTCGCTTACATTTAAATAGGGACCTGGAGGTCCCTAATGCAGAATCTTGAATATTAAATATTCAAGATATTGAGCATTTACTTACTTTGTTTTAAATATTTCAAAATTCTAAAACTTTCTGTTTATTTACAATTTAAAATTTTAAAAAAATCCCAGATTTTCAATGCGGTCTCAGACCTTTGGACCCCACTGTACATTTTTTAATGATTTAACCCCTAAAGTCTCAGTGTATTATCTTTGATCATATTATTCAATAACTACATAGTTATAAGAAAGAGGAATGTATGGTTGGAACCGTTGACAGGTCCTGGGTGATTAATGAATAAGTTAATGATTTAGTGTTTATGGAAATGTTTTGTTAACGTATTTGCTCTGCCTAAATGAGTTTTTAAACATATCTCTTCTGCCAACAATGACATTTCAATTCAGCTACAGCCTTCGTTATTGGCCTCATCACTCTTTGGACAGGTCATATCCGAAATGCCCTCAAAATGATTAAACCATTCACATGCAAATTTGTTAATCAGTGTCTCAAAATGAACCAGGCCAGAGCACCCAAAACCATTTGCCTTATCAGCTCGACTCATACTAAACAAATTAACCTTTGCTCATTTGAGGACAGACTCAATTCTGCAGGCTGTTTTGTTCTTGTTGAACTGCGTTAAAATGACTTCATAGAAGACACAGTGTGTATTCATTCTTTAAGTGTATGTTATATTTTGGCAAAGATTAAGAAGTTAATTAAGTGAAATGTCAAGTTGAACATTTTTAGTGGAATCAAAACAGCATAATGTTTATCTATTGCAAATGTGAGTATCATTACATATATCATGAAAAGAAGTGGTCCACAAATGATTTGACCTCCATATGATAAGTAACTCACTATGAAATAATTAGATGGGTGATTCCACGATTTGTGTCCTTCCTATTGTCCTTCCTAGTGTCCTTCACAACATGTTTCAGATAAATAACAACACTTAGAAAATGCCATTATGCCCAGCCCAGCCTGATATAACTATACTTTACCATGAAATATAATTAAATTATAATCCTTTACCATTAGTCATCCATTATAGGTTGTGAAAAATGTACTTGAGTGATCACTTTTCACAAATGCTGTTACCTGAACTCATTCACCCCATGAATACATTTGTAATCTTCCACAAGTCACATGAAATTGTAGCATATTTTTAAGAGTTACAAGGGTTACAAGCTTTGAGCCATTTGACTCATCCTAAGTGTGCTTATTTGCTAGATCATACTACTTCAAATAAACCAAGGCAGCCATTTTCCACAAACCATAGTCATTAAAAATTAGGATGCACTCAGATTTTCTTTTTCATTTCCTTGAGCACATGTAAATACGATGAGTATAAGGGAGATTCACAGGACTTGTTGGTAACAAATTTTTCATTTAGTCCTTCTATGGTGCAATTAGGAGCACTGTTTACCCAGCCTAGTGAGCCATTAAGACTGCCATTGTCTTGCTCATTAACTTCACCTCCTTTATGGTGCCTGGTAGGATATATGACACATGGGCACGAAAACCAGCCGGCCTTATTCTGCATTCTCAGTAAGGTTGTGCTAAGTGTCTCTTTGTTGTTATGTGATTGGTCAGGCTTAGATGTGAATAGGCCTCCTTTGTCACTCATTCCATCCCAAAGAAAAAAATATAAGGAAACGTAATGGAGATAAATATGTTGCATTTATCCCCATCCATTCAATAAAGAGTACAAGAGTTTTTTTGGATTTGGGTATAGAATTAGAGTGAGAAGATCTTCCAAAACTCACGTGACAGTTTGAGAAGCTACATGTGTACAGTGCTGTTGAATCCGATTGGTCAGAAGGTCTTGATTAATTTTCTCTAACAGCACAGCTTGGTCAGTAGTTCAAGCTACAAGGCAAGTCAAGGCACGTCTAGTTTCTGTAGTAACAACTCATTCACCGGGACTTGTATGAAGGACACTCCACATAGTCTAAACCTTATATTAAACGAATAAAAAATGACTGTATGTAGCTGCTATAATGTGAATAATAACAGGAACTAACCTGTTTTGCAGATGTTCCGCAAAATTGCATGCAACTATAGACAGAATAAGTACCATTGCTCATTAATAAATTAAAAATTGTAATTTTTACCAAATTGCTTTGGTATAAGAAGAAACAACACATCGGGTCATGCTTTGATTGGAAAATAATCAACTTTTGGGGTGCTAATTTTCCTGTATCAGTGTCACATCATATTTTATTCCTTACTTTTAATGGAATGTTTTGCATCCCAAGATGATAGTGGTTTTGTGCAGATAATAAAAGCTTTGTCACTGACAGGTTTTCATAGAGAGAGGTTTGCCTACTATGCTACTATGCACATTATTTTGAAATGGAGAATGGAGACTGTTTTGTGTGTGTGTGTGTGTGTGTGAGAGAGAGACTTCTGTTTGCTAGTTTACTTCAGTAGAATGATCAAGACAGTAACAACTGCATGTCGCATTAAAAACATTAACAGCTAATATTGAACTAGCAGTAGAAAGCTTAGATAACTAGTATTATTATTATTATTACTACACATGTAGCTAATATTAGCTTATCCAACTTACATGTTGGTTGCCTGATTAGCTAGCCAGGCTATAACTATAGAGCTAATGCTATAGCCTGTTAGCTAACAATTATATCCAGTAGTTATAGAAAATGCTAACCCCACAACATTTTTTTTTTTTTTACAAATCCTTTATTAGTTTTAAATATTAGTGAGAACTAAAATGTCAGTTACTAGCTTCAGCAATGTAAACAAGCTAGTCAGCTAAAACAAGGAGCAGTTGAATAAAGTGTAAATATGGTGAATACATTGATAAAGCTAAAAATTACTTGCTTATCTATGTATATTTCATTAAGTACAGACATTTCTCCCATTTATCATTTATCAAATATTTAACTATAACATCAGTAGTGCAGTTCAGAATTGCTATCTTGTCTTCAACCTTTTTTTGTGATTTGTTTTTCTTTTTCTATTAACCTGTTAAACTCCCAGGACCCATCAATGCATTCAAATGTAGATTATTCACTTTTGTAAGTACATATGTTTCACTTGTTTCAGTGCAGTTACCAAATAATTAATAATAGCTGAATTAACTGAATTATATGCTCTGGCTTTAAGGGGTTAATGCACAAAAAGCTCTACATGTGATATTCTACATGAGTTTGTATGATGTGGAACATTTACCATAAAGAGAGAAAGCAGGCTTCTTCTTTTGTGGTAAATGTCTTTTTCCTACAGGAATTGCATGGCCTTTGTTTGCACGCCATCTTGTCAAAGGATATGCAGTCCCTCAGGGACGTGCTGCATTCAATGATAATTGTGCAACATGCATTCCACAATAGCAAGGCCATATAAAAAAAACACACCATCACTGTACTGTTTCATACAGTATAGATAATGTATACAAGCTCAATGTCCTAAACATGAACTGCACTCGATTATGTCACTTCATCATGATCCATCATGATCTTCTCTCATTTCCTGTATATTCAGGAATTCACAGAGACTAGAGCATTTTCCTACCGATGTATGTAAGTGTAACTAACAATGTGTAAACTCCTATGTGGAAACAAAACCATGAACGAAGCAATGCACAATTAGATCCTTCACCCGTTGATTCTACATCACCTCCCCCCGCCACTTCCTCGCCATGGTAACAGGTGCAGACATGCAATCCCGCTCCTCTTTGGTAGGGTTTGCCACCATTTCTCTTGCTCTGATTCCCCGCCGCTGCCATGGCAACAGGCCGATCATATGCAAAGAGGACTGATGCAGGCGTAGTGAGCCGAGGCCAAGCCATCATTGCAGTCTTTGAAAATCAAATTGACTGTTATGAGGAGTTAGTCCGGGGTGCATTCATGCTGTCTCTCACACGCAGACTTTTAACATTGCAGATTTAGGATTTTGAGGATGTTGAGGACTGAGAAAAAACAAAAGAACAAGAGGAGCACATATTTCTCTTCTCTCATTAATGAAAACATGGATTCTTGAAGATTATTTCTGTATGTCAAGTTTCCTTAATGCTTTTGTAGTGCAGTGGTGAAAGTCTGATATTATTCGTAGGTTCCAAAGTCATAAAACCAATGACCCATGATGACTGCACTATTACACACAAAATCACTTTTCTCATTTGTTCTAGAAACATTATTCTGGTTCTCTTATCCTGGATGCTGACACACGCTTATGATGACACACATGCAGCCATTCTCAAACAAATTTGTCTTTTCTGATGAGGCTGTAGGATTGGAAATGCGATATGTATGAATAGGGACACTTTTTACAGTCAGGGGTGATTACATATGAAATCACAACTTTAAATTTTTTATATTTGTAAATAATTTTGCAAACTACCTTGCTACCCCACCCCACATCAATATTATGGACCTTGTTGTATGTAGATTTATGATATAATAATCCTGGTTAAATCAATTTCAGGTCCAGATAATACTACTACAGAAAGTTCAAAAGGGGTGAATACTTATGCATGGCAAAATTGCATAATCTATTAAATGATTTAATTTATAACAATTGATAAAATCGCATGTGAGATCAGGTTGCCTTTTGCACATTTCTGTTGATGGAAAAGTGGCTGAAGAGTCCTGTAGATTTGCTGCTGCTCTGCCAGACCCACTGAGGGAGAACTCCTCTGTGTAAACACAACTGTCCGGAAAAAGCAGAACACAGGGCCATGGCTAAGAGAAAGGAATGCCAGAGACATAATCCAGCTGAGAATATCCAGATAGCATTCAGTGTTCACTTCACATAAAGATGACTTATGGGCGTGCTGTAGGTTAGATCCAGAGTGTGTGACTGTGTGTGTGTTTCCCATCAGGAACTCAAAGCAGCTACTGCACAGTTCTACCAAGATGAGGCCTTACACATAAACCATTGTTTCTTATTGGCTAAGCATTTATTATTAGGCAGTAGGCTCACTAAGGACAGATCAGATTTTATACTGTTCAGGTTAGTCTTACTAAAAATAGTCAAAATTAAAGTTCCAAATTTAATCCCAGGTGTCATGCCTATGGCACTGTAGATTTCATCCAAAGCAAATGACTCATAAGCGCTTAGTTTCCTCTAAGCGGAAACGGGAAGGAAAAGTGGACATGAGCCTGTTAAAAAGAGTACTGAAAAAATCCCTGCACTGAGATTTTTAGACCAAGAACAATGAAATTTTGCCTTCGCAAAAACATTTTGGCCTGCTATCTTGGCTTTTTGGTGTGTGAAGCTAACTTTAGGAGGACAAAATGCAAACAGAACTCTGATATGACAAAATTAGCATGATGCATGGCAATATTGCAAATCACAGTTTTTCAAAGGTATGTTTAAAATTATGTAACTCTCGAACTACATCTTTAATTTGTTTCCAAAATGGTTAAACATTCCAGGATGGACTTAAGCTAAACTACAGACAAAACACAGTAAATCCTCTTATTACCGGTAAATCCTCCATTTACAGCAGTGTATTCCCTTTATCTTCAGCATCACTTTAATATGCCAGACGTGACATTTGTAGAACTGCTGTTTACTGGATGCGGTTTTTCTGTCTAACATTGTCACTTTATTCTGAGACAAATCAATTGTATTCCACTTTGACTGTTATAGGTGGCCTAAGGGATGCTAAAAGGAGATGACAATCAAAAACACAGACAAGAGGATGAAAATAAAATAAAAATGTTCATCAAGCAGAGTAGAAAATTCTGTCAACCTAATTAAGTAACCCTGCATTAAATGGATCAGACTGAATCTTGTCAAGCTTCACTCAAACCTTCAGCACTGATCTTCACTGGCAGGTGATACACACACTAAAAAGCACCAGTGTTTAATTTTTCCCAATTAAGATGTCCATTATTCGTTTGAATTAGTTTGATTTAATTCTGGATTCATCTTTAAAATTAGACCAATTGCGGTCAAGATTGTTTCCTCTATACCACTTCTATGATGACGCCTACTAATACTCTTACTCATACACCTCCTTCCGCTCCTCCTCCTATTTCTACCACTACTCCTACTACTATTCTTACTCATACACCTCCTCCTCTTCCACCTACTTCTACCACTACTCTTACTACTACTCTTACTCATACACCTAATCCTCCTACTTCTACTACTCCTAATACTACTCCTCATCCTCTTCCTACTTGTACTCATACTCCTACTATTACTGCTCCTATTACTACTTCTGTTACTCATACTACTAATCCTGTTACTCCTCCTCCACCTCCAACTACTACTCCTATTACTCCTCCTTCTACTATTACTCATCATTCTCCTACTCCTACTACTAATCCTATTACTCCTCCTCCACCTCCAACTACTACTCCTATTAGTCCTCCTCCTCCTCTTACTCCAACTATTACAACACTTACTACTATTCCTATTACTCATCCCCTCCTCCTCCTATTCCAACCAATACTACTTATCCTACTACTACTCCTACTCAAACACCACCTCCTCCTACTTCTGCTACTTTCCCAATTGCTACTACTACTACTACTACTACTACTACTAATAATAATAATGTATGTTTGAAGTTCAAAATCCTAAGACTGAGTATAGGCCAAAATAATGAAGATATGCAATAGTCATGTAGGGTTAACATATTACTATTCTTTCTCACATGATAAGCAGTTTTAGAGGTGCTAGTTACATAGTATATAGGAATCCATATATTAGAAGGAACATATCAGTGCTATGCTGAAAGCTTAAAGGACAATGATGCCAAATGTAACTATATCTAGCACCAGACTTCATTCATGCAGAGAGAGCTAGTGTGGCCTCAAAGGCCAAATGGGCAAGTTTGCTTTGAATTTATCAGTGCAGTAAAACTTTAGTTTGTTTTCATTCTTCTTTCAAGTGTAGACTGTAGGATGTAATTTTATTCCGTGCCATGTTTGAATCAGTTAGGTGCTGTCTTTTTTTTTCTTTCTGTGTGATTCAAGTTATTAGCCTGCAAAAAAATATTGCATCAAACTCTCTAGGAATATTTGTCTGTATATGCTTATATATGACATTGAGAGTTGTAAAATAGTTTGAGATTACATTTACAGCCCCCCTGTAAAAAAAGAGAAATCAATCATTATATGAGCTTTGTTATAAAACTCTTGAACTTTTGTAGTGTCCTGCTTACATTTGGTCTGACAACACCTCCTAGTGGCATGGCATGAAGTTCTAGCAGGATTTTCACTCTGCTTAAAGACTAATCTGATTATGCTGAAACCTTACTCATGAATGCATTCATAATGTTAGTTTCAGGCCTATGACATTCTGAAAAGATATCTTGATCTGAAAGAGTATCACAGTGGGATGGAGTGAAGAGGTACATGATTAGTCACAGCACCTACCAGTTTGTCTAGTGTCCAAAGACACATGAATAGAGGCAATCTTAGTCTAATCTTACCACCACAGATACTCCTCAAACATTCTCTATAACCAGCAGTGGAGAGCATTGGAATCAACAAGGTAATATTTTGATTATCGCCATTTGCATTATGGTGCTCGCAAGTTTTGAACAGCTCTAATTATGTGTATTTTAAATGCAGAAGTTATATCCAGAGGTAAATATGTTTCTTATATGCAGCCTTTTCAGTTAGACCTCTACCCATGCCCTACTTCCTCCTTGAAACCTAAACAAGCATCTTTAATGGCTTTAATGGCTTGTGAATTCCACCGCATCCCCAGAAAAAAAGATTAGCTATATCCTTTTGATGTGAGGCAGAGATCTGCTGAAAATAATTACCCTTTCATCATCTACTTCTAAACACTATTTATCATAAGCTGAGGCATACAAAAAAATAAAAATAAATAAATAAATAATTTAAACTTTTAATACAGGTCAGCTCATGCAAATTCTTATTAATGTGCAATTGTGTGACCATGTTTGCTAAATTCAGCTACAATGCTTGTCATTCCAGTATACTGGTGTTTCTGGATCTACAGAAAGTAACAATAGTTGCTCTGTATTTCAGAATGCAGAATGGCAAATCTTGTCACAATAACTAGATTGCCATGTCAGACATCGTGAGAAAACATTGCCTCACAGAGCAAAAAGGGAAAATTCAAAACATGAAACATGACCTTAATTTATACACATTTACACTGCTTCCTTAATGCTTCACACACATACACACACAGTTTTCAAGTATGTATCATCATTAGATTGTGAGTTGATACATGTCGGTATAGTGTAGATGTTTTTCTCTTTCTTTTTTTTTGTTTTAAACATAAATTCAGTATTGTATTCACTTATTGAGCAAGCCAATTGACAGGGCAAGGGGAAAATACTTATTATATTATACTACACTATAGTATCCCTTACAAAAAAAAGAATACTTCAAGTTCATTTTATTAAATATATTTTAGTAAAGTTCAAGTATATTTTCCAAGTATACTTTATGTAGTAAGTATACTAATATCAATGTATTAGTAGTATACTTGTAAGTGTACTATTTCAGTAATTCTTGGGAGTAAATTGGCCCTCTTTCAGTTTATAAAAGTATACTTTTAAGTGTACTTTAAGTGTAACAGTAGTAACTACAGGTGAACTTGGTATACTGTTAGTTTACTTTGTTATATACGTCTAGCCCACTTTTTAGTTTATAAAAGTACACTTTGAAGTAGTTTTTATACTGCAAGTATACTTGTAAGTTTTCTTTAAATGAACTTAATATCATACTTATAGTTTATAAATTATTATTATATTATTATAGTTTATATATATTATTTTTGCGCTTTAAGAATACTAATAGGTTCCTATTTAGGTATTAATTTTATACTTGAAATATACCTTTAACTGTACTTTAAGTAGACTTGAAGTGAAATCCTGTGTACACTACCAGTGGACAACACGTATAAAAATTCACATACTCAGGCTTAAGGACATATCTGCTTTCTTTATAAATCAAAATTTTTAAACAAATATTGTACTGAATGCCACAATATAACAACATATAATGACAACTCAAACTGAGTTCCCAGTTCAAAACAACTTTAGTTATATATATATATATAATTTTTTTTTATTTTTTACTTTTTTCGTCATCACCTCTGCCCACAGCAACACTCATTTGCCAACACTGCCACAATTTCATAAAAGTTAGAATATTTTATTTAACTGCATAGAGTGAGTCATTCCATTGTAAAGCCATTTGATCCCCTTTTCTTGTCTTTATTGTTCTGCATAGCTCTGGGCCAGCCAGGTCCAAGGCATTGACTGCAGTGGTTAAGCCATTAGCCATTCTTGATATGGGACAATGTAAACTGATATTGAATTTTTTTTGTAATATGCCTTTGGCTTTGACTAAAAATGAAGGGTGTTTGTTGCTTCACTGTAATTTGTGTTATTCTCTGTTCTAAAGCCTTGTGTATTGTGGACACTTTTAATAGCAAGTCCATACCAAATCACAAAGGGCAAAAAGTTTCTGCTTCACTGCTCTCTCAAAGTTGAAACTTACAAGCATATTGTTGCTCTAAAGGACTTAACATTCTTGCTTCTACAATGTCCTACTACCTCCTGCCTGGACTATGGCAATGCATTGTTTTCCTGACTTTGCCTTTACTCATTTTACTTTTTTTCAGATGCAGTGGCATGCATGTGCAGTCCAGCTTTGTACTCTTTTTTTTTAAAAAAAGACTATACGTTATGTTTAATGTAATGAAAAAAAGTTTGCTAAATCTATATCCAGAATGACAGAGTTTGAATGTAAAAGTACACATAACTATAAAACTAATAAGATTTACCTTAAAATTACAAAGAACAATGTTACATTTTTATTATGGTCATAAACATTTATAGGAAGGAAGCGTAGGTTGGTATACAGTGTGAAGCTTGTGAGGGCTACACACAAGGAACTTGGTTATCTGACTCCTCTGTCCTATTTTCTGTGGTGCACGATTTCCCACAGTTTTACATTACACTATTCTATTTGTTCTTAACAATGTTTTTATTGTCTTTTTTTTTTTTTTTTTTTTTTTGATAATTATAAATCACATTGCAGGTTACAATAACAACAAAAAAAAATCTGCTCAAGAGTGTTAAGTGACACTGTCCCCATTCATTTCATTTTAGAGTGACAGTGGCAACAATTTCCTGAAATGCACATTTACAGGCAGAATATTATCACAGGATCTGAATAAGCCATGACACCAAATTGCTTAATCAACATGGTTACAAAGAAATCCACATCTCTGGCATCATATTTACAGTGTTAGTGTCCAGAAATTATAGAATGTAACCAGGATTTGAGAACCATCCTAGAAAAAGGAGTTAAAGTATATTATAACACAGAAACTATAAACCCTGAGTAGTGAGAGTAGTGAATTAGAGAGATGTGATGTTATTGGGAAGTAATTCATAGCAACTTGGGTTAGCGTTGAGCCACATCACACCACCTATAATTGATTATTTTCCTATAATGGTATGCCCAAGTCATGTTTTATTCCTTACTTAGCAAATTACTGTAACGTAGTGAAAAGCAGCTGATGGCCGAGCACCTCTGTAAGTCTCATGCTGTGAATATTGCTCAGTGCAATGCGGATCATCAAATTTGATAAAGTTAATACATTATAAATATGTAATACAGCAAGTCTGCTTTTGTCTTCCTGCTCCACAGCCTTGTACCTCCTGAGAAAAATAAGTCAAAATATTAAAAATTGCTGCTGAAAAGACTTTATTTAAAATACATTTCTTCAGTACAGGGTTTTTTAGGCTTTGCTTAAGTGAAAACAGACCCAGATACAGAACCAAATATGTTGCTGAATATATAATTGAAAAGTAAAAATGACAAAAAACAACTGTTACAATAAAAAGATCATATTTAAATCAAGCGTGTTCATGGTCCAGCATTATCCTAATTGCAGAGGTCCGTCTGACAGCATCGGGCTACAATGTTGGAATTGGCCTGTAGAATGAGGCAGTCTGACATACTGATGCATCTCCTGAAATAGGTATCTAAAGAGAAAAAGAACATTTAGCAGTCAGTGCAAGTCCCTATGCACAACCTGATATAATTAGCATGCTTTAAGCTGTAGCAGTTGTGTGCGTGTTTTAGAGGGGATGTGCACTGAGAGATGTTTGGGGATGAGCTAGGGGGATAATTACTAATGTGGCACATCTGAGTCCTGTTATCCCATGTACATATATGTATTTTTCTATTACTCTTTCTCCTTGTACAGTGAGCTAGATGTGTTTGTGTGTGTGTGTGTGTGTCTTTTTGGCGGTGAGCAGAGCAAAGCCAAAGCTGAGCAGAAAGCAGCAAGCGAGCTGGAAAGCTGCAATACCTTTTATTTTCATAAAAGATTTACATTAAGTTACTGACTGACGATTATACACAAATGCTCTTATCCTGAATATGCTATGTTTTCTAAATAGTGTACTACAGATATTGTTAGATTGAGTTTTATATTTAAGATATGCTTTGCTGTTATGTTATATTAACAATCTCAGAGGTGCAATGATCATAAAGAAACACAAGAAGAGACATACAGGGGTAGATGGTGAATCGAGCAGAGATACAGGCGTCTTTGTTATAGCCGCAGGTTTCAGTGGTGGTAGTACATTTGGCACCATGAAGTGGAACACATCTGTTGCATTTCAGAGCAGAACCTTTAACAGAGTGGAGACCAAAAGTCACAATAAACTTTCTGCAAGCATGAAAGTACTTCTAAAAAACTGTTTTTGCATTATTCATTCATTCATTCATTTCTAAATCAGTCTAATGAAATGTTTTTTGATATAATTTTAATGTCCATTGTATTCCCTCTTCTGCATAACAGTAGCAACAGTCAAAAAACATCAAGACCACCATTGTATCTTTATGAAACAGGACAGACAACTGTGACTGTGTTTATATGATTAAGTAGATGCCCTGACTCGTATCCTTCCTTCCCTTGTATTCTAGGTCAGTATATACTTTTATACCACAGTCCACTGGACGTAGACCCTGTGCTATTTGTTTACTTTGCCATCTCTTTGTTTTTGTCCTGTCTCCAGCCCGTCCTGTGACTGATTGGTTATCTAATGTATATACCCACACTCCTAGGCAAAAAAAATGGGCCAAGCCTAAAATGGAAAAATATTAAGTTTTTATTGGTCTTAACAACAAATCATTGGTCAGGAAATTAGCAAGAATTAAACAATTAGATGAAGGAACTTTGGAGCTTTTCCCTTTGATTTATTTAAATGTTTAAACTTTGTGGCAGTTGATGAGCTGCATCAGATGTGGCAGATAACCAAATAATGACTAATCTTTTAAGAAAAAAAAAATCCCAGAAGATATTGTTGAAAAATTGTGTACACCCAGACATGTGTTAGTTTGAATTTTACATCAAACATTTTACCATTGCGTACAAGAAGACTATATAAGTGAATTTCCCTGTTTCTAGCTTTTCCCCAAACAGTTCACTGCAGCAAAAGTAAACCAGCAAATGGTGGCACAGGAGCTCTCAGGAGTGCATTTGTTTCTTGTTAATTTTCTGACCAATGATTTGTGGCGAAGACCATTAAAAGCTTAATATTTGCCATTTTGGGTTTGGCCCATTTCTTTTGCCCAGGAGTGTATACTGAGGTCAGCCTTTGTGTAGTTTCTCTCTATGCCATTCTGTTCCTTTGTTTCTTTATGAAGTCTTATCATGCACTTGTCTCGATAAGTCCAAGCCATGTTCTCAAGTTTAAAATGTCTTTGTATGTCTTGATTTGAACTTAGCCATTTTTCATGACTATTATCAAGAATGTTCTTTTTTTTGCTAGTCTGTTCTAGCACTTGCTCCCTGACTCATCTTCTACCTGTACATTATAGTTACTGATAGGCATTATCATAAAAATATGAAGCAGATTTGTTTTAAACTGAACTGAAGCCCTGTTGGCACTCACCACTCATCAGCATCAAGGCAAGAACCAGAGTCAGGAACAGAGTCTTCATTATTCTGCAGTGTAAAGAGAGATTTGTTTTTATTTAAATTTGTTAATTGCAAAAATGCCCAGTGAACAAGTTTAGCTGTTACACAGAAGCTACATATAAACTATAAAATCTAAGTGATTGAAGTTTAATTTTTATAAGTATGTTGAAAGCTAAAAAAAAAAAAAAAAAAATCATTCAGCAGCTCCATTAGAATGGGATTCTGTAAGATCTTACCTTCAATGTTTGAGAGTGCAGTAAAGGAGAAAGTAGTCTCTGAGCTTTGACTGTGAACCAGTTCTGAGTTCCACCAGTTTATCTTTCCTCCTTTAAATAAATCTGATGTGCAAGTTCCCACCCTTCTGGATTTCACAGGTGCTATGGACTTTCACCTATGAATGAACTAGAGAATACAGGATTTCACAATAATGTACAAAACAAATAGTGTTACAATTAGTCATGTGATTTCCTGCAGCCTGGTACACAAAGATATTATACCTCTCCTCTTAGAAAACACGTTCCACAAAAATCACTACCCTTCGTGTTAATATACAGACTAGCTGATTACAATAAAATGAAAACAACTGATATATTATTAACAGCACAAGAAACTATAACTTGATATTTACACAGATTTAGCATAAGTTTTAAAACTAAACAATAAAGGCAATTTCAGCTCCAAAAACAGACAGAGACTGTTGAATGTTTCCTTTGTAATCATTCCTGGACATTCTTCACATGTGGGAAGTCATATCCACTGGCACCGATTCACTGCTATGAAACCCTAACTGTCTGTATGTATCTCATAGAAATAACACTGAAATTCCAGGTCAAGCAAAGAATACACAGGGTGTTAAAAGTGTGAAAGATCTGAATAAGAATTCTAGTGAGCAGTTTCACTTCACTTTATGGAGTGTGCAATGAAGTAAAAAACACCTTGTTACTAACCTTAAACTTTTCTTATGTGCACTTGTGCAAGTTGTTATGAATTTGCATCCATGAGAAAATATTGCATTTTAAATTATAGAAAGGACACATTCAAGTTTTCAGGAACAAGCAGTATTTGCATCATTTCAAAAGAAAGTGCCATTTAGTCAATACTGATTACAGTATAACTAGTGCTTTCATCGTTTATTGCAACAGGCTGATTACCAGAAGCAGAAACTGGAGTCATGCCTTTAAATCTCCTCTGTTGCATAATACTATCTAAAGTATGTGACATGTGAAGAATTTTGGAAAGGCTGCCCTACAACAAACACTGTGCTGTAGAACTCATTTTCACAATAAAGTTAAGTATAAACGGCACTAACAGAAGTTTACTCAGTACAGTTCATCATGTTCCTGCTCTGATCTTGTTTCAGGATGTCCTACATTTATTGTTGTTTCACTTCGATTCATTATTCACTCTGTAAACAACTCTTTTTTAGATTATTACTGAAAGTTCCTCAAGCTTGAGTAGTGGAGGAAACTACAGGAACTTCAAATACAGCAAACTGCTGTTAACAGAATCATTATTATATATGATTTTTTTTTTTTTAATGTATGGCTAGGTGTCTCAGCTCCGGCCATCCCCTGTGATCTGTGATGAGGGTGTAAGGCCTGCCAGTCAGGTAACAAAAGTCCTCTTTCTTCCCATTTCCCCAAAACATTCAGGTAGGTCAATTGGCTTAATTGCCTCTAGGTGTGAAAGCAACTGAAGATGAATGAATGAATGAATTATATTCATTTCAAAAGAAGCCATACATACTGCCTGAGAAAATTGTAAAATTACATTTACAAAAATGTATGTAAATGAAAGGTAAAATACATTTTAAACACAGGTAAAGCATCCTTGACGACAACCTCTGTGCATGTTTAAGATAAATAACTTTAATAAAACTTTAATGCAACAGAATTTTTACCTGAAATATAATCATTAAAACATTTCATGCGCAAAACATTTTTCCATAAATCGTCCTTTATGAGTTATAAAAATGTAAATTTTAGTCGCATCCAACAACATCCACTCAACTCATCATCTTGTTTAGGATGGGTGAATATGCTGACAGACAGGTTGTGAAGCAGTGGGTTGTGCTGTGCAGGCCTCTCTTCAAAAAATAGTAAGACACTCCCACCTAGTGTTGATGTTGAGTACGCACTGCTGAGTTAGGAGGTCATGTTTCACTGCTGATCTGATACATTCCTACCGCTTGTTATTATATACACAGCAAAACAGAGGTTCTGTGTTACTTCTGAACAAATCATTGTAAGTCAGTGAAAATTTGTCCATAATTTTTTCTGTCTATAATTTTTTCATGCTTATAAAACAGCTGATGACCAAGCACCTTTGTATGTTTCATGCCGTGAATATTGTTCGATGTATAGGATTCTCTAATACCAGATAGCTAATAAAATAATTTTACAAAGAATACAGTATGTCTGCTTTTGCTTGTAATGCAGCACACAGTCTTTTTGAGTCTGCAACCTTCTTTATAGAGTCTACACATCTTGATTTGGCAATTTTATTCCATGCTTCCTTGCAAAAACGCTCCAGACCTACAAAAAGGCAAGGGGATCTCCTGTGAAAACCCCTCTACAAGTCATTCCACAGGTTTTTAACTTCACATTCTGAAGTGCTGACCTTTTCCTTCTTGAACCCATTTCTTGGTTCACTTGGATTTGTGCTTTGGGTCATTTTCATGCTGGAAGGTGAAATTATACTTTATTTTCAGCTGTCTAACAGAGGCCTGCAGGTTTTATGCCAAAATAAATTGGCATTTGGATCTATCCATGATTCTCTCTATGTCAACTAGAGTCCCAGTCCCAGCTGAAGAGAAGCAGCCTCATAACACGATGCTGCCACCACCATGCTTCACAGTGGGTATGGTGTTCTCTTTGTTCTTTGGCACCAAACATACTTTTAGAATTATGCCCAAAAAGTTCTACCTTGGTCTCAGCAGAGCATAATACTTTTTCCACATGGTTTGGAGTTATGGTTTGTATGTTTGTATGTGTTGTAGGTTTGTATGCAAAATTTTGGCAGGCTTGGATGTTTTTTTTTTTTTTTTTGGGAGAAAGGGCTTCTGTCTAGCCACCCTACCCCATAGCCCAGACGTGAAGAATATGAGAGATTGTACTTGCCTTATTTCTGCAGTTCCTTTAATGTTGCGTAGGTCTCTTGGCAGCAATCCTTGATAAATTTTCTTCTTGTCCTTTTGTAAATAAATTTTGGAGAAATGTCCTGTTCTTGGTAATGTCACTGTGGTGCCCCATTTTCTCCCCTTGTTGATGATTGCCTTCACGGTGTTCCATAGTACATCTAATGTTTTGGAAATTCTTTTGTACCTCTCTCCTGATTGATACCTTTTGACAATGATCGTATACATGATTTGTAAGCTCTTTGCAGACCATAGCTTCAGCAGTTGGATGAAACCAATGTAGATGTCAAGAAACTCCTACAGAAACAGCTGATCTTTTTTTGGAGTTAATCAGAATAACTTCATTGATGACAGCTGTATGATAATTACTTTTGAACATGAATTTAAACATGACTGGGACATTCTGAGCACAGTCACGTTCCCCCTTATAAAAGGGTGTGCACACTTGTGCAACCAGGTAATTGGGGAGTTTGTATTTTTTTTAATTTTTATTTGTTTTCCACTTTTTGTTGGTTGCTCTATTACATTAAAGATGGAAAAGATCTGACATGATTTATCTTGTTTTAATTTTTTTTTTTTACATCACAAAAACCTGAAATTTTACAAGGGCTGTGTACACTTTTTTTTTTTTAATTTATTTATTTATTTATTTATTTTTTAATTTTTTTTTTTTTTTTTAGAAATGATTTCCAAGTCTCTTTAAATATTGTGGTTTGGTTTTTGACTGAAGTAATGTAGATAACCTTTCCTTCAGAAAATATATATATACCTTCAGAAAGTTTGACTATTTTGCAGGGCTTATTGTATTATGTGTTTTTCAATTTAGCAGGATAGTGTTCTTAGCAATGGTCAGCACAACATTTAATAACTTCAAACTGGGGTTTGGAAGACTAACTATTGAGAGGTTTACAAATATACAGAGTGATGGAGATGCTGGGATGTGACAGTTTAGACAGTGTGATATACATGTATTCTCTGTGCAGTGCATGCAAGTGTTCGAATCTGTTAATCCCATTTTGCGTATTTCTTGCTTTGTTAAGTGAACTCTGTAGTTTACCTCCCACCATGGTATACTTCTCTTTCTGTTTTGTACTTCTGACTGATAAAATCTTTTGAATACTCCTCATATACTCTTAAGTTGTTAATTAACAGTATGGCTTAGTTAAAAAAAGTATGAAAAAAGGTTAGAGAAAAGTGAAGAAATAGACCCAGTGAAGCAATAAAAAAATATATTAATTTCTATGGCAATTCTATAGACAAAATGTTGCCTGAAAAAATTTGGTTCAGCTTTGGAAATGGGGTGTCAGATCATGCCATTTGTACCCCACTGATATTACCTATACAGATATGTATGTATTTCTTCTTCTTGCAGGTTTTAGTGTGTTATGGCGTAGATACAGCATATGGACAAAAGTAATGTGAACACCTGACCATTACACCCATATGTGGGTCTTCCCCAATCTGTTGCCACAAATTTGGAAGCATACAATAACCTAAAATCACTTTGTATTCTGTAGCCTTAATATTTCCCTTCACTTTAACTAAGGGGCCCAAACATGGTCAATAAAGGCAAAGTTTGCCAAGGTCGGTGTCAAAGAACTGGACTGGCGTGCACAGAGCCCTGACCTCAACCCCACTGAACGCCTTTGGATTGAATGCCAACTGCACACCAGGCCTTCTTGCCCAACATCAGTCCCTGACCTCATTAATGCACTTGTAGCTAAATGAGCACAAATCCACACAGCAACATTCCACAACCTAGTGGGAAACCTTTGCAGAATAGTGGAGGGTGTAAGCGCAGCAAAGGGGGAACCTTTTCTGTAATGGGTTGTTCAGCATGCACATATAGTGTGCATAAGTTTAATGGTCGGATGTCCGCATACGTTTGGCCATATAGTGTACTTCTTTAACAGATTCAGTTCAATTCAATTTTTATTAATATTAATTGTTTAATACAAAGCCTCTTTACAGAAATCCAGATATGGATTTAGATTCATCCCTAATGAGCAAGCCAGAGTTGTCAGTGGCAAGGAATGCTGAGATAACATGAAGAAGAAACCTTGAGAGAAACCAGACTCAGAAGCGAACCCATCCTCTCGTGGGGGGACACCAGATTTATGAATCATTACTCATACACAACTGTATGCTATAAAGTCATGCAGTACTAAGTGTGTTGAAAGGATGTTAAGTCATTTTTAGACTTCATTAGTGTTTTTAGTTTTAAATCTATAGTATCCAAGTGAAGTGAATGAGTGTGTGAAGGACAGAGAGTGAATCAGTACATAAATTAGTGAACAAGTGAATGTAGGTGTGTGTGAGAGAGTATGTGTGAGTGAGTGAGTTAGTAAGAGAGTCAGTGAATGAGTGAATAAAATTAGTAAGTGGGCTGGTGGGTGAGTGAGTGAACAAGTGAGAGAGTGAATGAGTGACACAGTGAATCAGTGAATAAATGAGTGAGTGAGTGAGTGAGTGAATGAGAGAATGAGTATGTGAGAGAGTAAATGAATCAGTGAAAAAATGAGTGAATAAGGGAGTTAGTGAGTGGGGGAATGAGAGTATATGAGTGACTGAGTGTAGTAAGAGTGAGTGTGTGAGTGAGAGATTGAATGAATTAATAAATAAGTGTGTGAAAGAGTGAGTGAGAAAGTGAATGAATGTGTGAGAGCATGAGTGAGACAGTGAGTGAATCAGTGAATAAATGAGTGAATAACTGAATGAGTGAGTGAGTAAATGAGAATTCAGCACTCTTTCATTCACTCAGTCACTCACTGTTTAAACCCCAACCACTTTCCCATCCATCTCTGCTCTCTCTCCCCCTTGTAGTCTTCTCTTTCTCCCTGTCCTCTGTCATCTCTCCTCTAGTTTATTCTAAAGCCAGGCCAAGTCACATCATTAATGATCTACAAGAGAAGCCTTGAGCCAGAGATGCATGAAGGGGGTCCACAAGCAGATACGGATCCATCCAGCTGGAGAGAGCTTCAGAGAGCTACTCATGCTGTGCTACACACACACACTCACACACACATGAAAGGCAGAATGCTTTCATAAAACTCCATCCAAGCATGTGTATGTGGAAAAATATCTACTCCATGTCCCTCTGAGGGCACTGGTGAACAGGTAATTAGCAGCCTACCTGAAACATGTAAATGTTCAATGTGAATTTCGAGTGTGTTTTGAGGTACAAGCAATGCCTTGAAAATTAAATGCAGATGTTTATACTTTGTCTAGCATTAGCAATTACACATGTGTTGTAGTCATAAAACTAGCTGGGGGAACATAGATGAGCAGAGTAGAGCAGAGGGAATAAAACATGACGTTATCTGTACGTTGTTCCCAGCTGACATCACGGTTTCATGACCAGGAGCTTCCTTTTACCATTTCAGGGCTCACAAACATTACATTCAACTCTAAGCAAGAAGAAAGATGCTTTGCTTCCAGCCATCATTGTGTAACTTATGGTTAAACAAAAGCTATATAAATGTTTTTCCGTGAAATGGTTAAAGTGTTAAATATACTGTTTGTAATGATTACACTGAAGTATACAACCTTTTTTTCCACAGCTGTATTGCACCTAGGAACCAATAGAAGGAGCCAGCAAACCAGCAATCTGAGCACTAAATGTCAGAGTCATATTTCAGCTTCAACAAGGGCTCTTTGCAGTCCACCTGACATTTGGAATTAATAATAATGTTTACCCCACAATGCTGTTGAATTCTCGGATATAATTTCATTTCTGTAGTAATAACTTACAAATGGACATTAATGGCAGACCCTACATAAAATCAGATTCTTTAAAAACTTGTGTAATAGTGAAGCATTCTCGGAAGGAGTCTCCAGTGTTAGAGGTAAAGCTGCACAATTTAAGTTTTCAGAACTCTTTGCACTTTTCTCGGTAAGATATCAAGCTGCACATTTTTGTTTTATTAACTTAAAGAGAGAGAAATGAGGTTGGTGAAGGAATGACTAGTAACAGCTGCTATTACATAAGCCATAACAGGAACTAACATGTCTCATGGACTTTCCACAACATTAAGTGTAACTATAAATATTTAAAAGTAGCCTTTAATAAAATTTCACAAATTAAAAATTGTAATCACTGTCAAGTTGCTGTTGTATGAAAGGAGTAAATGACTTCAGGGATATGCTGTCATTGGAAAATAATCAACTTTAGGTTGGGAATAGCTCATAGCTTCATATCATGCCTTATCATACCACTACATAGTTAAATTCTCAAATCTGATCTTTCAGAAGGTTAATTATTTTTGTATAACAACACAGCTCAGACAGTAGTTCCAGCTGTAACTTGAATGACAGGTTTATATTAATGCACTTTTTCTTAAACTTTGTTTAACCAAGAAAAAAAAACAGTATATCCTTTCATATGGTGAAGTTTTACTTTAGAGACATTTATGAAGGAGTCTCGAGTGTTAGTGTTTTGTAACAGTCACAGAGCTTTGTAAAGTTTCTCAGCAAAGGAAAGTCTTTAGGACAGAGGAGTTTACACTTTTTTGGTATCTTGGTAAAATGACAAGTTATGTTTTTTGAGAGAGAGAGAGAGAGAGAGAGAGAGAGAGAGAGAGAGAGAGGAGATGCTATATAACTTCTCTAATGTAAGTGATAACTGAAAGAAACTAACTTGTCTCGTGGACGTTCCACCACATTAAATCTTAACTATAAACTGTTAAAAAGCATGATGTGTCATTCATTAATAAATTATACATTGTACTGGTAATCAATGTAAGTGGAATAACACAATCCAGACCGTGCTGTTATACAAGAATAACACACATGGGGTGGTAATGGCTTGATGCGAGCACCACCCTGGCATGTACTATTTTGTACTATTTTTCAACAACACAGTCCATCGTATGTTATTACTTACATAAAGCCATGCCTTATTGTTTACCTAAACCATAGCAAATCACAGTAAAAGCATAATAAAGTAAAGTGAATCTTCATAAGGGAGAATTCTGAAAAGGTTTACAAATGTTGTTCTCTCTCACTTATAACTATTTTAAAGCTTGGCCTTGTCTTTTTGCACCTACTGTAGAGAAGTCTACAAAAGAGGTTAGCCTGATACCAAATGTTCTTTCTCTACAGGTGAGGATCCATGGGATGCCTATATGTGGAGTTTTGCCAAAGAGTATGTGACAAGTGAGTACTTAGTGAAAGCAGTGCGTGCCTCCAAGTGGATCCTCAAGGTTTGGATGTCAAAAAAGAAACAATATATAATGATCTATGTGTTCACTTCTTTCATTTCTTTATTCATTCTTCTCATGCTCACATTTCCTTGGTCTCATGTTTTCTTAATTTGCCATCCAATTTTGAAAGCACTTTCTGTGTGTGTGTGTGTGTGTGTGTGTGTGTGTGTGTGTGTGGCTGCATTTCCATTCCCAGCTCTACATGGACCTACACCTCTGACACCTCAGCATCAAGGTTTTAGAGTATGTTAGATTCTTGTCTGTTGCACAAGCCCAGTGAAGGTACTAAATGTCAGCGACTTTTCAATTAATTTCAATTAATCACCCAGGGGACTAACGAGAGCCGAGTTCACAGGAGGTTCTAACGAGAGGTCTGTGATTAATTAAACAGTTCTCTTTCCACCCCCGTGCCTGCAAATGCTAAATGCCAGAATGGATATGATCTATTGTTTGTCTTGGTAAGAGGAATAGGTGTAGGCAGAGAATAGCCCATGTCAGAAACAGTGATTCATATTTGCCTACGTGTTGCTTATTTGTTTGAGCTGCAGTAGTCTGATTCGGATTTCATGAGTATACAAAGAAACACTCCATGGGATGAAAAACTGTTATGCAAAAATAGCATTTGCATTAGCAAATTGCAAGATTATTTCTCAGTATCTTTCTCCAAGAACCTCATGCCTATAGCTCTGTACCAAACACTAGAATTCATGTTTACCTGGTGTTCTTACTAGAACATACCCCAAATGGTGACAATGTATAGTTTTTTTTTTCTACTAAAGACCTTTTAATAGGGTGTATATTACACATAATACACCATGAGCTTATGGTAGTATTAACACTGAGAAATGGCTATGAGCAGTATGTGTTGATTTCTCAATTCCGATTGGTCAGTATGATTAACTTAAGATATTTATTTATTTCTGGAAGGAGTCTCCAGTGTCGGCACTTTGTAACCCTGTGAAGTAAAGCTGGGGGGGGGGGGGGGGGGGTCTTGGCACTTTGTGCTTTCTCCGTAACATGACAAGCTGTGCTTTTTTGTTTTATTAGCTTGTTGAGAGAGAAGAAAAGAAAGTGTGGTAAGGGAACAACTGTTATAGCTGTTCTAATGTAGCGATAAGAGGAACTAACCTGTTTCATGGACATTCAACAACATTAATGTAACTATAAATGGATAAAATGTATGACATTTTATCACCCAATTGCTGGTTAGGATACTAAATAAATGTTTTGTGATTTTAGTTTTTCTCTACTACTACTCTTCTTAAGAATACTTCTACCAACTTGTAGAATTTGAAAGCTAAAAAGACAGCTCAGTGAAGGACCAGCAAAAGGAGTTAATATAGGTCAATGGCAACACTTCTGCATCCTCCATAGATCCCAAATCAGTTTGACAGTTTCATCTCTCTATAATGAAGTCTTATCCATCCCAGAGGAAGTGGATCCCAAATCATCAATGCTGCAAAGACAGCTCTTTTCTTTCTTAACGCTTTGAGAAAAACAGGCAACTATAATAACATGCCACCAGTGAGCTGCCCAGAGACCTCCACCTGAGTCTGCCGGCTGATTGGGTAAATGTTATACCAACTGACGATGACACCTTCTCTCCTGCGGGATCATGCAAATCGGCTGCCGGTGACGGCAAAGAAGGAAATTTAATTTGTAGCTGATGGTACCAAGTTTGAAATGCTAAACTATTATTTGCCTGGAACTGAGTAATATTATTCCAGTAGTCCCATGGTTCTCTGAACAAAAGAGAGGGGCTAGTAATTAGTCACGAGATATGGATACTCTTTACTTTCCCCAGATCATTATTTCTGAATATGTAATAACTGCGGTAATTAGATCTAATGAAAGACACATTTAAATTTGAAATGATGATTGACTCTGCAAAACAATCAGTGATTCAAATTGAGAGTCGAATAATCACAATACTCAGACTGATAAACATGACTTCAATAAGCATGAGGGTAAAAAGTATGTGATAAATAAAGACGTAAGCAAGTAGTCAGGATAAAGAACAGAATATCCTGTGAATGTCTTCTAATATAGCCTTCCTGACATTGTCTTCTTTCATAGGCTAAGATGCCAATTTATTAGGTACACCTACTTGTACCTTGTTTCCCTGTACCTAGCTACGGCTAGCTATATTGCTATATGCCATATAATTGCAAGAACTTTTTAAGTAGCTCTAAAGACATTCTAATTGCAATTTGGGGGTTGCATAGACTAGTCGAGTAACATATTCACTAGTCGACGCTGTGAGGATGCCAACTAGTTAGGCAGGTGGAAATATAGGGAGGCAGACAGCAAAAAAATAATAAATGTATTTTGTTTTTAATTTTTCTTTTGCTTTAATCAGTCTTTACAACCATGATGAACAGAAAAGCATCGCAGAATGCACAACATGTCAAACCTCAAAGAGAATGGGCTACAACAGCAGAAGACCACATCGTGTTCCACTCCTGTTAGCCAAGAACAGGAATCTGAGGCTACAGTAGGCACAGGCTCACCAAGACCGAGTTGAAGATTAGAAAAACATCACCTGGTCTTTGTGCATTCTGACATGCTTTTCTGCTCACCACGATTGTAAAGAGTGGTCACTTGTTAAAAGACTTATTGTCTTTTAAAGTTAAATAAAATTGAAATAAACTCCTTGCTCTGTGGTACACTGAATTCTGTTGTGATCAGAACTGCGTTATAGAGTACTTTCTGCGTACCTGGTAGCACATTGCTATCCAGTATCACTCAATTTTGGATGCTGCTGAGACTGCAGTTGACCAACCTTGCAAAAACCTCCCAGATGCTGCTGTAGACATCATTTCTGTTTCAGAATCAGCAAATTTGCTGCACAAAAAAAAAAAAAAAAAAAAAATCCTATTGCAGTTCCATAAGCCTATACGATCACATACTGTATATCGACCTTGTTCTGATAGAGTTCTACTTTAAGTTTTGATGGCTCTAAACAGTTAGAGTTTTAGATACACCAAACACTTTTTAACACTTGAGAGTTTCACTCCCTGGCAGGAGCTGCAGCTCCTGTGGATGTGTGATAAAGGAGGGTGTGTGCGTGTGTGTGCGTGTGTGTGTGTGTGTGTGTGTGTGTGTGTGTGCGCGCGCACGTGTGATACTAGTCAGTGTTCAGTTCTGCTTGAGAGAGGCTCTCTAAAGAGAAACCAAGCAGAGAGACATGCTGAGTGTAGCGCCCCTTTAACTATAGTACGTATAAACTTACAAAAGGATAAAGGGCGCCCTGAGTTCTTCTGCCTTAATTGTGTGAATTACAAATAACTTATAGTCACTGGATCTTGTTTTGTATAATATCTGGGAATGAATATATCTGAATAAACAGACACTTCCACAATAAAGTATATTGAACCAAATAGTATTTTACTGG
>CM040995.1:14470946-14527433 GCA_022985145.1 Pangasius djambal | reverse complement strand
GAAATGAATGGAATCATAGGAAACCATTATAACCCATTATATCTAGAACAACGTGGAATATCTTTTTAACCAATCTTTTTAACTGAACGCAGCACATATATACATATATATACAGCCATATACAACAGTTGTCACTTACTTTGACATGAATGAATAAAACATGAAATAAACAAAATAAAATATTTTAACCCTGTTACATGAGTATCAGAGAAGCACAAGGGCAGAAATGACTGCTGCCATTCTGATAAGCACCAGTATGCTAATACATACACACACACACACACACACCACACACACACACACACACACACACACACACACACACATACACATACATACACACACACACACACACACACACACATATATATATATATATATATATATATATATATATATATATATATATATATATATATATATGTGTGTGTGTGTGTGTGTGTGTGTGTGTGTGTGTGTGCACACTGTGGATATTAAATTATATATGCATATTCACATTGATGGTAATGTATGTGGAGCTATTTTCATACAAACATAACATAAATCTTTACAATGTACATAGTGCAACAAATCACAGTTTACATACCTGTATATACATCTACAAATCCCCAGTTGCACTACAAAAGCACATGATTACAGCTTGTGGGTTTTGACTGAATCATTACGTTATTTGAGGGTTTTTAGGTCAAGGCCAGGTCAGTGGTTGCTTTCGTGTGGTGAAACTGGGAACTAACAATTTTCATATTTGGAACCTGATGAAGCCATATTTACAAGCAAGAAACTCTGGGTTCTGGATGACACACAAGTTTATAAGATACAGGAGTGGTGAAAATAGATTAACTTGCCTGTATACATTTATTTTAGCTAAAAATGTTCATTTCTCTCTGAAAAGCTGTTGTGTTGTCATGCTATAAGCAATGGTAGAAATGAAGAATAACATGAACTAATGTAGCTGATGCCTCTTATTTTTTGTTACAGCTTAACTGCTAGAAGTGCAAATATTTCTGTTTGCTTTTAATATAACAAAGAACAACTTCCTTTTTCTGTGTTCTGGGCATATCTTCTAAACAGCATCTGAACAGAGGGAAACCATAATTACTAGCTCACTATCTGGTATGTACGATCTTTAGAAGAGGACCCAAAAGCGGCATGAGAGCTTGAGGGGGCGGGGCTAAAACAAACTATTGAAACTTTGTAGCCTACTTAAACTGGTAATTAGTTATTTAATTAATAAAGTAAGATATATTAATAAAGTCAATGATGATTCACAAACGTCACATGACCACTGATCATATCAAAGTTGGGTTACAAAACTGACTTCGCAATTTCTGCATTGCATTCCTGTATGATTACTTTGAACATTATATTAATACTGTACATTATATGTTTGTAGACACAGAAATATACACACTAATACCCTATGAATCTAAAAGCGCATGCAAAAAGTACATGGTTGGCTTATTCTCTATATCCTCTGCAAAAATACAGGCCTACTTTCACTAAGAACTGCAAATTATCTCTGTGTTGTAATGATATGTTCTGCCCTGACGTTCTACTACTGTGTAATTGCAGAAACAGAAATGCTCATGCGTAACACCCCCTCTCTGCTGTTCTGGCTGCTGATCGCTGCCACATCTTCCATGTTGCCATTAAATGTGTGCCCACCCCTGCAGCTGGCATCAGTCCTATTGGCTGCTGGCATCCCTGGGCATGAATACCCATCTCTTGTCCACCCCTCTCTTCTCTCTTTCAGCCCCTTCTTTCGCTCTCTCCTTCTCTCTCTCCTTCGCTGTGCCAGGAGTGCTGCCACCTGGACACTGGTCTCTGTGGGGATGTGCTGGAATGAGTGTCACCAACAAGCCTTTCAGATCCTCAGCCAGCCATCATCATCATCATTATCATCATCATCATCGTCATCATCATCATCCTCATCATCCTCATCATCATCATCATCCTCATCCTCATCATCATGCACATCCACCTCCTTGCCCTGGCATAATTTCCTCCTCTCTGCTTTCAGTGCTTGTTTGATTCTGATGCCAGAACCCCCGGTATCTCACACACACACACACACACACACACACACACACACACACACACACACACACACACACACACATATACAGAGACACACACACACACAACCACAGCTGCAAGCTTCATGCTCGAGTGATGAATAACAGAACAGCAGCTTTTAAGAGACTTTATAGTGGAATCATGAGCTTTGAAGCAGTCTTTATTGCAATCCATTGCAGAACACCATGCACACATATTCACACACTCATTCACACCTAGGGGCAATTTAGATTAAAGAATTGACCTACCGGCATGGTTTTGGGAGGTGGGAGAAAACTGGAAAACCCACATGGACAGAGGGAGAACCTGCACAGAAACTCCACACAGACAGTAACCCAAGCTCACCATCGAACCAGGGACCCTAGAGCTGTGAGGTGGCATTGCTATCATTTTATTCATTTAATTATATACACACTCACCCGCCACTTTATTGGAGACTTTATTAGGTGGACTGAAAAGCATCACCAAAGAAACACCCAACATGTCTAACCTTGAGGCAGATGGACTACAGCAGATGATCACATCAGGTTACACCCTATCAGCCTAGAACAGGAATCTGAGGCTGCAGTGGGCACATGCTCACCAAAACTGGACAGTTTAAGATCAGAAAAACATCTCCTGGTCTGAAGAATTAAGAGGACAGCATCAGAATTTGGCATCAACAGCTTAATCCATAGACAGTTCAGGCTGGTGGTGGTTGCATGATGGTGTGGGGAATGTATGCTTTCGCACATTGGACCCCTTAATACCAATTAAGCATCATTTGAATGCCAAGGCTATCTGTGTGTTGTTGCTGCACCCCTTTATGGCCACAATTTACCAATCTTGTAATGACTACTTCCATGATGTTAATGGGCCATGTCACAGAGCACAAGTCATCACAAATTGGTTCCATGGACATGACACTGAGCTCAGTATACCTCACTGGACATCTCATTTGCCAGAACTGAATCCAATTGGGCACCTTTGGGATGTGGCAGAACAGGAGATTCACAGAATGAATGTGCAGCTGACAAATCTGCAGTGATTATGCGATGCAGTCATGTCAAACATATCTAAAACCTTGGAATGAATGCCACAAAGAATTAAGTCAAAAGAGGATCTAACCGGTAATAAAGTGGCCGGTAAGTGTATATTTTTAAATTAATGATATACAGTATATACAAAGAATCAACAATACCACAAAAAAACAGTTGATTATGGTAAAGTGGATCTTGTATTTATGAATAAGTTTAAAAGAAAAATACCTCCATAAGTTTTTTTTTTTGAACAGGCAAATTTTAAGACCTCAAGAAACTTTGACCACTACTCAGAACACATCACAGCTGCATTAGTGAAGCTGTGTATTTGATGCTTACAACATGTTTTCTTCTTCCTTAGGACTCCTGCTGATTGTTGGGTAGTGATACACCGCTGCTAAATTCAGCCCCTTGTTTCCAGATGTGGGTCATGTTTGAAGAATATACTCACATATTGTTCAGAAAGATCTGATCTGATACCTCTGCTTACGTGTTAGATGTATCGATGTTTAGTGCGTGATTACGTGCTGAAGATGGACAACCTGGAACGTGCGCTTCTGTGTAACATGTGTGTGAGTGTGTTTGCATGTGTTCCACATTGTGTGTTCCCTCAGGGAGACCCAAATAGTCCCAGTGCTGGTGCTCCATCATAGAGCCTGAAGATGTCAGCAGCACAATTGGTTCGTATTGTGTTGCAATGCATCAGCACCACACTGACCTGACACGCTACTTTTTTTCTGCATACACCTCCTTTCATTCGTTCTCTCTCTCTCTCTCTCTCTGCTCTTCTCTCTTACTATCTATCCCAATTGTGCTTTCTTTTGTAGTCTATCTCTCTCTCTCTCTGCTGATCACTAGAGATTCTGTCTTTACTCTGAGAGTTAACCTGGATTGCGCTCCCTCCAGGGTTGCCGCGGGCTCCATTTATCATGATGCTCCAGTTTAACGTGAAATTTATCCTTCTCTTTGCTGTAGCTTTACCTCTCTCTCTCTCTGTCTTTATTCTACATTTGGCTTTTCTCTCAGGGCTCCTGTTGACTCTGTTACACTCGCCACCTTTCTTGTTCTTTCTCTAGTCCTATACTTGTGTCCAGGACTAACAAGAATCCAGTGTGAGTCTGTATTTGAGTTTGGGTTGAAAATGTTAATTTGCGGATCTGCTTTCTTGCCTTCAGAATACACAGGTGGGCCGCGCAGTATGAAAATGTGTGCTAATTATTCCCCTAATGAATTCTGTGCCCATGCATCACTGAGAGCGTGGAACTTTATCCTCCATTTCTCAGAGCTCATTTGCATCATGGGAATATTTTTTGACCAGACAGATATCAACCAAATCATACAGATACCCAACCCCAATACACATACACAAACTATTATAATATATTAACAACTGAAAATGATTAATGCTAATTGTAATATCTGCATCTATTAACATAACTTAATATCTGCTAAATTTGAGAGATGGATTTTTTTGTTCATAATTACATCCTTCCAGAGGAATTAATTTGAGCACACAGACTGGTTAAGGTGTTAAAACAATTTCTGCAGTTTGTTTTTTAGAAGAGGAAGAAGGTTAAAATAAATCATGAATTAAAAATATTAGTACATAAATACACATAAAGAGAGGAAAAATTGCACAATACATACATAGAGAGAGAGAGAGAGAGAGAGATTCAAAATGTAAAATCTGAATTAAGAGACAGAGATCAGTTTTAATATACACGTGCGACTCCAAAAAAAAAGTGCAACTTCATTTTATGATGGAAAGTGTACAGGTATGTTTTAGCATATTCACAGATTCTGAATTTCTTGATGAAAGTTAAGGTGCTTCTCTGCCTCGTTCTGTTGCCTAATAAAATATCTGATGAAGCAACATAGTGTATCGAGCAGTTTATTATTCAATTAAAAAAATGTATAATCTTCAAAACAAGGTTTGTGTGCCTTTAATATTAGATCTGTTGTCATATTCTGCTAAAAATTACGGTTAGGCCCAGTTCAATCAGACACATAAAGTGTTTTGATGAGCCCTGTTATTGGTATTTCTCATTACTGGCTGATACAGATGGAATAGATGGAATAGATGCCAAACACTCCAAAATCACAAGGCTGCGTGAATGCCATTTATAAATACTTTCAGTAAATTATTTGAGTTAATCTTACTAGTAAAGAAAATAATGAAATAAAAAAGTAAAAAAGAAAAGGTTTGCTTGATAAACTTGCTTCTTCTCATTGTCTCCAAACGAAACACGCAATCAGTTTAGATTAGACAGTTGCAGCAATGATGGTTCATGCCAAGGCTGGAATTGGCAACTATACAAAATAAATGTAGTATTATACTGGGTAGTGTTGCACCCTCACAGCTCCAGGATCCCCAGAACATTCCCTGAGTGTAGTATCCCATGTTTCCTTATATCCATATCTGTTTCCTCTGGGGTTCTCTGGTTGTCTCCTACCTCCAAAAAAAACATGCTGGTAGGTTGATTGGTGACTCTAAATTGCCCCTAGGTGTGAATGTGTGTGCATAGAGCCCTGAGATGGAATGAATGAATTACCAATCACAGTTTGGAAATAATTGATCACATTTACTAGATTGTTATTGCTTTAGGAAGATGCAGTTAGGCCCTATATCCTTCATATTATGAAAACAGCCTGAAATATAGTTCAAGCAATAGTCTTAAAGGAGCAGTGTGTTGTTTTTTAGTGCCCCTTGATGCCTGTTAAGAAAATTTTAATTTGCAATGAAAACACTGACAAGGCTTCGCTTTTCTCTTTCACCCCACTGGCTAAAACTTGGTGTGTCTTGTTAGTAGTCCTTTCGGGAAAAGGGGCAACAATACATTGGCTTGGAGCTGAGCTCATTTCCAGGTTAGAGAAATGTAAACAGAAACCTGAAATGAAGAAACTACCTATATCTATTGTAAAGCAATGTTTCTAGGAAATCTTTGAAATTCTATGATTCCAAATGGTCTACAAACACTTTCTAAACTTCAACTTTAAAAAGATAAATCTGACTTAATATATATATATATAAAATACCTGTAAAATATGTAAGTGGTCAAAGTGCAAATAAACTCATTGGAAAATAAAGATTTAAAAAATGGTGAACCCCATAATCTAACTCACTGGTGATTTTGGTTTAACAATGTAATGTCAGGGTTTTTAGATTGCCTGGAACACAGAACTGCTGCTCATAAAACCTGTTAACCACCGAACTCTAGGTCTATGTAATTGTAAATGCATACACGTACACACAGACACATTGATACAGACACACCCAGAGTGAGAGTGCTGGGATGGCAGCAGGTAGAGTCTCATTTGGCACAGCTGTAGATAAACAGAGTAAGACAGCGTAAAGGAAAGCAGCAGGACAAACCCATCAGGATACAGAGCAGTGAGAAGTGGCTGTAATATTCCACACAACACTGATAGATACACATTTACTGAACCTGTACTACACAAGATCAAAAATTAATAATGATTCAACTTGGTTTATAAACTCCATTCTCCATTCAGCAGAAAAAGAAAAATTAGTCTCCGGTGTCGTCATGTTTTCAGAGCAGAGGGCTTTGAGTTTTCTCAGTAATATGAAAAGTGACATTTTTGTCATATTAACTTCAAGAGAGAGAAACAAAGAGAGGCTGGTAAGAGATGGTAATCTCTGGTAATCTCTGTTTACAGCTGCTATAACGTACATGATAACAAGAAATAACTTATGTCATGGACATTCCACAACATTATATATAACTATAAATGGATTATATGTATGAAATGTCATTCCTTTCTAAACTTTTGTTAATTAAAAAATTGTTAGTGTTGTCAAACTGCCGTGGTAGAACAATTCAGGAGGTGCTGTTATTGGAAAATAGTCAAATTCATGATCATAATGGCCTTCTATGATTGAATATTTTCCTATAACAGCACACCCCGCCATGCTTTATTCTGTACATATTTTCTCCAATCAGTAGTGAAGTTACTCTAGAGCTAATAAGATTAAAGTTATTCTGTTTAAAGTCAAGAACTGACTAACTAACTGTGGCAAAATATCTCAGTGTTTATGTTCAGTGCCTGTTGCTGTTGCCATCCAGTCTGGGTTTTTTGAGTCCTTGCCTGCCAGAAGGTTTATCCAGTGTAGCTGCAGGACTAATGCTGCTAAGATCTGTTGCTTTTTTCAGACAGTGATCAAGTGTTTCTATAGTGAAGTGCCTGTTTCCACAAGCAACTCACACACACAGACAAGCTTAACCTCATTTCAGTTCAAATGAGCGTAATGTAAAATAGGGATCAAATTAATATTTTGCAGACAAGGCTCTTGTCTTTACACTATATAACTATATAAACTTATGCATTGAAAGTGGGTTTTTATCTCTTTGTTGGGACCTAATGTCCCCATAATGATAGGAATACATGATCTTTTTGACCTTGTGGGGACATTTCGTTGGTTCCCATAAAGAATTGTACATTTTCACAAACAAAAAAAATGCTTTTATTTTAATTCCTAGAATTCCTAGAAGAAGCTATAATTTTCCTTTTGGTGAATGAGAAGTTTATATATATATAAACAGGTTATATATAGGTATAGTATTATTTAGGTTAATTTTTTTTAGGTATGATCAGTTGCAAAATATCTCACAAAATTAGAATTATAAGAGTGTGTATGTGTGTGTACTGGGAGTGCATGGAGAGTGATTTAGTGTATGGCTGTCTTATGATGCTAAGCAGCCCTGGCTGAGGGACTGGTTAGCTCTAAGCTATAGTGACAATGACAGCTGCTAAGAGAGAGAAAGAGCAAGCGAGAGAGTTATGCTGCCTCATCTGCCTCGACAGAGATGCAAGAAAGCTTCATCAGGAAATGAAGCTCTCCAACCCATGCACATCTGCACAGCTCTGCTTGGCCTGAGGGAAAAAAAGTTTCCTGAGTCCACATGGACACAGCGGTTAATATTGAAAACTATATTCATAACTTCAGTGAAGCCCGAAGAGCCCTGAGGCTGAAAAAAACGAAAGCTGCTCAGCTCTCTCGGGTAAGCTACATGTCTTCTTCTGTTAACAGTAATGTTTAGCTGAATTCCTCATAAATGTCTCACTGTTAAAACTTTTTGCACAACAGTGTCCAAATTGAAGAAACTTCATCCTACCACTGAAAAGCCTGTGAACAAATCTGTACATTCTTAAGGGAAATCGTGTCTTCAATGTTTCTTCTAAGGCAAAAGATAGCTCAGAAGCAATCTCATCGAGATGTTGCTCCAAGGGTTCAGGGAATGTGGCCCTCTAAAACCAGGACATCGATTGATGATGTAAAACTCCAGAAGAGATGCAAAGGCAGCTGTGAAGAGAACCTGTTTTCTGCAGAGCAACTTCGCAAACATGCCACCATGCACTTCGGCTACAGCACCCTCAGTCTGTCCATGAGGGGCTTGGATGAGGCTCCAGCTGACCTGTGGGAGCTCCATGAGCTGGGCAAGCTCAACTTGTCTCTTAACTATCTATATTTTCTACCTTCTGGCCTGGGAAATCTGAAGAACCTTGTGGTGCTCAACATATGGGGGAATGAGTTGGAGAGACTTCCTCCTGAGATTGGGCTCCTCCAGAACCTAAAGGTACTGTTTGCCTACTGCAACCGCCTCAGTGAGGTGCCTGAGGAGCTGGGCTACTGTGCCAAACTCGAGGTTCTCAGCCTTGCCAACAACCAGCTGACAGGGCTCCCAGGCAGCCTGGTCTCCATGCACAAGCTGGCCAAGCTAAACCTGAGCCACAACCGTATGTCACATGTCCCCACTTGCATCTATGCCATGAAGGAGCTTGTGTTCCTGCATATGGCCTACAACATCCTGGAGAACATTGCCAACCAGATCCAGGAACTAGCCAACCTCAAGATTCTGATAGTGGAAGGGAACCACATCCATACACTACCCCGGACTCTGTGCCATTTGACTGACCTGGAGCTCCTCAATGTGGATTTCAATGACCTTCAGAGCATCCCAGTAGAAATGTACATGCTCAAGAACCTCAAAAGGCTGGCGTGTCATCCACTTGATAAGGGGCTACATATAGTTCATAATCCACTCCTGAAACCTCTACAAGAAGTGCTACAGGGAGGACTGAACGCCTTGTATAGCTACCTCAAACCTGCCTGAGAATTGGCGACATAGAACTGCAACTGCCAAAACCTTTACCGTAAGGCATAGGTTGCCAACCCTAGTCTTGGCGTATTCCCTGTCTAACACATTTTAGTGTTTTACCTGCTCTAATACACCCACTTCAATTCTGGAAGAACTGTTAATTAGCTATTTGAATCAGGTGTGTTAGGAGCTGAGAAAACACTAAAATGTTACTCCCGAACCAGGTTTGAGAACCTGTGCCATAAAATGTAAAGCTAATATAAAATATTATTTCTGGATAGTGCACATCATTTGGCTGAACCAGTGCTTGAACTAAAAAAAAAGTGTGCCAGTACTTTGCTAGTGCCAGTACTTATTACTGGTTTTAGTAAAACAAGTAATAAGTTGTAAGTTTGAAGATCTGTCGTGATTAGGACACTAATAAACTAATGAAACATACAGCATGCTGTATAAACATTAGCTATTTATTGTCTTAATAACTTCAGAGCTTTAAAACGACTTAATGATTTATATATTTATGTTAACTTTTCTCATGTGGTTTATAAGAGTATGTTTGAGTACCAGCCCAATGCCCAAGGACCACCCAGCCCAACACCGAAGGATCACAATGCCCAATGCCCAAAGACCACTCAGTCCAATGCCCAAAGAGCACCAAACTCATTCTAGTTGTAATTTGTGAGATTGCTATTTAAAAAGCAAAATATGGTCAGGTTGTGACAATGCTAATGGTAACTATTTCTATGATGACTGATAAATATTAATGAATCACATTATGTAGACTGCTGGCTGTCTTAATCAGGAGAAGCTCAACATTAGGCACATTTACTGTCTGTGTGTCCTTTTCAAGGACAACCATTTAATAAGCTAGTAATTATGGAAATGAAAATAAGTTTTAAACAGCTGGGAGCCAGTTTGCCGTTTTACTTATCCAAATCTATCCACATATAAACAGTCTGCAAAACCTGTGCGTCACTGTGCCATGTTTAAATTACCTATAACATGCATTTTTATTCTTAATTTTTGTGTAGAAAAATGTCTTTCTGAAGAATCCCAGATATAAATGCTTTATGGTAAACTGTGATGGTTAAGTTGAGACAGAATAACTCAAAGCTTTTAATGAATGTTGCATAACCATAGTGTGTGCTGTCCTGTTGTCAACCTGGGTCACAAGAGTAGCATCTCTATTTCAGTCTTGTGTTTTAGCCCTGTTAAAGCTGTGAGCTTAACCCCACACAGTTTTTATCACAGGTCAGGACAGTTCTAGACCAGTTGCTCCTACTTGCCCCACACACTCACATAAGTATTACTGTATTTACGGGTGGTGTTATTGACTGCTACTGCTGCTGATGCTAAACTTTGAAGGGATACAACAACAGTCTTTCGGTGGAATCTTTATCCAGCTTATGTGTAGCATAAGTGTGATTATCATGGACAAGAATTTCAACACATTTCCTGTAATGAGAACAGAACAGAAAACCTGTATGACCTTTTTGAGTTGTTAAGTTTCATCAACAAAAAAACAAACAAAGAGAAATTATATAGATTTAGTGCTTAATTTACAAATACCTTATTAAAAAATATGCTGCACAAATATTTATTGCCTGCCCCAACATCTGCCCTCCAACAATATTTAAGCGAGTTTCATGTAAAGGTTTTATGTTTTTTTTTCTCAGTACTGGGGAAAGTTTCAAACTTCCTGTCCATGGAAATGGTTACAGAGGCAGTATACACAGTAGATGATTGAATATTTCTTTAACCTGCATCACCATAGAGAAATATTTTGGCTCTTTCAAATTGCAGAGAGAAATCTACACTTGTATGAAAAATGTATTCTTGGGGAAGTAGCAAACACGCGGTCACCACAACAAATATTCACATATAAATATGCAAACTCTCACAAGCAGTCATGCGGTCAGCCCCAACACACACACACACACACAGCTCACTGTGATCATTCAAGGCAAATGGAAACTATGGGGCTGGTGGGAGAAAGATAGTCTGGGGGTGTTGGGAAGTTTTAGTGGGATTAAAATTTGATTAAAGTTCCACTCCATCACCCAAGTCAGTGCTGTCACGCCTCTCTTTGAATCCAAAGGATAATTAAATTATTTCAAGAGGAACAAAAGATAATACTCATCTCTATTTATGTACAGCACACAACAAAAATACTTATATCCTAGAGGTCGTTGTTATGACCTTGCATGATTAAACTTTAAAAATGGAGTTGTGGAATTTGTTTCCTGGTCTGTCTCTTTATGCAGTTTAAATATTCATTTACTTGTTAATCACAGAGGTAATCACAGTATGGGACTTTAGAGTGAGGAGGCGGGTCATTACTACTCTACTGCTGGCTTTTTAAGGCTGTACATTATGTGACTTGTATATTGTTTTGTATTACATGTCTATTACAGATAAAAATTTTATATTAGCAAAACAACGTGGTTGTGAGAATTTTTGTTCCCTAGAATGCTCAACCTATCAAGATTTCTGAGTCTTCTATACACCTTTCTTCTGTTTCTTCAAGCTTGCTGCAACATTCTGCATTTTTAGCTGTAGAAATGTAACCTTCCTATAATGGGAATATTGAGTGAGCATCACATGTTTTCAGAACATTGCAGGAATGTAATTTTTGCAACGTCACAGATTAACCTTCATGGAAATTATAGAATATTTGTTTGTTCGTTTTCCTGTGGGGGTCCTGGTGGAGCCGGAGCCTATCCTGGGAACACTGGGCATGAGGTGGGAATACAACCTGGATGGGACGCAGTCCATTGCAAGGCACCATGCACACACATGTTTTTGGGAGGTGGGAGGAAACCAGAGAACATGCAAAAATCAACTTGGACAGTATTCCGAACTCAGGATCAAACCAGTGATCCTGGATTTGAGAGGCAGCAGCACCACCATGCCATCCATCTGGAATAGGTTACTAAATGTTGTGCTGTTAGCAGGATAATTATTGCTGTATCTGGATGTGACAAGTTCTACAGTTTCACAAACTAAATCACAATGTGAGCCCAGTGACCATTTAACTTGAAATCAGAACTGACCTTTTTTTCCTTGCTGGTTTGTGTCCATGATTATATTCAGCACAATACATCAGTGTTAATGACTTAATAGACAAAAATTAATGCTATTCCATAACCTTCACTCCATAACCTTCCCAAAAAGTGCATGAATACATCACCATGCATGTGTAGGTTGGAAAATAATGTTAACCAGTAATATCCTGTTATCGTCACAGTCTAATCCATATTATAGAATAAAAGTGCTAAAAGTGCTGTATAATTTCTGTTTCCTGGCTTTAATGACAGTACAATTGGTGCATTTGAGCATCTTATGGCTTAAGAATAAACCACATTAATTTTCAGTATAAATGTAATTATCAGCCATGATAGAGTCGTATGCTGGAGTTATAGCATACAAGTGTGCTGCAAGTATAATTTTATTTCTATTTTTATTTCTCCTTCTGTGGTTAGAGCACAATAATTCCCTCTATGGGAAGGATGCTGTTACTACACCACATCATAACACACTATGTCCTTCCTGAAAACACACTTCACTGTAAGTACACCCAAAATAAGCATAACCAAATAAACTCAAAAGACCCATACATACTGACACTGATAGAATTTAAATTCGGCATTCGTTAAATTTATTATTCATAATGGCTATATTGAGATGCCCAGATGTATTTGATGTCTTAGGTATTTTAGGTATAATTATGCACTTTAAAATGACCCTTTTGCTTTCACCCTGAAAAGCCCTGATTTTTTAATTTTTTTAATTTTATTTATTTATTTTTTTAAAGGAGTGTAGAGGACGTCAAACTCTTCTGGCTGCATTGTCATGGAGATGCTGTTTACTCCCATATGCCTTTGTCTGTCTTGCGTACGGTTTGCTAATGCTGTACTCTGAAGACGCATCCTTGCAAAGGTCAGGCCTGTTATTTGCAGTAATCAGCACTGCATGATAACAAATATCAAACATGGCCACCAATCAGCTAATCAAGTAATGATGCTTAGGCCCTTTGGCGAGGTCAGAGAGGGGGAGCGTGTGTTAGCCCAGAGAAGGCTAATTAGCAGAAGACATCTTAAGCATGCAATCAAACTAATGTATAGTGTTTGTACTCTGAGTCTGGGTTCTTGTGTGTGTGCGGAGTGTGTGCAAATGTGTGTGTGTTAGCCTCTCTGTGTTGATGTTTCTTTCCAAGGTCATTTCTCAGTGGTCAAGTCTTATCATGCCAAAATGTAAAACCACAGACACAGAGAGTGCATTGCCCAAGACTTTCGGGGCACGAAACAACCAATTTATTTCAATCCAAACCACAAATTAATTCCTGTGTGACCCACATATCTGTTTTGCAGAGTAGTCAGTGGGTGTTTTTGATTTTTTTTTTGTTGAAATGCAACTTCATGCTACATTGTTGCAAGATAGCAAATCAGTTCAGGCTTTTGAGTGTGGTTTTAATCAGCCAACTTTCTGCCAGAAAACTAGTTCTAGTTCAGTGCTAATATGTAGACCTATTTTCTGTCTTGTAAAAATGGAAGTTGCCTCATTGTCTGGTAAATGACAGTTTAGGAAAACACAATAATGTCTGTGACATATGGAGTAGGTAACTGCAAGCTAAGCAGATAATAGATTTGTCCCAATACACATTAGAAACAACAGTCCACATAAACCATCTTGACTCATCTTCCTAACTTTATCAGACCTAAGCAATTTTGCATGGAAAAAGCCTCGGTGTAATTTAGTTGAGTTTCAAGCTTGCTGACCTGTTATTTAAGCAGGCTTGTGTCTATGGTGAATCAGAGCCGTGCCGATATTTACTATAACCTCACTCTAGCTCGTGTGATATTGCTTTTATACAACAGTTCTATAAACAAAAAATTAATATTGAGTAAGTGACATTTCGGACACAATATGGTCAAATATTCTGTTTATTTTTTCTCCGCTAGTGGAAATAGATCCTGAAGAAGCCACAGTCACTTTATAGCACGTTGGCTAGCTGGCTAGCTAGCTCACATTGATTTGTACATTACGGTTAAAGGTGCTTCCAATGAAATTGGCGTCCCTTCTTCCTTTTCATCTTCATTTTGTGAGCTTTCATAGTTTAAGTCAAAAGTTATATTCCTGAACAGTACTGTTTGCCATGTCTGCTGATGATGTTGCTAACACTACTGTTGCTAACACTACTAATTGTTTCGAACTAGGCAGTGGAATTTTAAATGGTGAACACAGATGAGTGGAGTGATACACAGTGAAACATCCCAGTGTGGCACTCTTGGAACGCCATTCAACCAATCCAGTGGACTGGAACTAACTGTATTATTGTATAAATTGTATAAATTGTCTATATTGTACATCTTTAGTACTACTGTTGAATTTAGAAAATTAAAGAACAAAATCACATTAAGTACACTCTTCATGGGTTCTTCATTGGTTCTTTAGATAGTTAAGGTCTTAGTTTATCTTCCTTAAAATGTTCTACTTTGAACCCTGTCTGTTAGGGAAACACTCAGCTCTTTGGTTTCCAAATAGAACTTTTAAAGGGAAAAATGGTGAGTTGTTAGGGTTCTAGATATAACCTTTTCCCCTAATATTTGCACAGTGACATCCCCATAAACCCCATTCAACACTGTAAGAGTTCATTTTTACTCTTCAAGGTTCAAATTCTTGCCACTGTGGTGGTCATTTTTACCTTTAGTATGCGTCTTTTGCCTGGGAAAGTTCTGTAAATGTAATGCAAATTTAAGCTTATTTAAAGTATATAATGAACCTTAAGGACCATCTTTGTACCTTTGAGGATTCAGTTAGTACCCTTTTTCTGATAGTGTAAAGACCTTTGCACAAATTGACTAAGAATTTGTCAAATAATAATTCAAAACACACATGCTGCTCTATGACAAATTGAAACTTGACTCTGAAAATGGCAGAAAAAAGTTAGTATCAGGGTATAAGAGATTTAATAAAAAAAAAAAAAAAAGAAATATATTGCAAGGAATTGTGCAATATACATAGTATAATAATACACATAATATGCATAGTGCAAGGAAAAGCTGAATAACTTGGGAATGTGGTGTTTTCCTCTGACTTTGCAATAACTAAACTTTTCTCCACAACTATTCATTATTCACCATTTTTAAGCATGTGACATAAAATTTATGTTCTTTTTTGTATGAGATATCATATATTTTTCTCCATCTGTTAAACAAATAAATCTGCTTTGGTCTGCTTTCAAAGAAAAGTTAAAAGAATAGTTTGATGAAAAAAAGAATACACAATTTGCCCCTTAAATTTAGTTGATCAGTCAAGCCAAGACAAGTTTGGTGTCTGATGTTTACTTACTTACCATTGCACTAGGCCTACAGTGCTAAGGGAGCTAACAGCCAAATCTTTTTTTTCCATGACATACAGTATACTTCCATTATTTGTCCCTAACATTAATGTAAAACTAAAGACACAAACATTTTGACAGTAGATATGTCTGTGTAGGTTGACTAAATTTGGTGTAGATGGGGGAATTATATGAATTAAATTTTTTCTGAAGTATTTCTTTAATGTGCTTGCCTGGGCTGCACAAAATGGTGGTCATTCTAAGCTATAGGCATGGCCTACACCAAGCAAGCATGTCATGCAATAAGCCAGGAGGTGGCATGGTGGTGCAGCGGGTAGATGTTGCCTCACAGCTCCAGGGTCCCTGGTTCGAAGGTGAGCCCAAAAGAAGGTTAATGTCTGTGTGGAATTCCTGTGCATGTCCTCCTGTGTCCCTGTTGGTTTCCTCTGGGTTCTCTGGTTTCCTCCCATCTGCCAAAAACATGCTGCATGCTGGGAGGTGGATTGGTTATGATAAATTGCCCCTAGATGTGAATGCATGTGTGTGCATGTGTGCGTGATGCCCAGAGTGGACTGGCATCCCATCCAGAATGTATACCCTTCTCACACTCAGTGAGCCTGGGATAGGCTCTGGATCCACCATGACCCTGACTTTTTCTTTTCTTTTCTTTTCTTTTTTTTTTGGATGAAGCAGTTACTAAAAGTGAATATCTTCAGAAAATCTTCCTTCTTTGTGTTTTGATATACACGTGCTCGTAACAATTAAGTGTATATGCAAAAGAATTTATGACCTTATCTTGGGACTTTTTGAGCATGCATTAGCTAGTGTGTGTGTGTGTGTGTGTGTGTGTGTGTGTGTGGTTAATTTAACAGTTGCTTATTGAACACGGTAAGATTGAATTAATTTACACTTTAGATATTAATGAACACTTGGGATTTTTGCTGGGTTTTAATCAATTAACGATGCTGTGAATTGGCTGAATTGGTTAAGTCCTGTGTTTGTGGGTCCCAACTCCACAGTAGGAGGAGACAGAGCGCGCGCGCGCTCTTTCACCGCGGACCATTTGGCCGCTCGCGCAGTCGCGCGCGCGCTCCTCATCCACTACTTCGACACATAACGGTCGGAGCGCGAGAGCTCCAACACCACCCTCTACCGGAGAGAGAGAGAGAGAGAGAGAGCGAGAGCGAGAGAGAGAGAGAGAGAGAGACTCTTCACGCTCCTCCTGGAAGAGAAGAGACCTGGGAGAAGTCAGAGAGCGAGTCCGGGAGAAGGAGACTGAGAGAGGGGGGGAAAACGACTGAGGCGACTCCAGAAGAAAACGGGCGCTTGGCTACAGTTTGGCGTTGTTACCTCACGGCCGCGGGGGTCGACACACGCCGAAAACTGAGGACATGGATAAAGTTTTAACTTGGCTCGTCACCGCGGTCGGGCTCCTGGTGTCGGCACGCGGACAGGTGTACAAAGGTAAGACTAGTTCTAACCGGTTTTGGAAACCGTTAATATGAGAAAGTGTGTGGTGTGCGCTCGCGCCAGTGCTGGGACCGTTATCTCAGAAATGTCTCCGAAACTTGAAGGGAGATGTGCTGGAAATATTTCACGCAATACAATAGCCTAATAAACTAGGCTATTATTACCACAGTCACACAAACACAGGAACAGACGCTCGCTAATTTGGCTGTATGTTTATTCTTCACCCAGTTAATCTTACTTTTGTTTCGAGCTGAAGTTTCAGGGGATGCTGAAGCTCTCAAACCGCCACCGAGCTGCTGTAGACGTGGTGGTTCAGTAATTACAACTTCTGAGACCTGATTTAGAAACGTTGTGGTATGAAAAAAAAAAAAAAAAAAGGTTTTATTTGAAAACAGTTCCCGGGAATCCTCCACTAGGCGTGTATGGTTTAATATGTGTGTCCTGAAGTGAGCTGTAGCAAACTATAACTCAGCTTAAAGCACCTACCTGTTTGTGCACCACAAACACACTTCAGAAATGTGCAAGTGCACTGATTTCTTTCATAAGAACCCTTAGAATGTTGAATGAACTCATTAAACAAATGTAAGACCTGTGGGGTTGAGGGTTCGAATGCTGCGTCCGCCCTGTGTGCTTTGGGGGTTTCCTCCAGGTACTCTGGTTTCCTCCCCCAGTCCAAAGACAAGCGTTGTTGGCTGACTGGCATCTCTAAATTTGCACCCCCCACCTTGTGCCCCGATTATCCTGGGATAGGCTCCCAGGGGTACAGAAAATGGATGGATGGATGGAAGTTGAACGTTATACCGAACCATAGGTGTTAATTGCACTCACGATTTTGCAGTGCATATCTCATTTTATTGATGTTCCCCAACTCATTAAACATATTACTGCCGATCTGTTTTTATTGAATAATTGATCCGAAGCATCGACTACTTAATGGTCGGAAGGAGCCCTCCGGCAGCACTGTGTTAGATTTTGATGAGCTTTCTCTTTCCCCTCCCCTCCTCTGTTTTTCACAGCTCTGTGTGATAGTCTGGCAGTTGTGTCACCCTCAGCAGGGTTGCGATTAACAAGTGGCCCTTGACCTTAGCACTTCATCACTGCCATGCTCATTATGGTTATGAAGCATATTATTTGAATTATTTTGCAAACACTGAATTGAATAGACTCCCTCTTTCAGTAAGTGTGAAAATCTCTGTAGGTTGGATGCATTTCAGTGGATAGAAGTTGAAGTTGAAGTGAAAGGAATGCTCACCTGCGACACTGTGTAGAATAAGCAGTACAGAAAATGGATGGATGAATGATTGAAGGAATGCAGGATGAAGAAGCTACAACCAAAAGACATAATAAGTCTTTATAGACTTCCCATGGCAAGCAGTCCTGCTCCAACTAATGCACTGCATGTCATGGGCCATTGGAAATAATTGATTAATGACCTTTGCACTCACATTTAGCCTGAAGTGACACAAAAGTGGCTAATTTATCTCATTTGACAGTAATTTTTTTTTCATGCAGGCATCATGTGCATCAGTGTTTCCTCGTTGTGGTGCTGGAGTCACTCTGCACTGCACATTTACTGATTTCCCTGAATGCCTCAGCTAATTACTACCCCTTTCATGAGGTTAAAATGTGCACATTAAACTGGCAAAAACAGTGAAATGCAGCACAGAGGTGAATTTACAGCCAGCTCCAGCTACAGTGTTGAATTAACATGCTTGGTGTTAATATGTTTCCACTGTAGGGAATTTTTTTTTGCCGTGAGCATGGTTAATATTCGCCAGCTGGAAACTTTTTTTTTCCTGTTGCCATATTTAGTGAGTATTACTCACACTGCCACCTGTTCTGATGGTATTGATGGCATATAAGCTACTTTTCTTTCTATCCCTTAGGAGGTACTGCTTATGCCAACTGTAGATTTCTTCTTTTGACAAATGTAACACTTTTATCAGTAAACCTGTTATGGCATGCTTTCATTGGATGGAATGATAAAATATACAAAAAGGTGTTGAATTAAGTGATATATATGAAAATGTGACATTCTGAGGAAAGTGTGTAATTTCTGGAGTTTTGAAATTCTGAGATTTCACTTCCAGTCCCAGAGTATCAGTTCCAGTTCCGTTATTGACCTGAAGGGGGCAGCATGGCTCACTCATATTTGCTGTGTAGGATAAAAAAGCTGAAACGATGTAGATCAGAGAATTTTTAAAAAAAAATATTTATTTATTTATTTATTTTTTAATTCTAAATCATTTTGAACCAGTAGAAAATAACACACTTGATTTTGGTCTGTCAGCTCAGTGGCTGTTTATGCTGGAGTCCACTGGGGTGGTGTAAAAAAAAAAAGGCAACTTTATATAAACAAACTAAGTAAAAACCCCACCAGTGCTACACTCTGAAGTTTTTCTGCATAGCCTATATCATTAAAATGGTACCAGTATTAATTTAAAAAAGGGTTTACTCATGACAAAACATCAAATAGTTGCCCCAAAAAATGCGATGTTTTGGCATTTACTATAACAATAATATCACCTCATTCTGTTTCACGTTATGTTAATTCAGATATACTGTTGTAACAAATTAAGTGTAACAAAGTAAATGTTTTTTGTTCCAGATGATATCATCTTCACTGCTCCTTTTAAATAAAACTGTTGCATCCACTATATGTGTCTGAGAAGAAACTACAAGTGCGTTTTGGAGCACAACTTTTATAATCAATGCAGGCATAAGAAACATTGGGGAATGTTATTGGAGATATCATATGTTAGAGTTACACTTTGCCTGTGCTACAGTGAATGGTTCAATGTTACACCTTCACACAGTTTATAACTACTTTTAATGATGTGCGTACTGATAGACGGATATCATACTACTGTCATGTGGAATACTGAATTCTGAGTGGTACAGAGCTCTGGCTTTTAATTAATAAGGTGAGGAGATCATTTTTGAAAATCTGATTAACTGAGATTAATTGATTACTTACGAAATGATCTGAAATTAGGAGGACAGTTTAAGACCTGTCACCATCTTCAGCATGAGTGTTAAATGTGCTCAATGATGTATCTTGAACATAAAATGAGCAAACATTTTACACATGTGAAACAAGCATGATTTGTGTTTAAAATGTCTGTATTATCGGTAATAATAGTAAATTCTATATACAGGGATGGAAATCAGTGGCCTGGATGCCTGTGACAAGCAGATTTTGTGAGCATGCTATTTGTTTTTATTCGCTGGATAAGTACCTTCAACAACAAATGTACTGTGTACATTAACCTCTGTGGCATGGATTTTGGTACACTGTTGTCACTCACTCAGGCATCTAACACACAATAATATCACTTTCTGAAACGTAAACTACATTAGTAAATACATTAGTCTTCTAGCCTTAACGAACATGCTTGAGAAACAGCACTGGTCGGCCACTATGATAATATTCTCTAAATCAGCTCTGGAACTACTTGTTGACTTTTGCAAATACTATGTTTTTTTGGATTTGTCTCTGATTTTCTCTGTAATATAGTCTTGGCCAATTCCCACCCAACGGTTAGGTCTCTCCTATCATAAGACAGCTGCCAATCTGGGAGGGTGAAGGCTATCACGTGCTTCCTCTGAGACACATGAAGCCAGCTAGCCTCACCTTTTCGAACTGCTGCTAATGCTGCATCACAAGGTGGTGTACCACACTCAGAGGAAAAAGCTATCCGCCCTCTTTCGCATGCAAGAGCTCACAGACGCCCATGATGGGCTAGCGTCACAGTGATTGATAGCAGAGATAGAGTATGCCACCTGGTTGACCTAGAGACCATGGCCAGTTTGGCTCTCTTGAATTCCTGGCCATGGACGGCTGTGGCTACTTAACACAGTTTACAGTGGTGTGGCGAATGTCAGTGCTGTAACCATAGCGTGAAGTATTTGTTCCAAATCCTACCACCTGCTGCAGTACACACATCTTCCAGTGCTCGATCTGCTGATGGTAGAATATATATATATTTTTAATATGCATAGTAATTAGCTTGCATGATGATGACAGAATCAGGAACACACAGTTATGTAGAAACAATGTTGAAACCATGCAAATTAAAGTGCAGCGCAAACCTGCCTTATGACTCTCCCGCTACAAGTTAATAGATTTTAAGCAAGCCAGACTTGAATAAAATTTGATACGTGATGTAAGGAAAGAACAACGCCGCTCATAGCGTAGGCCAGCGACATGCTGGCTTTATTACAATTTACTACATTAGTAACTTTGTTACAAGACTATAATAATCATATGCTCATTTGTAAGGGTGTAACAATATACATGACATGATGCATCACGATCACACAAACACAAAAACACAAAAACGTGATGATGCGCATTGTGGAAATGTGCGACATGAGCATTCTATTAATTATGCATGTAATTATAAATAAATTGAATGCTGATCTCGCACACTCTTTTGCATTCTTTTCAGTCATCATTTTTCTTCATTTAAAATTGCTTCAAATTTTCTGAGAATTGAATTGAATCAAATTGTGAATGCAGCGTCGTGAAACGTATCGAATCATGACCGGAGTGTATTGTTACACCCTTACTCATTCGTTTCACTCAGTCTAGTTAACCAGCTTGTGTTTACACTATGACATTATGCTAGCTACCACTTTTAGCCAAGTAAATTAGGAATCTGGGTAGCCAATACATGAGAGTTGGCAACAAACACAGCTTTTACCTGCACAGTATGCTAGCTAATGCCTTTATGATTTGTCCACTCTGATATATATATATATGAAATAAATGACTGGAGGTGGACTCTTGTTTTCTGCATGGCTGAAGCTGATTCATTGATTACACTCAAATCAGCACTGATTTCAGTGTCATGAATCAGATGCAGAACAGTTCAGTGTTCACTCCTGGCACTCAGAATTTTTTTCTATGCAACTTTGATGAATAAGGGCCATTTTGTGTGTGCGTGTGTGTTTGTGTGTGTGTGTGTGAGCGTGATCTTTTACCCATTGTAATGTGGTGAACCAAAACAATTTATGAGAAGTGATTTTTAAGAGTTTTCTCTCTTTGCCATCTTCACTGATTAGCAGACTCGGGGCATGTTCCAGATCATGTGTAAATATGCAATACTGGAGTGAGTCTTGCTCTGGATGGACAATTCATTCTGACTTCATGAAAACAAATGAGAGAATAAAGCTCCAGCCTTCTGTGAGTGACTGTAACAGTCATCATTGTGCAGATTGTAGATTTTAAATGGCATTAAATAATATATAATACAGCTGTGAGACTTCACACACACACACACACACACACACACACACACACACACACACACACACACACACACACACAAACACACACACCAATATACACACGCACATACACACCAAACAGTCAAACAGTGCTAAAAAAGCTAAGGTATATATAAGCAAAGCAGACTTGTACAGAAAATGCCAAGCTGTCTGAGTTGTTGTCGAGGTTGTTAACTTGCAGGAGCATCACTTGGACACTTGTTAAGACTCGACAGCTCAGTCTGTGTATGAACAGCTCTGTGTGTGTGGGTGTATTTGTATATACAGTATATGTGTGTGTGAGTGCGGGCATGTGTGTGTGTGTGTGTGTGTGTGTGTGTGTGTGTGTGCAGAGAGCCAAAAACAGGATTTTCTGATGACCAGGTCAGTCAGGTTTGGTTTCCATCTGAGAAAAACAACAGCAGGTAGAACTCATTCGCTCCCAGCATACAGGCAGATTAGGCCAAAACCAGCACCTGTTTACTCATGTGTGTTCACTCTCAAGCAAAAGTTTCCTTTTTAAATGATATACTACTACTTTGATAAATCCTTTTTTTAAATGATATAGTACTACAACTACTAGCATTTCTTTTGTAAGTATCCAAAAGGTCACAGCAAGGGGTGTACTAGTGAGGGTTCTACTAGCAACGCAAAAATGTGACGATGTGCATCATGGAAATGTTCAATTCACTTCATGGAAATCAGCATTCTAATAATTATGCATCCAATACAGGAGCACTGTGTGAACAGCAGCGGTCCTAATCTGTGCAAGCCATAGAGTTAAAATATATAGAGAGCACACTGGTCACGTGATCATGGTCTTTCATGGAGAACCTGCAAGAACCTGCAAGATGACGACATCAGCCCCACACTACTGCAATCTACAATGCCCAAGAAAGAGGCTGTGGAAATCGAGCATTCTAGGTGACGTTGGAGCTCTATTTTTATTTAATAAATTTTGTTCAGAATATTCTGAGAATCGAATTGAATCGTGAAGCCTGTAATGTGAATCAAATCGAATTGTGACCAGAGTGTATTTTTACATCCCTAGTCACAACAGTTTAATAATAGAAGAAAAAAGTGTTCTGGGATTTCCTCGGTCACTGCATAATAGCCAGTCTAGGCTTTCTTTAGTGCCTCCTTGTGCTGTAGAAAATAATTTCTGTAAACATGTGTGTGCACTGTCAGGTCCATCTTCATGCTAAGCTGTTCCAACTGGTGACTTTATTATAGTTTTATACAGTCCCAAATGGTTGTGTTAATACAGTGGAGATCATGAGTAAACCAAAGAGCAGGATAAGTTTAAGTAACAGCATGCATTCTGAGGTATTTAGAGTAAGAGAATATTGTCATAGTGGCTGACCTGAGACCTGTTGTCTCAGGTATAGGAAACTGCTCAAGCATGTTCATTAAGGCTGGAAGACTAATGTAGTCTAAAGTTTTGGAAAGTGATATTATTGTGTGTGTGGGTGTGTGTGTTTGTCTGTGTGAGTGAGTGACAACAGTGTATGAAAATCCATGCCACAGAGGATAAGATGTAAAATACATAGTGAGAACACAAGTGTGAAATTTAGTGTGAGTGGACAAATTTACATGCTGAGTAAAAAGCACTGGAGGAGATTTGGAAAATTAGCACTTAAAATAGATTTAGCTGTATCAACATGAATATTAAAATCTCCTAGGAGCAACATGGAAGTGTACTATCTGAATAGATCAGATAGTTGATAAAACCAGGTGACACTTCATAGACATTAGACATACATTTACATGCTCAGTCAGACTCTTTAAGAAATTGTCTTAATGAGCTATAATCCACATCACTCCATATGTGGGAATGATGACTATCCAGGTTTCAAATGCAGGGAATGGTTCCTATTCCAGCGAGTGGTCTGTTTGTTATAAAATAATGCATATGTCGAGCTAGTCCCAGTGCAGCACACAGTTTGTAACTGTTGGAGGGAAGCCAGGCCATACAGTTCAGGTGGAAAAATTCAGCAGTAGTGTAACAGGTGGCCATAATGCGAGGAAGAGTAAACTGTCAATAACATAAGGTTATGGCTCCAAACGTGCAGCGCTTCCCAGTTATTTCCCAGCAAAGTATGAATTACTAGAATTTAACAGCCTAGATGGGTACCAGGTTTGCCCTGAGAAAAACTCTACCACCAGCTTTTCACTGAAGAAAACAGTTAAAACCAGCTACCCAAGACAGAACCCCAGGAGCACAGCAAGAAAGTGGAGACTTACTTGAATGTAGCCAGGCCAGCACAGAGTGGAACGAGGCAGTGAGGGCTGAGGTTCAACTGCTGAGTAGCTGACATGGAGATCATTCAGTGCGGTAGTCCAGTAAATGAGCTAATTTGATTAAAATTCAGCTTGGTGAAATGTGAAACAGTTTAAGCAGTAGAGGGTAAAATCCAGTGATCCAGGGTCACACACTGAAGGGGTAAATACAGTCTTGTAAAATGAAGAGTCATGTTTCTAAAGTAGCAGAGTAAGGTATGATTAATTAGTGACAAAATGTAGCGATGATGACTACCACAGTGAAATAAAAGGTAATGCTGCAGTATAAAACAGTAATACTAACAGCAACAGTAAAACTAGCAGTAAAACAAATAATAATTCCTCGACCAGCAGCTGACAAACATGACAGCTTTCACTCAACCGGAAGCAGTTAATGACATCCCAGTATCTCCATCTGTATCCACCGCATTGTGTGGCATTAGCACAAACTCACAATCTTCTGGTCACAGAGACAGGTCCTAAAGCAGCAAGAGAATCATTATCAGAAATCCTGAGCACAGTGTGTGTTTTTGTTAAGCTCTCAGCTGAAACTCTACTGAGGTCATTGGCTCAGGAGAAAAGTCTAAAAGGCACAAGAAACAACAGAAAGCTGTAGTTCAGCGATATTTCTTATCGATACAGTCCATTCCTAGTTTGCACCCCATAAGAGTGGAAACTGCACTAAAAGGCCCCGTATTGATATGAAGCAGGGCCTGCAGCCCCTGATGCAGAGAGTTCAGATGCTGCTTTTTCTTCATTGGTTGCGTTCACACTGCCTCTGTTTGGTCTGAATAGTGATGCAATCTTTCCAGGCAAGAGCTCAAAGTCAGCACCGCTCCGCTTAGTTGAAGCGAATTCTGCTTTCTAGCAGGAAAAGATAAACAACGCTTCATTTAGAGCTGCCCAATAATTCAAATACTAGTGTTTTTTTTCCCCAACCCACTCCCCGCTTCACCCCACTCAGATGTGTTTTGTCTTAAGTGGCTCAACAGTAACAGCGAGACAGCATAGAGGGATGATGAAGAAGCACTCGTTTGTTGAGCCAGTGGAGAATAAAATAAAATATCTAAACATGACTTAAACAAATGATACAACAGCCAAATAATAAGAATAATAAAATTACTCTCAATGATTGATGATGGTATATAGCAGGAAAGCTGTTAATATAGAGCACTTTGTCTCACATTGTTGTCACACGATGCACAGTGCACTGACGGATACAAGGCTGGCCTTCCGCTGTCTGGGTCCTACAGTTTTTCATTTATTTACTATGTGAAACATTATATTTGTGAGCATAATGCGTGTCCTCGGCTGCCCCAAAATTACAGCATATTCCTTAAGCGATGTATTTCTGAGAAGTAACTCATCACATTTTTTTTTCCTGAAAAAGAAACCATGCATTGTAAAACAATGGTGTGTCTGTCAGAGTTTTACCACAGCTATGTTATTCCTGTAGTAAAGAATTGAAGCTGACTGTTGCAGAAGGGAATGAATCCAATGATGATATATGACGGCTAATGTTTACTGTATTACATGTTAAGAGCAGTTTTGCCATTCTAAGTGAGCTTATCTGATTCATTTCATACTAACCTTGTTTTTTTTTTTGTATTTCAATTTTGTTAAAAAGTAGCATCACTTACCAGATGAACAAATTCTTACCATTGTTGTATAACTGAGACATAGTATTTTTTTAAAAACATATATTAATATTATACACACATTTACCTTGTTGAATTGGGGAAAAACATGCTTCTTTTGTATAAAATACAAACCCAATTATTAACAATGCATTCCGGGCTTAAAGCAACCAATGATAGTGTCATTACAGTTATCATAAGCACCACAGTAAAACCATTATAATGAATATAACATCCATAGTTTCCATGAAGTAGCACTGAAAAGCAAAGAAAAATATGCATGGAGTATTTTACTGATGCACACATTCACACCTAGAGGCAATTTTCTGTAGACCTAGGAGTCTCCAGCCCATCTCCTGGCTTGTTTTTAGGAGGTGGGTGAAACCAAAGAACCCAGAAGGAACCCACATGAACACAGGGAAAACATTTGAAACTCAGACTGATCCTGAGCGCAGGATCAAACCAGGGACCCTGGAGAGATGAGGTGGCAACACTACCCTCTCCTCCACTGTGCTGTCCTTCCTCCAGACATAAAATTTTAGAAATATAAAATCCAGACTCTTCTTCCTCACTAGTTGTAACTACATACATTTCCCTACTAGTGTCACTGTAGTAACTAATAATATGCTTTAAGATGAATAGAAAAAATAAATTAATTATGACCCAAGGCTTTAAGAGGTGAAAACAGTTGATAACACTTATGTATTCTGTAATGTGCTAAAGCTGACCAAAACTGCTGCATCTGTCTGTGTGCGTGACTAAAACCCAAATTGAATAATTTGGTTTAATAATGGAGATCTCTCAAAGTATTAACAAGTTGTAATTGTCTGTAAGGTGACAATGAGGCTTCATTGATTGTGCACACGTGTGTATGTGCATGAGTCCAGTTCTGATAGCATTTTATCTCTCACTTTGTGATGCCAGTAATGGAAACACCACGTCAAGCTTGGATCCGAATTCAATTATGATGCCAATCAAGCTCAAATCAGCCTCAATGTGCTGAACTCACAGCTCATGCAGAGGTCACACAACATTAAATTATACACACTGGGCCTAATGTGAACTGTCCAACACTCAACGCACACACTTTAACTGTTTATAGTAAGACAGAGAGAGAGCGAGAGAAAGCTCTGGGACAAGACATACAGAGAGAAAGAGAGATAGATGATGTTTGCAGGGTGATGTAGGCACGTGGTAATTGGCCTTGAGATGTGACTGTGTGAAAGGATGCTGGACAAACAGATACACTCTAATTATCCTCACCCCCTTGTTCAAATGAAGAGGGCAAACACTAATGAATCTCACACCCACAGACACCAAGCCTGCTTAATGAAGAGAGAGAGAGAAAGAGAGAGAGGGGGAGCAGAAAAAAAAACAGACGTTAGTGGTACATAAGATGAAGTAAATAAGAAGCGAGTCAGAGTACAAAAAAAAAAGATGTAGGCACCACAAGTGAAAAAGGGAGAAAACAGGATTAGAAAGAAATGAGGGAGGGAGGCTAAAAAAGAGAGATTTATGAGCAGTGCTTCAGTAATTTATACTGTGCTCTCATCCTCGTATGAGGAAAAAATAAAAATGAAGTAAGAAAATTTGGTGAAGGAGAAAAATAAGAACATATGCACCAAATGGCGTGTTTATAGAAGTTCAGAAATGGCTGCAGCCTAGTAGGGGTCCAAGCACTCAGCATGAAATAATGCTAATTAAAGCTCGAGGGTCTCTTTTCTGTCTAGTGATGAGCGCAGGAGTTGGGATGGGAGTCTGTGCAATCAGGGAGAAATATGGCATGTCTTTTCTGACACAAACAAACGTACATGTTTTCAAGAGTAACCTTTGACCCTATGCCTCACTCAGAGTGTGCGTTGGTTTAGCACCATAATGCTAAACTGGCAGCAACTCAATGAGTGATTCACTGGCTGTAAGTTAGCGTGCACCACTTCCTTTTGGGAGAAAGGTGCGAATGAGCTGGAACACAAATCACAATTCATCCTCCTTTATTATTTGATTTGATTTTGTTTTCTTTCGCTTCAGCCATTATGGCTTTTTTCATCCACACTCATTAATGAGAATAGCTGTGGTGTGGGCTGCTGGGTAATTGAAACAGCGGATGCTTAAGCGCGCCGGTGGGAACAGCGAGGAGTTTTTGTGGCACTTCATGAATGTTGAAACACTGCAAACGGGCAGAACGAGTGAGACGAAGTTGCTGGAGAAGTTTGGCGCATGGAGGAGTGCTAGCGTTTGAAGAGTGACCTCTGTGTGCGAGTGTGCGTTCAGATCTCACCAGCTTGGAGAGAACACATCTCTCTGCCAAGGAACTGTCTCTACATTCTCTCTTATCCCACTCCACCCTCTCTATATACCTCCCATAACTGTTTCAATCTCTCTCTCTCTCTCTCCTTGACTGTCGATCTTTCTTCATCACTTTCTCTCTATATCATTCTCTTTATCAGTTACATTCAATTCAGTAGACTTTTTGGCATGTACCTATTTTGTTTAAGCTTTGCCAAAGTATCTTTAGAATGCATGTGTTTAGCATTCAGGGTTACATAAAAATCCAATGATTAGTTACAAAAAAAAGATTTTGTCAAAAATGTTGAAAGAAAATTAGTTTAAAGAAATGGAGGTTGAATGGGAACAAAAAAACAGGCAGGGTCATGACAAAGGCAGTGTGTGTATGGATGGATGTGGGCATACTTGATGTTGACGTGTAATAATACTTAGCAAGTTACGTTATACTTATATAACAAAAAAACAGAATGAAAGGCGTATGTAGAATTGAGTTAAAAGGCACAGATACAGTATAGATACAGTAGATAATAATGTTATCTAAGTTCAGCGATATATTAACAACGCTCAGAAATACAATTACAAACTTAACCACCTTTCTACCTTGTAAGTTCTAGAGAAAGTGAGGTTATACTGTAACTGTTATAAGTGATAAAAGGAACCTGTTTCATGGACATTCCACAATGTAACTATAGTTGGATAAACATTACATTGTTCTTTATAATTGTTGGCTAATTATTACCACTTCAGGGCAGTAACAGTAACTCTTCACATTAGGTAGCATCACATCACCCTGTCATGGATTATTTCCATATAACAGCATGGCCTGTTGTGTCTTGAGTGACAGTTGTGATTTCAGTTCCTATTTCATTATGAATCATGCAGCCCTAAAGCGCACTTACAGAGCTCATCACACTAATCTACACGATGTACTAATTCCCTGAGCTCACCACACTGATGATCTTATGAAAATCGTACAATTAGTGCACTCTGATGCCCTGACAACTGCCAAAAAATAGATAATAGCATAACAGAATAACGTAATAACATCCAGTCAGCTACTTCGGTCTTAATCTGACAGTGTGGCTTAGCTCAGCCTAAAGTTTCGGTTTTATGAGACAGAAATCAAACGAGTCAGTATTACAGAAGCACTGATGATACCTGTGATATTCTCAAGAAGTGCATTGTGGAGAACATAATTGCAGAAACAATTTTGTACTATCACTGACCCCTAGAGTGTATGATGAGTCTTACTTTCTCCGTATAGAATGGAGAGTTTATCTGCCTTCTTCTGGCCTCTGTCTGTCCTCTTTCTTCTTTCAGTCTTCTTGCTCTTTCTCTGATTACCTATCTGTCTTTATCCTTTTTTTCACTTTGTATCTTCTCTTGACCATCTCACTGTATCCTTCCTTTCCTCTATCCCTTTCTTTTGTCTCTTTCTTTCAGTCCCAATCAGCATCGTGTTTCGGGTGACAGTTGAAGACAGGCCCCTCCTGTTCTGTCTCTCCCTCCTTTCCTCCCTTGCTCACTTTATGAATATAACCACAGGCCAAATCTTCCATTAGTGTCAGAGAGCATCTGCGTTAGCCACATTAGCACTCGTCTCCTGGTGATTAATGCATTAGAGCACACGTGAGTAGGTCACATTAGCGTTGGCCTTTCCTCCCCACCATTGCCCCCCTGTGTGTGTTTGTGGGTGTATCGATGAGGCTTCATGTCAATAATGAGAGAGTGGGAATGAGGTCATCAGTCGAGTGGTTTAGATGTCACACCACTGCAGCAACCGTCTGATCGATATATGCAGTTGCTTTACCCGTGTGATAACTGCAAAATGTGTCTCCTTAGAGCCCAGTCACACAACTGTTTGTCAATTATATTAGCCATGATCAATGATTTTACTTCTCAGACCTCCAGTGTGGATAAATTTGTTAAACATTAGGATTTGCCTCGTCAAACATTCTTTGCGTTCCACACTGTATACTCGCTGCCATTTTGAGGACAGAATAAGGGACTGCATCGATGTTATTTAGTCTGTGCTTCATTAAGAAGATTTATTTTCATTTATATTGATTATGGATTGCGTAATACATTTCACTACATACAATACATCTTCACTGAGCAGAAGTACAGCAGATTCTCCATGTCATGCTGCCTCATAGCTACATTTGCTTGGCAGGTTTTCTGCCAATTTAAGTGGAATCAGCAAAGTGGAATTTGGGGGAAAGTCGACTTTTTTCCAAAGTAAGGGGAGTAATTTTAGCCATCTTTCACCTCTAGTTACATTTGCATTGTACAGCAAAAGCAGAAATTCGGTCCCAAATATAGCAACTGCATCAGAAATATCACATGACAAAATGGAGGAAGCACTAATTTTACCTGTGTGCAGGATTAAAATTTTATATCATACTTCCTGAAATGATTATAAATGATTCCATATCAAAGAACATGGTACATAGCATGGAGGCTGGATAAGATGCTCTGACTCTCTTTTACTGTTGTTGTTTTTTTTACTGTTTTTTGGTTGATGCAGAGCTAAATCTAACTCTGATGTTTCCTCTTCTTACCAAAATGTCGCTAACCACAAGTCACGGCTAAATTCCGTGCTGCAATTCCATTGCCAAACTTGTTCCCAAAATGTAATGTGAACTATACATTTCTGGTGTAATAGTGTCTTTACTCAGTTCAGTACTTTTCACACAGGCTGCATCGCATCCTGTTCGGCTTGTAAAGCGCATGTATGAGAGTTGCAGGCATTGAGAAGTGGCAGAGAGAATGTGAGTGTGATTCACCTTGTTACAGTAAAGAGAAATCTCTGTTTCACTCTCACCTGCGTGCTGCTCTAATGGCCATCAAACACTAAGCTGCAATCGGCCGTCTGAGGAGGATCCGCAGGGAAGAATTGCTCTGATAGTCCATCTGATACAGTAAACATGAGAAATGCTCCTGAGAATGAAAGCTGGTGCTTTCGCTCTCTTCTTCTCTTGTTCTCTCTTGTTTCATGTTCCCTGCTTCACTCTTGCACTTGCTGCCTACTTATTTCTCACTCTCTTGCTATCCTTCTCTCTCTTCTCTGTCTAAATTTAGTTCACTTAAACTCAGTGTGCATTACGAACATGACAAACACTCTGTGGTCCAAAAATATTGGACCAATACTAGGATCAGTATCATGAAAGGTATGTCCTTTGCTGCTGAAGGGTTGAAATGGTATGAAGTTGCTCAAGAAAACAGACCAGTGAGCCTTCTCTTGGTCCCTCAACGTACAGATTGTGTTTCTTGGAGGAGAGACATGAAACAATTTACAAAGTACACAAATGATCTGTAATGTAAACAGGTTCTTGTTTAAATTTAATTAATCTAGTTATGCAACCTAGGCTAGCTAGCTATATATACAACAAAATGCTTGAAAATGGCAGAAAGAGAGGAATGAAATACTTAAATTGACTTCATAAATATTGTTATTGAATTATGCATGTTTCCATCAAATTGCAGCACCCAGAGCCCAGTTCTGCTGCCATTTACATAAACTAAAGGTGCCGGAGCTCGACTACCATCTATAGCAGTGTTTCTCAAGCCTTTTATAGCCAGGGATCCCTTTAACTGTAAAATAAATTCCACAGACCCCCTCAGAATGGATTTATTTTATGAACATTATTTAAATTTGTCAAACAATCTTTTAGAGCTCTCTATTCCTGAACTTTCCACCAGTAGAACTGGGTTTACTGAGTTTACTTTTAGGTCTGAGTTTACTTTTAGGTCTGAGTTTACTTTGGTACTTCACCCCGTTAATATAATAACTTTGATAATGTGGATTCCACTACTCTAAAAAAAAAAAAAAAAAAAAAAAAAAAAAAAAAAAAAAAATAAATAAAATCACAGACACCATGGCTATGCTTCATTGACCCCACTTTGATTTTGCCAAAGAGTACAAGACCATCTGACTTAATATACACAACAACTTATAATAATGTAATATAATAATGTGTTCTTTTTCTCCATTTCTCAGTCTGATGCTCCCCTTTGTTTCATCCTCAGAACTGAAGCAGCATGGGTCTGTAATGTGGTATATGAGATGTGTGTGTGTGTGTGTGTGGTTTGAGATAGAGCTTTGTTAATTGTAGTGTTGTTCAGTGGGGTGTCTTGTTTGTGTGAGAGAATGTGATAAGAGAGAAGGAGTGATAGTTATGTTGGATGTGAATCAGTGTGTTTGTGTGTGTGTGTGTGTGTGTGTGTGTGTGTGTGAGGAGTCACAATGCTCTTCTCTGCACAAATGTTGGTGAAAGGAGAATGAATGACCTCTTTATCAGGCAAACCTGCTTGGAATGTATTAACCACGAAAACCTGCTGCACTGCATCTCAATCAGGCTCTCTCTCTCTCTCTCTCTCTCTCTCTCTCAATCTCTCTCTGTAACTCTCTCTTAACAAGAGAAATGAAATCAGGAAGGTTCATTGGCAGAGCAGTCTAAAAATGCAATCTGACTGAAGCACCGAGTGATACTGAGCTGATGGAGAGTGAGCTGAATGAACAGAACCGCTGCATCACATTTCACAATAATCCTCTTCATAACAGCAATGTACTGTAACACCACAGTAATGATATGACAAATCCTGATCATCTGTTATCCAATCAGTGCTGTGGCTGCTGCATGTGTGTGTAAGAGTGTCAGTGCTGTCATACACACTGCCTCAGGCTATGGCATGCTGTTACCCATCTCTCTCTCCCTCTCTCTCTCCTTACAATTCACCATTTACCATCATGTCTTACATCCTGTATTAACTATTCTGTTATGTTCCATTCTATTCTATTCTACTGTGTTCTGTTCTATTCTTTTATAATCTAATCCGTTAAATGCTATTCTGCTTCATTTTATTCTACTGTATTCTTTCATGTTCTGTTCTATTCTACGCTGTTCTAGTTTGTTCTGTTCTCCTTTTAATTCTATTCTTTTTTAATATGTACTGTTCTTTTCAATGTTCTTTTCATTCTTTTCTGCTTAGTTTTATTAAATTCTATTCTGATATATTATAACACTGTTCTGTTCGATTCTCTTCTATCCAAATCTGTTCTCTTCTCGGTCTGTCTGTTTCCTTTTCCTGCCACAGTCACTGTGCTCTCCTTCACACAGTAAGAGTGTCTCACCCTGAATGAAGTGCTGCTCTTACCGTACACACACACACACACACACACACACACACACACACTGCCTTCATATGGATTAACACTTAGGCGATCTCCTTGCTCCTGTATGTTTAAAAAACTAACCATAGATCCCTGCTGCCCCATTAGGAGCTTAAGACATCCACAGCTGCCTGGATGGCTATCAAAGACAAGCTGAGGAAAACAAAAAGCACTGAGGAAAAACACACACACCAAGATTGAAGCCCCCCTTGAATTTGTAATAACAGTGTGCCTGTTGCTTTAGAAATTACAGGGCTGGAGAATCGCAGCATCGAGGCCCAAAGCTCAGGATCCGCACCGCCTGCATCGGAAACAAGCTGAAAACTCATGGTTTGGTTGCGATGCACTTGATGATAAAAACGACGGCCTCAAAATCTGACACATTAATAAGAACGGTGATAACAGCTTGTGCCGATTCAGAGCTCACATACTTGATGTGATACAACAAACAGTAATTTGTGTTACCGCAAACTGAGAGTGGAGAAAAATATATTTAGCTAATGACACAATACAGTCTCAGTGTTATTAGAGAAAGTAATACTGTTTACTTTCTGTCAGTCTCTGTTTGAACAGACCTTATTGCTTCAGACCTGAAAATGAATGCATGGCTTTCAAAACGCTGTAGTCCAGCCACTACTGTGAGCATAATCCTTCAAATAATATCAGTTTGAACTCGTGTTCATCAGTGACATGAAAGGTGTTTTGGATTGGAATGTGGCCGTGTTCTCTGAAGTGAAGAAACCTTTTAGTCATTAGTGTCAGACAGACAGGCAGGTGAAGTCACCTGACCACTAAGATCAGCCATTTAAATCAGATGGACAGCAACTTACTATCAGCACAGATGGCACAGCATATACAGCTCAACCCTGCAATAATGCATAGATAATGCACACACACACACACACACACACACACACACACACACACACACATATACATATACGTGTATATATGATTGCACATTCTCATTTTTTCTGTAACCATAGTTACTTTTTAGAAATATTACCAATTAGGATGTTTGTGTTCGTTCGTTTAGGTGTGTGTGTGTGTGTGTGTGTGTGTGTGTTTGTGTGTGGAATCTGTTGTTAATTGGTGACACAAGGGCTACCAACTCTGAGAGATATTGAAACCGTCAACAGCCACGACTGTTCCTCACTGTTTCTTCCAATCAGCTCAATTCTTGAGTTCTAGTATTTCCAGCAAAACCAGCAAGTATCTAGAATACATAAGTAAATATTTATGGGTAAAATGCTATAATAAAAACAGCAGCAACAATAATAAAAAATAAATAATATTATTGCCTATTAGGGTTATTGTAGCTTTGTTGTTTAACAGCATAGAAAATTATCCTGTCCTCACTGATGCTGATTCGAAATTTGACTAATCACTCAAATCCAAAATGGTGGCAGAACTATATCTGGCCTAGAGCGATGAAACCTGAATAGGAAGCTCTGTGCTCAGACAGGAAACAAATGTCATAACACAATAAGATCGATTAAAACAAATCTATGCTGATGGGAATATTATTAACTAAGGGTATCACAGCATTACAGTTTCTGTGACAACTCTAATAGGAATAGCTTATTATTAATAGGAATATTATTATTATTATTATTATTACTAAGAATATTATTATTATTATTATTATTATTATTATTATTATAGCTAATCAAAAAGCAAAAAGCAAAACAGTAACATATGGACCATCAATATTATCTACCACTGTCTCAGTTCTGGTGAGACATATCTGTTTTTCTCTCACTTTCTCACCCCTCCTACATAAAAGTTCATCATTCCAGCCTCCGCTGGTGACAGCAGCAATCTTTCTTTCTCCTTTATGCTCTTTATGTTCTGTCCCACTCATCTGGCTGCCACCTTCGATATGCAGACCTGTAACATGGCATTTTTCTCCAACACACACCACTCAGATATGGGCCCCATGGATTGCTTTCTCCCCTTCTATTATTACCATGAGCACAAGGCTCGACCTGGTTAGGGTGATTGCATAAATATTGAATGATAGGGAAGTGCACAGTAATGTGCTTTTGTTGCTTAGGAGTTTTATTTATGTATTTATTTTGTGCACTGTATATTTGCTGTGAAGGCCTGGTGCCTTTTTGTGGGCTGTTATAGAATTATGTACCTGATCTACACTCTCTGACTCTCTGAGTGCGAAGAAGCAGGAAGGTTTTTTGTTTTTTTTTTTCGCTGAGGGAGGCAGAAAATAAATAATCTCCCCTGCATATGGCTGTGAATATCGGCCTATTTACAGACCATACATAATGGTGTTTTGGGGCTCAGAAGGACGGCAGGGATGGGACGTTTATTTCTCATGAAGATAAAGCGCTTTATCTTCTGCTTTGGCCTATTTCTACTATCCTTTTTACACACTCTTACTCTCTCTCACACACACAGATGCAGGAAGCACACCCAGTGGGCCTGCATGGAGGAATAACATACTTTTGTGTCACTCACACAAACCTCTAAAGCCATTTTCCTTCCGCCTCTGCCCATCTGGTTAAAGTCTTCTCTTGCTTACTATCTTCCACTCTTCCTGTCTTTGCATGGCCTTCAGGTTAGCGTGGTTAGCTCAACATCTCCACTGAGGACTAAATATTGATGGGGATCCAATACAGCTCAAAAATCAGGATCTTTTTTTTTTTTTTTTTTTACATTGTTTTTCCAAGCATGTCGTGACATGCTGGGGGCTTCTCGTGACCTCTGAGAGAGAGAGAGAGAGTAACGAGTAACAGATTCGGCAGATATAGAGAGATGCGCGAGAACTCAGAAAGCTAACTAGCAGAGAAGATGTTTTCAGCATGATCTCTGTCTTCTGCTTCTGGGTTTGAATGGCCACTGGTCAGGTAAAGACTTTCAGCTACACTTAAGAGTTAGAGAGAGCACAAGTGAGTTGGAGAGTAAGAGAGAAGTGTTGGGGAAAGAGTAATGCAGTAATGATTGGAGAGAGAGAGCTGAGGTAAGAAAGTGCTCCCCGCTCGTTTATGTCCTGTCCATCTTAGGCTCTCTCAGTCAAATCAAAAAAGGTCAAATAATTGCACAGATTATGCACAAGGATTAATTAAACCTCTGATGAAAACACGGGTCTGGTTTCACCAAGAGACAGTCTGCACCCAGAGATGAAATGCAAGGCAAATTAGCTTAGCTTTAATATGTTTTTCTCTGTTCAAGTGCCTAGCTCGGGTCGTTCCTGACTCTCTACGGAAAATCAACCCACTTTCAGGTGCTAGACATCTCAAACTTCATTAACGGCACAATTCACAAAATGAATATGGATGTTTTCCTTTAAAGCTCCTTTAAAACTCCGTCCCCTGCTGTTCGGAGTGACAGTGGTTGTAGAGTTTTAAAGGAACTCTGCGATATAAAAAACTCATTTTCAAATGACATATGAAAGAATGACATTTAATTAAGCTAATATGCAGGAAGAGACTACTGGATATTTATAGCAATTTCACGTTGTAGATTGCAGAGGTTGCTATGGATAATGTGTTTCTTCAAACACAACTTGTTTTTCCTGAAAAAAGTGTCATTTTCTTAGTTTTAGGACTTTAATATATAATCACAGCACCATTGATATCTAGAATGTTATCATGTTTTTTGCTTATCGCAACTTTAACACAGATATTTCCCTGAAGCCCACATGAGAGATGAGCTGAGCGTTGTGCTGCAGGCAGTGTGAATCATTAGGAGCTTAATGGACAGCAGAAAGCAACACTGCCGCCCACTTTCCATGGACAAACTGTTTCTAACTGGCAGCTCCCAAAAGTTTCAACTTATCTTGACATCGCCTGCCATAAGGTGACAATTTTTCTCAGGTTTGGCTGCAATGTGCGCTACAGTGAGTTATAGCACAACATGTGATGCAATTTCCTTTTTAAAACAGCAAAAAAAGGATGAAGGTGTGAGGATGAAGATGTGCAAGTACTGATACGGTTTCAAAATCCGTGACCAATGCCAAAAGCATAGTTTGAATAGCTAATCCCAAGTACAAGTATTTTTTTTTATTTGTTTGCTAATACATTTTTGTACCATTGCATACAGTACATGATTGGAAATTTGCTTTTTGCTTCTCATTGACACTGAATTACAAAATTAAACTACAATGTAATACCTAGATGTACAATTTATTACAACCTACAATGTAATACCTGTAATACCATCCATATAAGATAATTTAGTCAACTGCTGATGGCCAGACCACATTCTCAAGTGATGTGTGAATATTAGAAAAATGGTGGGAATTGGAAATGCATAGCGTGGTCTATTAGTGTATCGCGCCGCCACGAAATGTATAAACCAACTGGAGCATGTTGTTTTGATCGTTTACTTTCAGTGGATGTGGATGGAAGAAAACAAAACACTGATGACAGCTACAACAGCAGCCTATTGATCCTCTTTGTCTATCTACGAATAAAAACTGATAGCCCAGACACATAATTTGCTTGTTCTGGAGCAAGATTCATAATTTGTCTGCCCCGAATACCTTAAACATATAAACATATAAACATGTAATACATAAACTTGTATTGTTATACAGGTTACACTCAATAGACAAAGTATAAACCAGTTTTAAAGTAATTGGAACGTTACTCTTTTCATCCCCATGGCTACATGTGCAGCAGCTTTGAAACATGAAATGTTTTAAGACTAATCATCAGATTATTTAGCCGAGGCTCAAATACAATAGAAATTTGAACATTTCTACAGACCTCTAATTTATACCAGTATACTAGGGGTGTAACACAATGCCGCTATCTGTATCTGTGTCCGGTTTCAAATCTGAAATGGGCGTGGCCTAAAACTGAAGAGTTTTCATGCCCGCGGAAAACACCGGAAAACTCCCAGATGTAGAAATGCCAGCACAGTCAGCATGATGTGTGAATCCTGGCTCTGACATTTCCTCGACCTCAGCTACATCTCTCGGGATCATAACTGGTCTTAACTAGAGATGTGACTTTTTTTACTTTTTTTTTTGTTTATTATTAGTTGGGTCTATTTACCAAAATATAAACACAATAGTAGCCTAATTTAAACCGGTGGATCTCTGACCAGGCAGTTACTAAAGATGCTGTAAATGCAATGCTTTTTTTTTTTTTGTTTTTTGTCCTGCGAGATTCATATTTGACCACATATGGAGAAGTTATTTATTTAATGTATATTTTGTATTTGGTTGTTAATGTGCTGGCATGATCACAGAGCTCTTGAGCTCACTCCTGTCCATAGCCAACCTATTAAAAGCTCTCTATCCTTCTTCTGACCTCCTTTTTCCTTGAATTTCCCCCCACCTGCACGTCTTTGTAATAATAGTGTGAACTAGATCACTCGGGAAGTGCCGGGTCACCCCAAAATACAGAATCTTCACTGTAATCACATAAATCTTAGTGCCACGTGGAATAACTTGAATAAATACTGCTGAAAAGTAAACTTTAATGGATTATACAGGGCAGAACTGTGCATAAGGAGATAAAATGCTGGGCTACAGAATTTGAGAAATAGAGGCTATAATGCACATTCATTTTTAATGTAGATGCTGATTTAGACGCACAAGACTCAGTTTGGCTAAAAGGCACTGTAGCACTAATATCATTGGAACACTCTGTATGAGTTCAAATGATGTCAGCGCTGTGATGCTTTTAGTAAACTCACCCGTGAATCTTTTAGCTCCTAAGTGTGCTTTTATGAAGAAAATGTTTGTTGCTCTTTGTACTTCTTTCAGGCTCATAATGCTTTTCTCTCAGACAATGAGCATTCTCTACATTGCTTTCAGAAAGCACCAGGGCTGGTCGGGACCAAACGATTTTAAAGTCGAACTACTCTTTTCCTCTGAACTCAGTATAACTTATGAAAAGCAATTTTTCCAAGTACAAAGAAGGTCAGTATTGGGGTCACACCGTTTCATCACGCTATTCTTGCAGAATTATCCAGAATCAAGGAAAGCTGTTTCATAAAGTTGGGTCTAATCATCTTACGGAGCTTTTGGGAGGTGGAAGTTCAAGAAGGAACAGTCTTTTTTTGGCAGTCAAATGCACACACACACACACACACACACACACACACACACACACACACACACACACACATATATACACACATCCTCACCTTATCTAAAAACCCCCTCACACATTACTGAGCACTCACAAAAGCACAGTATCATGGATTATCCTCTTACAGCGGGTACATGGCAGTGCTCGGAACTGGACTTCACTGCAAAAATAGTTAATGGAAAAATATAGAAAACACATCTACAGCTTTTCTACTTCCCAGAAATCATTATACGGTATAGACTTATAATAATACCTATAATATGCTTTATAACAAGAATGTCTTTCTGTTTCATTTCCTGAAAGATTCTGTGCAAATTAAATCTCAGAAAGGAACTAAGATGGGGTTTGGATTGCTATTTATGCATTCAAGATATATGTGTCTATATATATATTGTCCTACATCAGGGGGAAAAAAATCTTAATATCATTCAAATGGTAGAGGTGCCTGACCGGGAAACATTAATAAAAATTATTTACATCTTTCAGAGCGACTCTTTATTACCTTAACTGGGCCAAAAGTGTTTGATTTATGGAATAAATGCAGTAAGAATATTCCCAAGGTATGTAAGTGCATAACACAATAACTCCACAGCCGGTATTCCACTTAACATGCTTTATATCAGCATGTGAGTGTAAAACGGTTGATCGTTGATATTTTAAGCTTAATTAATGTTTCGCCTAAGCTGCTCCAGTTCCGTCAATCCACGATTCCTTGAGGAGTTTGATCCAGCCTCAGTTAATAAGTTTGTCGCATGCTTCTAATTTTCCAACTCCTATACTTAGGAAATCATACAGAGTTTGATTTAATGTGAAAACATTTTTTGTTAAACAACTTCAGCATTGAGACTTTTTGATTTGAGAGACACTCTGGTTATGTAGCCTTGTTTTAAAATATTTTTTTTGGCTTTAAAGCCTTTCAACGTGAAAGAGAATAAAACAGTGTTGTATTGAGGAGGTGGAGAGTTTGTAAGTCTGCAAGTGCCAATTAGAGAGAACTATGAGTGAGTGAGTGTAAGAGGGCAAGAGACTCACTGACCTGAAGCTGTCTGAATCGGCAAACATTCTTCTCATAGATCCTTAAGATCTTAGAAAAAAAGTACACAATGCATTAGACAGGAAAAGAAAGACATGACTAAGAAAGACCAAGGGAGCAATTTATCATGAGGAAGAGTGAGGAGTGATGAATGACTGAAGGTCTTGAATTAAGGATGGGACACTCATTGTACTTGAGATTGAGAGACCCTTTAACAAGCTTACATTCCAAACCAGTGATCATATTGATGTAATAGTCTTTAATATCTGCTGCTACATACACACATGTGCACACACTTTCACACGTTCAGGAAAACTTGACACCCTTAATCATCACTGAAATGTCAGCACGCTCGCCACAGCGGTCAGGGCGGCCAGGGCACGCAGCCCATATTGGCCTGGTGTGAAAATGAACACACACACATACACTCACACACGTGCATGTATGCTGCCAGAGCAGATGATTAATGGGCTCTAATCAGCAACGCTGTGCCCGCTTTTCTCACCTTGTAGGAGAAGTGGGGGGATGCTCACCCCAACAGAAATACACATCATCCAAATGAACAAGTGTCTCTTCAGAGAGTCTGCACTGAGTAATATGGTGGCTGTGGAATTGCTACTGTCTTGCGGCTGTGCTTTAAGTTGTGGAGAGTCAGAAAAAGGGATGAAGTATGGATAGAAATGGTGTTTTCACCTCCTACACACTCCAAGAACCAGTGTTCAACTTACTCCCACTGAGTGTACACATCAACACTCACTCTCTCTCTTTCTCTCTCTCTCGCTCTCTCACTCTTTCTCTCTAACTCTCTCTGGCTGGGATCCATTCCTAGTGAAGTAATCATGACTATACTCCCTCTGAAGACTACACCCTTCAGAATGCTATCGATAAGGGTCAAATTAATGACCATTCAGAGTGCCATTTCTCAAAACTGAAGCTGGTGTTCTACTCATACAATTTTCTGACACTGTAAACAAGTATTGCATTATGCTAATAAACAGACTTAAAAAAATTTCCATACCCTTTACCAGAATAAGCCTTTATATACTGTACATTACAGTGAAATTCCTTTCTTTGCATATACCAGCTTGTTAGGAAGTTGGGGTCAGAGAACAGGGTCAGCCATGCAATGGTGCCCCTGGAGTAGAGAGGGTTAAAGACCTTGCTGAAGGGCCCAACAGTGGCAGCTTGGCAGTGCTGGGGATTTACCCCCCGACCTTCTGATCAGTATCCTGGAGCCTTAACTACTGAGCAACCACTGCCCTGATATAGTCTGACAGTCTGACACTGCTTTTTTTTAAAGCAGTGTCAAGGCTTGACAGTGGTCTATGCTCTGGAGCGATGGCGATGTCCTGCATAGAATCAGAAGGTGAGGCTGGAGACCAGGACGCCATGGGTGATGGCAAAGATAAGGAAGTTGCAGGTTGCAGAAGAGATCAGGAGGCATCACATGTCGGTGAAGACCAGGAGGCCATGGGTGGTAGGACTTTCAACTATCTCCCACTGCAAATGGTCATCTTCCGTTCAGGGAAGCCTGACCCAATCTGTCCACATAGGGACCGGAGACTGGCTGCCCCTCCAAACATTTCCAGGAGAGAACCCTAATTGGGGATAGGGAATGAATGGATGACAGGGATGTTAGGCATCCCCTCCCTGGAGGACACAGGGGGGAAGCATGTAGTGAGGCCAGTTGTTGTAAAAGCAGCACAGTAGCAGCTGTACGTCATTGTACACACCTCTCAGAAGGTCTTTTAGCTGTATTTATGGCGTGTGTTTTTGTGAGTACTATTGGAAATACTCAAAATCATGGTAAAAACCTAGGATTTTGAGTGAAAATAAAAATAAGACAAGATGAGGATTACACTTGTGAAACAACTTCTGCCATAAAACATGAAGCAAGACATGAGAAGTAAGAACACACAACGGTTAGGAATACCAACCTTAGGAATTTCAAGCTGTGAAATATATGCACAGCGTAATTAACTAGAAATGAGACATAGCTGACAAACATAATAGACTGAGCTAATAAAAACCAATGAGCTAAAAGAGGAAAAGAGAATACAAAAACTTAAACCATAACAGTGACGTATGGGACGGGGCACCCAGTGAGAGGGGCATTTCATGGCAATCAGGCTAATTTACCAATACAAATTGGTATTTATATATAGCAGGTAGTGATAAAAACATGGAATTGATACCAGTGAGCTAGTTTAATACATTTATCTACATTCTTTAACTCCTTTTAATTTAATGTTAATATGTACCATATTAATATAAGTAATAATTAAGAATTATAAAGAATCCATCACTATACATTAGTTCTGGGGAGAGTAAAAATGCAGTAAACATAACACAGTTTGTTTTAGATTTAATACTTTTACAGATCTAATCTCCCTTATAGAAATCATCAAATGGGTCGATGTGGCCCATATTTTCAGTGTTGATCTGCTGCTGCGTGTCTGACGGACACAGGAGTACAGAAAAACAAACAAACAAACAGCATTTCTAATCACGTTCTAATTATCAATACCACTACAGTTATTTATAAAGGGATAAATTTCACACTTTTTTGTACACCTAAATTTTCCAGGTTTTTTTTCTTCCTCATTTAGCTGAAAGAGGCAAAGGAGTCTAAAAGGTGCCATTTCTGAGCAAGTTTTGTCTGAATATTGTTGTTGGCATTTTTAATATGCAAAGTTCACTGATGTCAACTATATATGGTACTTGTCTAATTTTAGCTATGTTGAACATTGATAGATTTTATTAAATACTGGGTGGTTAATGAATCATTTACATTGACAGAAAGCAAAGTCATCACATCTTTCAAGAGAGAAAATCAACAAGAAGACAGCACTGGGAAAAACGTTCCTAATGTGAGATGGAGGTGAAGGGGCAGAGCTTCCATGGGTGCCGGTTAATATCGGAGAGCTCAAAACATGTGCACAATCAGTCATTGCAGATTCATATGTCAATTGGCTCAGCTGTCGTTTTCAATGGGAAGACTGCTCTTTTAACAGATTTTTTAAGTGATAACTCATAGCAGCATACTCCGATGTTGAAATGTATGTGTGAAGGTTGGCAGATCTGTTGACGGTTTATAAGGTATTCTCTTAACAGTCCCCTGTGAATACCTCATAACGTCAGAATGGACCACACCGTCTGTCTTTCATGTCTTTCATCTTTTCCTCTCTGTCTCAGCCTTAGCCACTAAGGTGTTTCGTCTTCGCATCTTTCCTTATAAGGCTGATGGGAGGAGACACGAAGCACATGGGTGTTGCACACACCTCACACACACAGGCATTTCACCACAGTGACGGTAACAGCATTCTGACATTTCCACACACACACTCACACGCATTATTCACATTATGCACGTGTGTTTGAACAGGTTAAAAAAAGGCCAATGGTGTCACCTTCACTCTATCCTGACAACTTGTAGAGATATGACGTGTGTGCATGTGTGTATGTATGTATCTGTGTGTGAGCACGTTCATGGTGGTCTGTGTGAGTCGGCAAATCAATGCATCTCTGCACATCTTTTATGTTGTGAGACAGCACTGTAGTGAATGTGATGAGGGATCTGTGTGTAGCCATGGGGAATGTGTTTGCCCCAGGCAATATGAACTTCAGCAGGAACGAGTGATCCAAGAGTGGAATGATAACCAGTGAGTCTTATTGCCCATGCAGTCTCCTCAGTTCTAAAGATATACATATATATATATATATATATATATATATATATATATATATATATATATATATATATATATATTTTATTTTTTTTTTTTACATTTTTTAGCTTTAGAGCATCACTTTATGAACTCTCTCTCTGCCTATATGAAAAAAATGAAAAGACCATAGCCAATACAGTGTTTTGTATGAATTTTTACCCTTAACGTTAGTGAATATTTGCAGCAAGAAGATAAGTGACAGACCACTGAGACAGAGACGTTCAGCTAATAGATGTCATCCACACTAACTTAACTTTTACGTCATCTACCATTTTTGTTTCTTTTCACAGCAGGAACATAAAACCGTGCCCCAGCGTCTCTTTTATACTATACAAAGCAATAAAAAAAAAATAAATAAAATTTAAGAAAGCATCATCTCAGTCAGTTCTGCCATTTTGGAATTGTGTAAGTCACGTGAAAAATATTGTCAGCGTTTTCCAAAAGTTATTGGAATTATCCACACTACAGGATTTTCAGATCTAACTGGATTAGAAAAGATGCAGCTTTGGTGCCAAAGACAGAAACTCCATTCTGGTGTGGATGGAAAGGCAAACCGGATAAGAAAAGATTTCAAATTTAAATGCGTTTGTGTGGACTAGCCCTCAGCCTAATGAGACTCATTTGCATAATTAGTCAATCTGGACGTTAAGAGCTCTCTCACTCTACACATTTGATCAAGGTGAAAATTATAGAACTGGTAAACGAGTACTGTCAGGTGTTAGAGCAGGAGAAGCACAAAACTGTTTAACTCTTTCCTGTTTAGCAGAATATTATGTTTTTGGGTGCTAATATGACTTTCTCCCACAGAAAAAAGTTATATTACAGAGTTTTATGTTGTAGAACTACGGTACATTTATGTAATTCCAGATTTCTATCAATCATTAGTGACAGCATGCTGATAATAACACCATTGTTTATAAAGTGGTCATCACTAAAATGTATTTATTAAGCTTTAAAAAGCTGATTAGTCTTATTATCTATAAATCTTATTATTTTTGCTAGATAATGGTGTTAAAGTATATGTCGCATTTAGGCTTGCTAAGTCTAAATCTCCTATTACTGGAAGGGAAGGGTTAAAGATGTGGCATCAGAGCCTCTTAGTTAAGTTAGCTAACTTTTTGTAATATTTGGTCATTGTCTTCAGGTTTTTCCATCTGTCAATAAAATATGTGTTCAAAGGAGAAAAAACAAAACAAATGTTTTGAACCACCAGCATCCAACAAATCGGGACAGAAAGCTCCTTTCTCTTGTACCAGCATTTTGTTCAAGCTCAGGGGGTTCTCAAACCTTTTTCAGTCAGCATTTTACAAGCAATCTATTTAAAATAAATGTGTACAGTAATATTCTGGCTCTTTATTGGGTTTATATTTATTATTTTATTTAATTTATTACTTTTTGGGTAATTTCTGAACTTCCCACCAAAAGAACCAATTTTTATTAAAATTGTTATTGAAGTTAGATTCCAATTAACATTATTTTTAGGCATAATAACTTTGATAATGGATGGTTGTGGTTTCCACCCCTGTAACTAAACTAGAAAATAGCTGACCTGTGGCCCCTGGGGGTATGAGAACCATGGTTTTAGCCTTTTGTGGGCATGCGTTTTCAGCACGCATTGAAGAAACTGTATTTGTTTGAATTTTTGTGTTTCAAAACAGCTAGCTTTAGCATTTCTTACAAAATGGCTGACTGTAGATTTTAAAACAAGGATTCTGCAGGACTGGGAAGAACAGGATTATGTTGTAGGTTGTATGAAATCCGCTTCATGTTCAGTTCAACAGTTTTGGCCTTTGAGGTTTTGTTGTGTCATCCTTTGTGCTTTAGGTTATGTTAGCTTAAGCCTTGGCTCAGACTGTTCCTCTGCGCGTGTTCCTTTTCTCTTTAACCTAGCAGGCTGCTGCAACTCTTACACTTTTACCCTTTAGCGTTAAATCTGATTTGTTATTCTCACACATATACTCTCGTATCACTTTGGAAGCACTGGTCCAGTATTACATAGTTACCTTTGATCTCTATCTCCCTCGCTGCCTCACTTGGTTATAAAAACAAGCCTTGTTTTGTTAACCATGAGGACGAGGCTATCGCCACTCTCTCTCCCTCTCTCTGTCTCTCTCTCTCTGCCCATCCATGCCAAAGAAAGCCCTATTGGCACGTGCCAATGCCCCAGGACAGAGAGAGAATACCCAATATGCATATTATTCTAATACCCTGAGCCGTTGCCCAGAATCCGCTGGCATGATCGCGTAATGAATGCTGCGCCTTGTAGGCCTCAAACATAAAGCTGTGTGTGCCTCGGCAATGAATTATTCATTCGTGCCTCAAGGCAGCAAATCAGCCAGGCAACAGCTAAGAAAATTAGCTACCAATTAGTGTTTATTTACGGTGATAGCTGGAGAAAGTTTCTCCTCCACAATTTTTCTCTTCTTTTTTACATTTCAGGCTGCTTGACTTGTGTCAGCAGAGACATCAACAAAGCAAAAAAGTTCCTGGATGTTAACCTTGAAATGGAAAATGCGGGAAAGAGAAGGAGAGAGAGAGAGAGAGAGAGAGAGAGAGTGGAAGGCTGCTAGAATCAGATCCATAGCATTTATTTTCTGCCATCTCCCAGTGAGATCAGAACAGGGTGTGTGTGTGTGTGTGTGTGTGTGTGTGTGTGTGTGTATTCATTCTTACATTGATGGAGTTATTGTGCAACACTTTTGTTGACCAAAAAGAATTTAACCTCTCTAGACTCCACTCTTAAACCCCTCTCGGCTTCCTGCTTCTGTCCTTGCTCCCGAACTTCCTCCGAGTGAGGCCTTGCAGCAGGCAGCTTTTGCGGTCTATTTGTGTGAGTGTGTGTATGTGTGTGTGTGTGTGTGTCACTGGAGCTGTGTGTCTGATTAACCCTAGGTTTTATGTGTTGAGATCCACAGTTCCCTGCCATGCATCTGCAGCTCTAGCGCCAGCGATAGAACACGCTCACGTAGGGATGAAGCGGATAAAGGATATCAAGAGAGATTAGATAGTGTTACCTGCAGATCTAGAGATCAGACACCAGCCTCAGACCGCAGGCTTGAAGCCTGCCGACAAGGTGTGTGTGTGTGTGTGTGTGTGTGTGTGTGTATCTTTGTGTGTGGATTTGCAGGTGTTCCTTCATCTCCATTAGAGTGACTATAAACCGCTGGCTTTAATGATCCTGCAGGGTCTGAATAGTGTTTTCCCTGTATTAACGGAACACTCAAGTGTTTTCCAGCCTAATCACAATCCACCACATCTGAAGAGTATGAGCAATTACCACTACATCACACCAGGATGGAATTGATACGCACTTATTATGGACACCTAAGGAACCACCCTGAGCTTGAGACATCAATAAGCGTTCATGCAAAACACATACACCTACATCCAAACACTAATTGAGGGAAATATTTTGGAAGAACGGAGTTCATCTCTCTAGTATGGCTCCAGAGATGTGTAGAAACCTACTAACACTATATGTTGTTTTTTTTAACCCATTTTTAACCCATCTGTAGATTAGATTCCTTTAAGATACTTGATTCTGTCTTTCAGTTGGTTGTTAAAGTTTTCATGAGCTGGTGTTTAGATGAAAAGAGAGCTTCTGTTACACTCTCATCAACTCTGAAAAAAGACATAATGCCCATTCACACACGTACAAGTTTGTTTGTAAGGACGACAGTGCATTTCTTTTTCATGCTTGCTCTCTTCTGCTGAAGCTGAAACCTACACAAAGCATTGTGTAAGCATTTCAGCCCAGGCTTTTGTGTGTGTGCATCTTGCCACAGAATGTCTGGATTGTGCTTTCCAGCCTGCCTTTGTGCTAGCCAACTTGATAAGTGATAGAACATCTCTCACTGTCTCTCCCTCTCTCACTTCCTTCGCTCTGTAACATTCATTCTTCCTTTCAGTGCCTGTTCTGATTTAGCTTTTCCGTGTAGCATTCATGGGAGTGTCAGTTAGACAGAGTGCATATGTCTGTGTGTGTGTGTGTGTGCGTATGTTTGTTTGTGTGGGGGGGTGCCTGGCTGGCGCGTGGCGATGAATGGAGCAGGAAGAATAGTAGGTGTTGTGGCATTGAACTGAGTTGAATACTTGCAGGCCCGTGCTGAGGGGATTGTCTTTCTTTTTGTCTGTCTGTCTGTCTGTCTCTATCTCTCTCACTCTCTCTCTCTCTCTCTCACACACACACACACACACACTGTCTCTCTCACTCGTTTGACCCTCTCACCCGTTTCGTCCGTCCCTCCCGTCTCTCAGTCTCCTTAGAGTGATGGCAGGTAAACACTGCTGAATGCCCTGACGTCAGCCTGTGAGAGAGATGGACCTGTCCAATTCTCAGGCCAATTAAATGATAAGATGTTTGGAGGTGCTCCCAAGGGAATGAAGAAAGAGCTGTGAATGGCAGCACTACGATTCACAAAGCAATTTTTTTAAGCTCTTATCACAGCTGCAGTGCCTATTCGGTCCGGTCTCATTTGGCTTGTTCATTCATTCCCCAGAATGCCAGCTGAATAAAGTCTAAGTGTTACATATACTCATTTTCAGAGTGAGATTAAACTCGTGACCCAATTGACAACTTTCCAACAGGTTTGCTGATTTAATTTAGTCATTTTTTAAAAAGACAATATTATTTTGCTAAATTTCTTTCTAGTCATAGCCTTGTTCCCATGCAGAGCGCTCAACACTAGCTCACAGCAGAGAGTCGGGGAGGGTTAAGGATCAAGCACACTTAACTGTCGAGTGTCTGAAGTTTACTACCAGCCAAACAGGCTCACATGAAAGCATCTAATTCCACCCTGACCAGTTACAAATATTACCTATTATATCACTTTTCATTCATTGAGCTCCAGGTGTAATCTCAGGAAACCGTGACCAGGAACTATGTGAAAGATACTTGCATTTAATCAGTTAGTTAATAATGTAATCACAAAACAACTCCAACATTTATACACAGATGAATTTGTACCATTATATATGATTGCTAATGTTGAAGACATTAAAACAGCTGACGTACAAGAGCTAGAGCTTCAACTCTTGTCTGTATTTCACATTTAGTTTTCTTATAACCCAGTTGTTCCCCTTTCTCCAAACTTTGCCCTGGATTTTGGCCTGAATTCTCTCCTACTTTTGTTTTCCTCCATATTGTTATTATTATTATTATTATTATGATTAGTAGTAGTAGTAGTAGTAGTAGTAGCAGTAGTATCTTATACTGTATATATTTTTTTAACCCAGCATGCTAAGTGCGTTCTCTCCTCACATCTAACATCTTTTTGTCTGTCAATATGTTTGGCAGATTACCAGATCACTCCTCAGCTGATGTGTGTAGTGCAGCAAGTGGTGGAATTGACAAGCATGTGTTATAGTTACAGCTACGGTGTGTAACATTATAATGAAGTGCATTAAGTTTAAACACACAGTACATTCCAAATGAAAATTTTTGTTTTGCAAAAGTCAGCAGGTGTAACGTGTGGCGTGATGAGGCAGGATGAAAGTTCGTCAACTCAGACTGAGTTTCCAAGTACACTATATGCCCAAAATGAGGCATATGAGGACATCAAGACGTCAAGAGTATTGAACATCCCATTCTGAACCATAGGCACTATTAATGAGTTAGTCCACCTTTGCTCCTAACAATCTCCAATCTCCAATCCAAGGCTTTCCACTACATTTTGGAGCATGGCTATGGGGATTTAGGGGAGCATTAGTGAGGTCAGGCACTGATGTTGGGCGAAGAGGCCTGGAGTGGTGTTCCAGTTCATCCCAAAGGTGTTCAATGGGGTTGAGGTCAGGGCTCTGTGCAGGACACTCGAGTTCTACCATTCCATCCTTGGCAAACCATGTCTTCATGGAGCTCACTTTGTGTGCAGGGGCATCGTCATGCTGGAACAAGTTTGGGTGAAAAGAAATCTTAATGCTACAGCATACAAACACAAACTAATTAAGGGTGGAACAGAGAACAGATGAGTACAATCAGGGTATACACCATTCACAGGACAGGGGCAGGGACAAGACTCCAAATCAAGACAAAATCCACATGTTCACTTGACATGTCAATTGGTGCTTTAATCCACATCACGCATTGAATGGGGACTACTACTTGTCCTCCAGATAAGGACAAATAAAAGCCTTGAGTTAAAAATAAATAAAAAGCTGTCACTACTGCTACAGTGTAAGGCATGTAAGAGGTTAATCTGTGTCTTGCTGGTGGTCAGGTTTGGGTTCTTGAGTTTGTCAGGCTAAAGTCGAGTTTGTGCTCTGAGTTATGGTGGGCTCGGGTTGTATAAAATTTCAGGCCTAATTAGAGCACAAGCCAGAACATTACAATGAATTGAAGTACAAGGTACATTAGTGGGATATTTTACCCTGTCTGTGACCAATAAAGCAGAAAAAAGGATTACAGAAGTTTAACCTCGCTCCATGTCTCATTGCTACAGGGACATGAATGCTTTTTACATTTATAATTTCTTTTTTAAAAAAAGAGAACACGGGTGATAATTCAGATAATTCAGAATCAGTTCGGAATTCCAGTAATGCTGTTTTAAATAATCACTCCTTCATAGTCATGTAATCCTACCACATCTGTGCACATCCCTCTCACCTGTCCCTGCTTCCCACCAGCGGTCTGTGTGGCATGGTCAGTGGGTCTCAGACAATCACTTGGTTACCTGTCAGGAAATTTCGAGGTTCCGCCACGTCAACCGATTGCATGTTTGGGCCTTCGTTAAGGCAGGCAGCCATTTAAAAATGTAGGTATTACTGCATCACCACACACTTCTCCAGCGGAGTCATTATTGATCAAGAGCTCAGCCTGTGTGTGTGTGTGTGCGTGTGTGTGGAATTGACAGATGGCTGGCGTAATGCTGTAAACAGACTGGCAGAGAGTTAGTCTCATGGAGGAATAATGTGACACTGGAGTGCTGTTGACAGGTACTTTAGCAACCAAGTTTGCAGAACTGCTAATGCTGAAGATTTGAAAAAGCAGAATGAGTGAGGTAGAAACGCACATATCACTTTTAGCCACAAAAACAGATGGAAGATTTTACAAATGAATTTAAAGCTCTATGGTAATTTGTGAATTTATTTAGTATATGATTGTTATCATGTTTTGCATATGGATGTTTCAAAATTGAAATTGTGTCTTCAAGTGCTGTAAATACCGTCTTGTGAGTTTTTTTTTTTTAAAGTCTGCATATATCTGAGATTGTGTAATCCTGCTGTTATAGCAGGTTAAACAAGGATGATGACCCAGAAGTGCTGAATGTCAGGTTCAGAGCATCTAATCTCAAAATATTTTACTATAGAATTAGTTTTCTCTGAAAGTACTCAAACCAGATGGCTACCCTACTTAAATATTCACAGTCTCTTCTGAAAAAAAAAAAAAAAAACATTGAGTGTACTCCCACAGCATAAATCTGTTTGTTGAGTTAGTGTTAATTTGAACCTGAAATTTTGTGGTGGAGGATAATTTACTGAAACTTTTTTTTTTTTTTAAGATTAATTGCAACCCATGATAAATGTTCTTTCCAAAACTAGATGTAGGCTACTAAATGTTGAACATTTTTAGGGCATTTTAAAGCTAATCAGAGGTATTTGACTAGAGGGTTAATTCAGATTAAATGAGACGATGTCAAGGGATTTGGTTTGTAGGTAAAGTTCCTTTATTGAGCAGGTTTTCATAAGGAAAGGAGAGAAATGAGAACAGAGAGGCACAAAGGAGGAGAGTAGAAATCATAAACGTATACATCTTTTCCCTCCACAAAGCCAGTGAAGTGTTAGCTTCATGATGAGTGTAGTTCTAATGGAGCACTCAATATGAAAAATAGGTCAAGAGTTTTCTTACAATAATTGGATTTAATAATTTAAAGCATTAATGAGGCTTTAGGAGACCTCCTTTTGTTTCGGGCGCAATTAATTCCTACCCCCCAACAGTTTAAATTTGAAACAAGTCAGGTGTGAAATGTTATTTGTCTTGTTTCAATTCATCATCTATTAAAAACCTGAGAACATGTCTTTCTCTCTGTGAATCGTAGCAACAGCTACCAGGGAAAAATGAGTCAAACCTCCAAAATTAATGTGCGTTAACAATCCCCTAATAAACACGTTGCATGGGGAAAAAAAAAAAACAACAAACTGTAGGTTTGAGATTATTGTGTTATTGTACTAAAGTGATGCAGCTTGACAGAGAATCCAAACAGTAGTTTTATTACTTCCTCACAGCTCAGTGGCTTAAAGCCAGTCTTAAGAGCTGTGTGTTTATGAGTTTATAGACAAAAGCATTCAGCACTGAAGCTGCATGAACTAGTCGAGAGTTAATGCGCTCTTAAAAATGAGAAAACATAATACTTGTGCCATTATGCTGGTTTGGGAAGTGTTATGGGTTCTTGCACAGCCTCATTATGATGGACTGAATATCTAAGGAGTAGAAAAATGAAATATTTTCATGTTATATGGTGTGTGACAATGACTGCATGGCTGAAATTACAGTGTTGCAGTATGTACATGCAAATACTGATATGATCTTAGAACCTGTTAGATAATAGGCCATTTTTTGGCCTATTATAGGTCATGTCTATGTTGATGAAATATTTTGAAAATATTTTGAAGAACTTACCCTAATTTCACACTAGCAAGTGCTGCTTGTAGTTTGTCTCTTGTGTCCATGTAGCGACAGCTAATTTTGTCGATTGTGTGTGTGCACCGTTCAGCGTTTTTTCTTTTCTTTTAGTAATCAGTGTGAAAATCAGTTGCTTGATTTATATGTTACGCTCTAGGCTTCGTACTAGCTTTGTTAGCAGATTAGCAAAGCAAGCTAACTATACTACTACACACTAGAGGCAGCAATCATCTATTATTTCCTTCCAAGCTTTATTTTTATTCCTGATGTCTCTATACATATTAAATGAGAGGCTGTATATGAGATGGTGTGCTCGGTTGTGAGTGGGGAACTGAAGAAACTTCGGACTTTTACACGTTTCAGTGGATTGGTCCGAGAAACATTTGAGCCAATCCTTTGGATTTGTTGCTTTATGCTTTATGTGCTGTTTTGTGTGGAATTGAGAAAATCTCAGTTCTTCTCACATTCTCGCTGAAATCAAATGGGTACCTGATGCTTTGTTGCTTGTTGGTGTGAACTTAGGTTCATCTCCTATCAATCTGACAACGTTCAAAATCAGTAGCAGGTTATTAGGCTGCAAAATCTGGGCAAAAATAACATACTGGGATTATATTGCTACACATTGAGATTATGATAGATTTTCCAATATATTAAACACACACACACACACACACACACACCCATCCACCCACCCACACACACACACACACACACACACACACACACACACACACACACACTTCCCAGGAACTTTTCAGCCTGGTCAGGTTTCCCACAAATTGTGATTTCTGAGTTTTTTTGCATATCACAGGCTTCTACAAACTCAGTATCACATAGTACAATCCGGTGATAATGATTTAGTGATTTAATTTACAAATTACAGTAAATTGTGGCTCGTTATAACAGTTATACTGGCAGACTGTCAGTACTGGAACTGAATCACAGGACACTGTGTGTAATCTTTCAGCAGTCTGATCAGACTTATCATGTTACAGTATGTCCAGCAGAAGCTTTGATGACCCCAGCAGTCAGGTTAAGCCACAACAGGCCCTGTGGTGTGTGTAAAACCTGCAGAGTGTAAGCGTACATTTGTAGTGTGTGTGTGTGTATGTGAGAGAGAGAGCGAGAGAGAGAGAGCTTGGAGGGGGCTGTGTCTTGTTCCGCCCCATGTCTCCTCCGCAGGCTGGAGCAGGATTAAGTTCAATCTGGGCTTTTTCCTGTTCTGCATTAGCAGGTTAGCCACAGTGAGGTTGAACAGTGGAACAGGGTAAAAAGCTCCGATTCCCTGACCCCTGTCTCTGTAGACCCTGTAAAGCCTCAGGATCTCAGAATCCACAGCTCTTCTACTCATCTGGAGCTTCCTTACAGCTGATCTACAGAGCATTTCCTTCTTTCTCTGACTGACTGACCTCATGGATTTGTTTGTTGTTTTTTTTTAATTGCTGAAGGTCCATCACTTTGCCATGTACAACGTTATATATTTCCATAAACTGGTTATAATTTCCTGCATCCTGTCAACACTGACACAACACTGACATTTATTATCTAAATAAAACAGCACAACAGCTCCTGTGCTGAGTGACCTTTCTTGGAGTCCTTAATTGTAGTACATCCTATGCTTATTAACCTTTTCTTTTAAGATGCATTTCAGTTTCTTAAACAATTTCTTGGAAACTTTTCACTTCAAGTTTTAGTTAAAACGGAATTACATGTAGTGTATTTCTAGGTCCATTTATTAAAAATGTAGGTCAAAATGTAATAAATCCAATGCTTTGTAAGTACATGTGCACATAAAAATAGCATGATTGTGTCTATCTTAATTACAAATTTTCAGTATCTCTATTATCTATGAATTAAATCAAATTTAGTTGATTAATTATTTCTCAAGTAAAATGTTCTTTTTCATAAATGGTCTCTATATTACTTACTTTTTCCACATGCTTGGCAAGCTATAATGATGGTGACAACCACATACAACCTGTAATCAAACACTAAAAACTCATCATGCTAATAAAATCATTTCATAATGTTGCACAGAGCTTAGGCAGGACACTGTGGACTTTAATTAGTTGTAGATTTAGTTATTTTCAGTTATTTTGATATGAGGGGGAGGAAGCTCAATTTCAAGGTCACATAGAGTTCTTGATCATGGCACCGTTTACTAGAAGCAAAAAACATGATCATTAGATGTGTGTGTTGTAGCAAATATACATAGAGGCTTCATTTTAATCTCTCCAGTTTGTTAAGTGTAGTCAAAACACACACTCTGATGCAGACAAAACAAGCTTTTAAGCAACAAGTGGCTAAGTAGAAAGGTTTTTAACCAATAGAAGTAGGTTATATACCAATTGGGGCAAATCGTGTTAAAATTGTTCAATTCAATTCAATTCAATTTTATTTGTATAGCGCTTTTAACAATGGACATTGTCACAAGGCAGCTTTACAGAAATAAATGGATTCACAAAAAATATATTGTAAATATTTGAATTTATCACTGTGATTTTATCCCTAATGAGCAAGCCAGTGGCAACGGTGGCGACGGTGGCAAGGAAAAACTCCCTGAGATGATATGAGGAAGAAACCTTGAGAGGAACCAGGCTCAAAAGGGAACCCATCCTCATCTGGGTGCAACGGATAGTGCAATTATAAATAATCACTGAAACCTGTGTGAAAACTGTGTTCAATGAGATCAGTTATTCTGATGCGATGAGTAGTGTATGTTAAATTATGTCTGTTCACTGAGTGACAATGCTGGCATTTGTTGCCGTGCATGCAGTCCTCTAATCACGCCAGTAGTACCACGTGTCTTAATACAGGACACTTGCCATCCGTGAAAACAGTCTACTCGTTGGGTAACTCGCAATTTCTGTGGAGGTCTTCACTCTTTGAGCTGGGAAAGCCTCTGCATTGCAGAGATCACAAGATTTCCAGTTCACTCGCTCATGACGAATTGCACCACCTTTTCATTTTCTGCCTCCTAATTTTATAATTCTCCAAAGAGGGCGCTTTTGCTGCCGCACCTAAATATTCAACCTTGAATCGTTCCCGTCCCGCTCACAGCCGAAGGAGCTGAGGGGAGGAAAAAGAGGATTGAAGAAAAGAACAGAGGCACAGACATGTGTTACAGTTCTAAGAAGCAACAAATCATGTTAATGTTCTTGTTTATTTCCATGATCAGATATAATCCATTTCCCCTGCGGAGATGAAATCTCTTCGCACTGATTTCTGAATGTGTAGCTTTGCATACTTGACAAACAAGACTTGTAGGGCACATAGAGAGTAAAAGGTAGAGAGAAAGGAAGAGGCAAAAGATATCTATGTTGTCAGTGTTCCTCTTCCTCTCCTGCAAATGGTTCTTTTTTTTTTTTTTTTTTTTTAA
>CM040995.1:14425235-14470846 GCA_022985145.1 Pangasius djambal | reverse complement strand
TGGAATAGTAATTCTTGCAGTCGCATTTTTATTACAGAGGTTACGGTCATTCAGGTCGTTTTGAGATAAGAGTGCAAAACGGAAGCATTAGAATGGCTCGTCTTTGTAAATATGAAACAAACAGATGATTTTAGTTCCTTCTGCATTCCCTCAGTCTCTTTTTTGAACTCACATCTGCCATCAGGATCCCCAAGCAGATGATGTTGATTTGTGTGTGAAGAGTTACTCATGGTGTAAAGTGGGCTTTCCCAGGTTCACAAGCCGTTCTACTTCATATGAATCGCTTCTGAACCAGAATCTTTTATTTATTAGACAGAAGGTTGCACCTGTGCAAAAAAATCCATTGCGGAAAGAAATATTAGTTGCCTTTTTTGCTTGTTTTACCAATATTTATCTACCGAACTTAACTGTAAGTGGTGTGGTGGTGGTAACTTGGGTTACTGTCTGTTCCCTGGTTCTCTGGTATCCCTCCCACTGTCCAAAAACATGCAGATAGGCTGATTGGCTATGCTCAATTGCCCCAGGTGTAAATGAGTGTGTGAATGTGTGTGTGAATGGTGTTGGGATTGGCTCCAGATCCACCGTGACCCTGATTAGGATAAAGCAGTTACTGAAGATGAATGAATGAATGAATGAATGAATGAAGAACTTAACTGTATTTCAGTCAGGATGGTTATATGTTACTATGTTACTATTGCTTTTTGTATTTTTAAATGACGTCCTTTCAAAACACTATGCAGAAGAAAACACAACAAAACAGTCCTCTTAACTCTGCCACATTTACATACTCTGAATCAAAGCACAGCCTTAATTTAAAGAAATGATTCACCCAAAAACCATAATGTTGTTAGCAGTGAATGAAAGTCAGCAGAAATTAAATGACATGGAAGAAAGTGAACGCTATATTTAGGCAATCATTCTTTTCATATAGGAGAGCTGCGATTCGGTCTGTGTCAATCGAGATTCAAAACTTGATCAATTTTATGTATGACATTTGACATCGTTATGACCAGTGCCTGGCTCCAGAAAATATCTTTCACTACAGCTCTATTTCCAACACAGATAATGCTTAGTAACATTCAGTCTAGCAGCCTTCAATGAAACAGCAGTCAAAATATAAAAGTATATTTATAGGAATGTATAGCTAAGTAGCTAAATTTGAATTGGGAATACATTATTTATTACATAAACAAATAAGTATAGAGCTACATATATAAAAACATTATCTGTTAAACAAAATGCCTATAGTCATATATAGCTATATATTAAATAGCTCAAAACCTCAAAATGCTGTACAGTGGATGCCCACAAGTGACAATTTAATCAGTTAGGCATATGAGGAACTCACCTGAATTGTCACATAAGAATTAATGTTCAATCTATAATGAAAAGTATTTCTTTTGGGGCTTTTGAGCAAATGTTTGGAGTGAGGTTGGAGATTGAGAGACAAGGGAAATATGTAGTGTTACTAGATTGTTGTCACGAATTCCCCCTCTCAGCACATGGCATGGATCCCAGTGATGTGAGCGCTGTGTGTGTTTGTTATTTCTCCATCCGCATTGTTTATCTTTTGCCACGTGCCTTTGTTTTTATTTTGGTCCTGTCTCTGTCCCTGTCATATCATTAGTTTGTTTTTTAAATGTGTACACCTGTACTGTGTTTAGCCTTTGATCAGTTTGGCAATTTGTATGCTTCTGTTTCTTAGTCTCATTGCAAAGTCTTGTTGAACGATTCATATGTTACCAAGCCTTAGTTCTTGGTTGGGTTATGGTTCATGTTTATCACTGTTTTTGCCCTATGCATGGTTATTTGACCTATGAATTTGGATATGCCTGTGCCTTGACCCCTACTATGTATCATGACCATGATTAATAATAATGACCACATTGATTTAACATACATCGAATGTACATTACAGTTGTGTTTCAGTAGCCAGGGACTGGGAGTGCCAAGTGTTTGTCCTGGCTACTCAAACAACCAATTTACTCAAACCTGGCATTTTAAAATATATTTTACAATCACAGTGCTACAAAATCAAAAGCTGTGACCCGGATCAATTGAGAATAGTTGTAAACCAGTGAAAACAACATGTGTTTTAGCTTTACAAAGTCAGGGACAGAGAGATGGGGGGTTTGGGGTGGGGGTTTTAACTGCAGCAGGTGGGTTCGGTGGTTAGGGAGCCTACATTGAGTGGGGAAGGCATGAAAAATCAGGGCCATATTGAGCAGACCCTTTCAGACAATCAATATATACCCAGAAGCTCTCGCACAGCAGTGTAGACAGAAGGGCCACAAACCCACACAAGCGGAGAGGAAGAATCACTTATGCTGTAAAAATGCATCGCCCCGCCATAGCGCGGAAAACAAGATAAATATAGTTATCACGCTGCATCTGTCAAATTGAGCCACGCAATTCTGAGGAGAAGATTGTGGAACGTTCTATTGTTCTCCGGCGAGGGTTCTGGCCTGATACACTGTGCATCAGGAAGGAGGACGAGCCTGAGAAGAATGTGATGTGTGTATGTGAGTGTGGAGGGGATGAGTTCGATTGCTCCTCCTGCTTGTTTTTTTACTGTCCAAATTGAAAGCAAGCTCCACCGGGTGCAGGCTAGCTCTCCTGCATTCACATGAGCACAGACAAGCCGTTCACACACAGACACACATCAGCATTCCAGCCCTACACCGGAGGTGGGGAGACACAGAGCACCAAATCACGAATCATGGCCAAACAGACCCATTGAATTGATCTCAAATAGTCCCCATCAGACCCTCCACTTAACTAAGCCGTATGTCTACGCTGGAACATTGTATTGTTCTCTTTGAGCACTTCTGGCATTTTTCTCTCCATCTTTCAAATGCTAGTCCTTAGATTTGAAAAGCTATAGTGCTGTTTTGTGTTGTGCAGATAGAGCTGCATAATTATTTGTAACTTATTGTCATGATTTTTGGTCTCCTTAATTTATAAAACATAATTGACTGTGATATTGGTGAGTGCAGCTAAAGTTTGCTAATTGGCTAACATTAGATTTCATTTTTTAATTGACTGTAGTGCTTTAAAACACAAGCTCCCCATTAGCATGTTTTAACTGTATGCTAGCATAACTGTGGTAGCATATTTATTTGAGTTTAATTGTGTTTATATTTAATAATTAATAATACAATAAAATAATTTTTAATCCCAAGTATGCAACATTCACACTAGTATGTGAAATCGCATGTCATTTTCTATGTACATGTATGACAAAGTGATGGCAGCAAGCAACATTTGACTTGAGGTATGATTCTGTAAAGTAGGAAATCCAAACGATTGGCTCAAATGATTCCTCGGACCAATTCTATGGCACATATTGATCTGCAATTAGTTCCCATTTACTGTTTTATGTGCAAAAATGGAAAAGAAATCTTATAACTTTGGTTTCATCTGTCATCGTGAGACATTAAGAAGAAAAATAAAGCTTGGAAGGAAGTAACAGATCATTGTTGCCTACGTGGTGAGTGTACATATTACAGTTAGCTTTCTTTGCTCATCTGCCAAAGAAGCTAGTCTGAAGCCTAGCATGTAATATAAATCAGACAACCAATTTTCAAACTGATTAGTCAGTAATTTAATTTGTGTTTATCTTGTAATTTTAGAAGCTACTACATCAGACTGGCCACGCCCACAAGTGGCAAACCATAAGCAACATAAACCATGTCCTAATGTAAACATAGGGTAATTTTGATTAATAATAAATGTAAATTCAATACTACATACAGTATGTTATCACGGGTAACGTTGTTCTTAAAACACCCTTACCCATCATAAGTACTGTTACGCTTGCTCTCGAGTGGCAATATGCTTTAATAAAACATAACAAAAAAACTTATACATATATATAAAACAAATATATTCATAATAAGAATTTTCCATCAAGCAATGGCATCTGATAACAGTAAGCTTTGGTTGCTAAGCAACATAACAGGCAAAGGTTATGGTATTATGTAGAAAGAACAATGGCTCAAATGTAATGGTTTTATTTGTGTAAAACATGACATTAATGCAGAATTCAGATGCAGTCACAGGTATGCGTATATCAAGGAATTCGAACAATTTTTAGAATTTAGTACGAAAACTAATGTCAATGTTTGTCGGACAATTTAAATAACATTAACATGAGACCTTCCTCTCGCTCTCCTGTCTTTGTCTTTCTTTCTCGGAGTATGCTCTGGCCTTCATCAGCTGAAAAGAGACACGACTGCCTCAGCCAGCAGGCCAAATTATCGTCCAAATCTCTCAGCCGACTTCTCAGTTTCGCAGGCCAATCAATGGCACAGAGCGGCGTGGCGTGATTGATAATGATATTGAGATTGATTGTCTTAATCTTCTCCCCCGTCGAGTTCCCAAGTCCCCAAACAGACCGTACATCAGTACATATTCATGCACTTCAGCACCAGTGAGCAAGGGAGAAAGAGAAAGAGAGAGAGAGAGAGGCTTGGCAGGAGCTGCCAATAGATAAGTGAAATAAGGGGGCGAACGAAAAGAGCCGGTGATCCCTAAAGGCCAGTGCGGGGGCGGCTAAACCCACCAGATCCACAGGCGTTGGGCTTTAAATTGCTCAAGATTGCCTGGTGGCATGCGCCTTGAGGGAGATGCAGGCGGGGGAAAGCATGGCCTTCGTTAAAGAGGAGCAGGAACGAGTGGAGGAATGATTTCCTACAGGAGCAGGATAACAATGAAGGCCGGTAATTGCTGAAGTGGCAGAGGGAGGGAAAGAAGAGAGCGGTGCAAATGCCTGTTGTAGGAGGGAGACAGGAGAGAGAGAGAGGCAAAGATAGATTGAGGCCTGCTTACTGCTTACTATTGGGTAGACACATCCTCACACACATGGTGAAATATGGTGTCAGTGTTTTAATTACAGCGATAACATGGACATTAAGTCTCCATAATTGAACTGCACAGATCTTTACTCTTTCTTTACAGATCTTTAGGTCACTGTGTGTGATTTTTTTTCCTTCTAGTTTTGCTTTATTGACTAAAAGCAAAATGCACATAATAGTAGTTCTCAGTGAATAAAGAGACACTATGACTCATATAATTCCAGATAGACTCTTTATCTACACTATTTTAATAGATGTGAAGTCTATATGTGAGTATCTGTGTGTGCGTAAATGTGTGTGTTTGCTGTACCATTGTGTGTATGTGAGTAATAGTGTGGTCTTCTATCATTGTGTACCATTGAGAAGTTTTCCCTGCATCTCCTACCGTTAAAAGTTTACTTTTGTTCCAGGTGCAATAACAAAAGGCCTTTTAAGTCTGACTGGAAAATCTTTAGGAGAAATTGGCTTCTCTATTGAGGGGCAGCCGTATTGATTCTTGCCCCTGGCTCGTCGTGCTAAAAAGATGGATAGATTTCTTTGAAAATGCTCAGAATGCGAGGCTCTAAAGACCATTGTGTGTTCTCACGCAGGAGCAAACCTGTTTAATAACATACAGCTTCAGCCAGCGCCTCTCCGTAAACCGTTTATGGAGCCTGAAAGAGAGGGAGGTGACAGGGACAAATTCTTCGGGCCCTGGAGTCCTCTCACTCTTTCTCTCTCTCTCTCTCTCTCTCTCTCTGTCTCCCCCTCTCCTTCTGTTGCTCTCTGAGAAAATGAAATCTCTTTAAAGCACTTCCTCCTTTGACACACACAGGCTTGGTCGATTACTGAACCTGTCGTTCCTGGTTAGCCTCAGTTGCCTACCTGATGCTACTGTAGACAGGAGGCAGTGAAAACACAGAGAAGTGCGCTCAGATCGCTGCTGTTCTATAGCTAACTAGCTCACTCTCTCTACCACAGGACTATTTTAGTCTCTCCAGATGTTATCCAAAGGTTGCATTTACATTTATATTTATTTATTTGGGAGGCATTTTTATTTGAAGCGACAACTCTAGCCTCCAAAAAACAAACACTGCACACCAAATCAACTTTCTACCTTGCCCTGTTGCTGACAGAAAAATGGAGTGTGGTATCTGTATCTGGAGTTAAATCCAAAGTAATTGTAAAATGTAAACAGTAAAATGAAGGGTTTTTCTTCTTTACTTTTTTGATTATTATTTTAGGATCCACAGTATTCAAGTCCCAGGGCATACCTATAATCTCAGCCAGATGCCCTTTATAAAAAGAAGTGTGCCTCCTTTTCATATCTGTATTTGTGTCCATTTAATTCTGAATAATGTTTTCATATAAAGTTACGTCCCTAATATGCTGGCAAAGTCGCTATTTAGTTGACTGTCAAGAGAACAGTAACCATTTGCAATTTACACCAAGGGCACATATTTCGGCTTTGTCGCACACTTGTCAAGTACTGTTATACTTTTCGATGGATTTTAATGGAACAAGATGCATTCAGGGACAGCTGATGGCTGGCAGACAGAAAAGGAGAGTAGGGAGATTCATTTGAATGCACAATTCTTCCCGGCCCCTTTTGTTATGATTTGCAGGAGTCGTCCCTGTTTGAGTCCCCGGTGGTAAGTAGTGAAATAACACACTGGCTTTTCATTTCAAGGACAAAAGTAGTGACTTCATCCAAAACATCACCTTCGTATGGACACGTGCACATGCTCGGCTCCCCAGAGATCATGTTTGAGACACGTGTGCAAAGACATGATTCAATATTTACCTCAAAAATAATTGTATCAGGGGCTAGGAGTGAAAGAATTAGCCCCAAGGACCTTTTCAGGGTCTTTGGATGTGGCACAATCAATCAATCAATCAATCAATAACTGCTCTAAGGAATAAGGACGGAAGAAAAAACAACATTGAATGAACAAACACCTGTTTCATGAGCACAATGCTAAAATGCCAGTGCTTAATTCAATCTTAGTTTAGTTAATCTTAGTTAATTCAATTTTATTTGCAATGACTTGGCGTCCTTTGGAGTTCCATATTCAGTTATTAAAGTGATGGCATTACTGCACAAGTCAAAAGATATCACTCCTGACACACTTGCAGTGACTACTTAATCACAAAACGCTCTCTTTTCAGTGTGTGTATGTGTGTGTGTGTGCTAGGTGGGATTTTGAAATTTGGGAGCATAATGACTGAACACAAGCACTGATGGAAGCAAATTCAGACCCCTCGACTCCACACTGCAGAATCAAAGATTTATGCGCATGGGAGCAAACGTACATTTGTTGAATGCATACACAGATGATCAATGGGCTGACATTAAGTCAGTGTTTGCAAACACATGCTGTGGGCCTCACACAGACATACACACACACACATGCTAAGGGCTTCATGCTGCTCTGAGCACCTCATGTAGGGCAGGAACGGCCTTTGAAAATATATAAAAGATTAGTGGCATGTGAAGTATACAGCGGAGAGCTTTCAATGACAGCCACAGCTCTTCTCCGTGGAGCTGCCATGTTGGAGGCTGCCAGTGCCCTCGTTTTCTCCGCATTTGTCTTTTTGATGTATGACACTGCATATTAAACAGCATGCTAACCTGCTCCTGCTTTTCCAGAGCTGCATCATTCAGTACGAGATGCAACGCACTAAACAAGAAGGTTTATCTCTCAGAAAGACTGACACAAGTCGCATTTATCCCTTTCTTGGGAAGTTGCTAAGGAAAAGCAGGAAGCCTAAAGGATGGCAGGGCTACCGAGTGTTGTCTTTGTTCATACTACTGAGTTTCAGACTGTTTGGGACACCATACTAATACAACCTTCCAAAATAATTAAAAAAAAAGCCAAGTGTGCACAATTGTGAATACTTATCTGATTGTGGTATGAGCGATCTTGTTGGTCTGAGCTAATTGGCACTATTGGCACCATGTTTTGCAAGCTTGGTTTGGCTCTCCCTCGTCAAGCCGTTTGAGCATCTGGCTGCACAGCTGGGGCCACATAACCAGCCCAGTGACCCGGTGAACACACTCGGGGTCCTCATTAGGAGACAGAGAGGGATCTGTTGGCACGCTGCTGACCGGCTCTGTTAATTAGAGAAAGAGTGATACCAGCAGTAGCATTTAAAGTACACCGTAAGTAACACTGGAGCTGACACAAAGATGGTTATTAGATCTGTGTGCAAATTTGTGAAGTGGTCTCTTACAAGAGGTGTACTGTATATCAGCCATCTTCAACACAGATATTTTATATGGCAATAAACTATCAGGATTTTCTGTGGGTTGAAAAAAGTGGCATTTGGCGACACCTGTGAAGAATTGTATCTGTAAAGACATTTCAACTGGTAATGAGGCAGTCCTGCGAATATTAACAGAGGCATTAGATAGGTCTCATTTAAATACTGGTTAGCAGGGTCTGAAATGAACTTTTTCCTTCACCTGCCACAGTGGTATATATATGATATAATGATATAATTGACATAAACAAAAAGTTTTTAAAAATTTTTATTTTAAAGTAATCATAAAACGTCATCTGCACACACGCATTCATTAAATTCGAATAAGTTTAAAACACTCAACTATTCAATCATACATAAGAACACATCAATCCTTTCCCTATACATGCAATGCCTTGCATGTATGCACTTATTTAAATGGATAGTTCAACCAATAATGAAAATTCTCTCATTATTTACACATCTTCGATCAGTATGACTTTCTGTCTTCAGCAGAACACAAAAGGAGATGTTAGGGTTGGCCAATTTTTTCCCGGTTTTTGCTTCCGGGTTTTTGCTTTTTGTTCGCTTTCACTTTCAAAGTGACGTTTAATGTTTGTACAGCCAATGGTAATCACAAACATTGAGGGAAGAACAGGAACAACTAAATTATGCTAATTTATCTATATCTATCTAGCAGTGCAAGAAATGTACCTGCCAAAGTGGTGGATGACCAGACAATTACGTGCTGGCCAGTGCTGACAATTCGCCCGCATTTGGTGGGCTGCGGGTGTTCATTTCATACCCTGCTGGTTACTCTTTGGTAGAGAGGAATGATAGTTCTTCTCTAATCCCAGCTCATAGTAGCTCAAAACGGAGGCATTAATCCAGGCTACACTAAAGTACTACTGAATTCTCGATTCTGATTGGTCTCTAAGGAGACGTTTGTGTAACATTTGTTTAACAGTTTTTTCTGTTTAACAATTTTCTGCCACGTCTTCAGGACAGAGGCTGTTTGCTTGTTTTGTTTTTTTTGTCTCATTAACTTCAAGAGAGATAGAAAAAAGGGAGGCTTTTGAATGAATGACGAAATGTTTGTGGCTGTTATAATGTAAGTGATAACAGGAACTAACTTGTTTCACAGATGTTTCCATGAGATTAAATGTAAAAAGTACAACTTGCCATTCTTTAATAAAATTTAAAAAATCGTATTAGTTTGCAAATTGTTGTGGTATAAGAGGAAAAAACACTTTGGGACATGCTCTTATTGGAAAACAATCAACTTCAGGGTGGTACCAGTAGCTTTGCTTTGTGTCAGGCTGTGACAGATTAATCCGTCATTGACACACTAATCCTCTCATTTTCTGTCATTTTCCGTCATTTTCCTCTAACAGCATGTCACAGTCGTGTTTTAAACCTTACTTATTGCCTACCCCTAATATACATTATTGAAAGCCTAATAAATCCAGTGGCATTAAAATCAGGAAACTACTTTAACTTTGCTGTCTGCGTCTTACAGATAGAAGAGGTTCTCTCGCTACTTCCAGAGTCTCCTGACAGCACTGTGAGAAAATGAAGACGAGGCCATTCTCCTGTCTTATCATCTTTTCACTGACTCTTCCTTAATGCTCTCTCCATATTCAAGGCAGACAAGAGGCCTGAATCCATCAGCAGAGAGCAGTCAGGGCGTGAATTTGGATGTAGACAATAGAGACGTATCAATCAGCTATCAGCTAACAAGCTGGCTTTAAAACCCAGCCATACCGTAAAACCAAACCCCAGACAAAAAGTCCTAATTATCTCCAAGTAACGACTTCTGCACACAGACGCACACAAAGACACACACACATACACACATCTTAATGCAAGAATTTGCTTTTCCCATTGAACGCACGTATGCACAAGCTTACACAAAAGCCAGAGTACGCCATTAGACAGGCTGGGTGTCGATGATGATGCGAGAGAGAGAGCATGCTGGGGCTCATTTGCAGCCTCATTTGGCCATTTGCTTTAAATGTCATCTCATAGATGAAGGCAGCAAAACAAAAAGCATGTGCACACCCACGTGCACACGCACACACACACCAGAGAAAATAATGTATCATGCTTTAGAGGTTATGATGGATTGGTCCTGGCATGCTGGTACACTGCTACTATAAAGCCCTGAGAGGGTAAAAGCTCAGTGTTTCGGACTTTCTGAGATGATGCATGCATTGAAGTGTTACAGTGCGCACTGGAGAAAGTGCCGGAGTATGAGTGTGACTGTATGCATATGACAGATGGTGCGTATATGTCTGCTTCTGTGCATGAGTGAGGCTAAGAGTAAGGAGGTATACGCAATCATGTTCCTGCTCCCGTGTAGATTTATTATAGCCTTGTGTGTGGCCTCTTAAAATATTGATGCATTGCGCCTTTGTTTTCCATTTGCTGTGGAGAGCGCATAATGTTTCAGGCCTCTCTTAAGGTTGTTCAGAACACACTTAGTGTGTAGATGCGTGAGGGAAAAGCCTTTCTCTGGATTTCTAAGTGATGTGGTTAAAATCACAATAATCATGTGCACCTGCTCTCTACTGCTCAACTGCTCACTTAAACAGTTTAACATGCACTCCTGTAATGGCTCATTACAATAGTTTAGCAGCACACCATCAAACCAAACTGTCCTGCATTTGTCCTTTTATGTAGGGGTTTTATGGACAGCTTAACTTATAAACTTGGACAAGGCTTTGTTGGTAGAAGATAAAAACCTGTAAAGTGTGCTATGCATCTCAATGAAAGAGTGGTGATTTCTCCAAATTAAGCACTCTGCCAAAAGAACAAGACTATTTCAAGTTTGAAGTTAGTAAAGGTCTAGAAATAGGGTTAATAATCTTATATTTGCAATCTTATAATAGAAAATTCTAAATGAGTTTGATTATATTTAAGATATTTTCACTTTCTAAGATATCTTTTTTTTTTTGCATCGTGTAGGAGGTGAAGCCAGTTGACATTCAAAATGGCTAATGATGCAATACTGTTGTTGTCAAAAAATGACATTCAGTCCATGTGATCTAAAGCTGTGGGAATGTAGCTCTTTTTCTTATGTTTCCTCACTTCACTGCTCCCCCAGCAACGATGCAAACGAAGCTGTCAGTAACGCCATGTCCATTGCTGTTGCAGTGTCTCGCCACTGGAAAAGAGAAATCCTTCAATCTGTTGATAGAAAGGTGCTCGGTGTTTCTGGAGCTGAGGCCGCAGTATGAAAGAAAAAGCCAGAAGGGTGTGTTAAGGGAGGCTGAGAGCTCATGTTGTTCATAATTTACCATTTGAAAAAAAAAAAAAAATCAGTCATTGAACACATTTTAGTATGTGAAAGCTCTGTCTTTTTGAACACACACTTTGTCTTTGTAGCCATTAATATTTTAGCCATGTTAGCTCTGTAAACAAGACCAGTTAAGTTGTTAACTGTTAAATGAGCAATCACTATCAGCCTGAAACAAAGCAAAAGAGCAAAATAATAGTAACCGCCCCTTTGATCTTGGCACTAAAAGCCTCTTACTTCTGTTTGGTAGTTTTTAACAGATTTTAATGCTAGACCTGAATCTGTGATGATGCAAAGTATGGCTTCCAACTAGCAAAAAATTAGTTTCCACTTTCTTCTTGATGTCTTTCTTTGCTCAGGTGTCATTAAAATAATGGCACTATAACTCAGAAGACGCACACACTTCACTGAATGTGTGTGGTCACATCTTCATCAACTTGCTGCATCTGTGAATGCACACGCGTGTCCCGCGGGAAGGATTAGGATAGATGAGAGCTAAACGTGAGATGATCGGCGAGGGAAGTTTGGTCTCTTACCAGCGGGAAAATGAATCAAATTTATGCCCGATGGCACGACAGGAGCACGCCGCTTAACGATGATGGAGTTTGGACACTTCATTTCTGTCATTGTGGAATTGGCCTGCCGCGCGCCTAATGATGGTAATATATGTTACTGTGCGCCTGGCGCACCCATCCCTCTCTCCATCTCACTTAAAACTGCTCTCATTGTTTGGCAGATTGCATTATGAACACCCGTATTAGAGGCAGGAAAGAGGAGGAGGAGGAGGGGGAGGCGAAAAATATGGGAAGCGAACATACTTTATATGTTCATTTATTTGCAGGATGAGTTAATGGAAAACGCTACAGCGATATTAATTCCCCTACTCTTTTGTCGCAGGCGATTGCAGCTTCGAGAAGCCGTTTGGGGCGTGTGGCTACAGCCAGGGACGAGATGACGACCTTGAGTGGGAACAGGCCAACACCAAAGAAAAGCCTTCTGCAAACCAGTGGATGCCTCCTGGTGAGCTTTATATAAACACTCATAAACACACAAGATTCACAACCAAAATAACCACCCACATGCATGTTCTTATAACTACGATCCACTAAACTCACACATACACATGTCCTTTAGCGCTTTGTACTAAATGTGTTATAATGTATGTGTTATATTACAGAGTTGTAGGTAGAACAATAAGATATGTAGCTATCTATCTAGTGTTAGTGCTAGTACTCTTACAAGACGCCTGTGCCTGAGTGGTGCAACAGAAAAGCCTTTGCCCTATCATCGGGAGATCATGCATACAAATTCTGGCAATGCCACAGCCATCTGTGGCTGGGAGGCAAGGGAGTTGAATTGTGTTTTCTGTGGGTGGGAGGGATGGTATACTCTCACTGACACTAGCCAGTTGCGGGTATCTGTTAGTTCATGTGTTTGGAAGAGGGTAGATAATACTTTGTATTGATGCAAATGTGCAGGCCTTCATCCTCCCCTGCTACCCCAGGGGTGTGAGGATTGGCAGGTGATTGAAACATTTAGTTTAAAACTGTAAAATCTTTTTTTTTTTAATCTGAAGAAAGAAAAATTTTATTATTTAATTTCAAAATAAAAATCAATTAATTTTGTAGACATTAAATAAAAAAAAAAATGAACAGGTTACTACTGTATTGCTGGGAGTGTGTGAGGCAGCCTATGATAATTGTAATATGATATCTCTTTGTCCTGGGTGCCCGAGCTACTGATTTGTCCACCCTGATCTTCTTGAATAAGATTTTAAAATGAAAGGATATTTTTATGTGTAGAAACAAGATGATGGTTCTTAGCCTTCAATTACTGGAGGCTGAATTTCATCTTTAGTTTTCCTCATTAGCAAATATGGAGCTTGAAATTTAATCAAATACACCAGCTCTGTCTATGTCAGAGTTGTTCAGACAAGGACTAGGCTTCCTAAGTCTTTACTGAGAGCAGGTTGTTGACAAGGTAAGACAAAGTGGATGCTTTACATTGTAATTAACATCATGTTGCATGGATTTATAGTTCCATAAAACAGCACAAAAGCTGTTCTGAAGCTCATACCTGCAGGGGACAGTGCTTAAAGAGATTAAGCCTTGTAGAAATGGCTCAGAAGAAAATAAAAAACCAAGTACGGCAATGACCCCAGCTGTCACGCTTTCCCACTAGTAAGTTCCAAACAGTAATATAGCTACTGCAGGTACAAATGAATTAATGGCTATATAATGAGATCACCGCTTTCCGCTGTCTGTCTCACCCAGTTGATGAGACGAAAAACAAAAGTTGTGGATTGAATTTTAATTTTAAAAACTGCTAATCTATTTAAAGTATTTTACCATCAGTGGCATTGAAGTGTATTTGAAATTCTACAATATTTTTTGTTTCTCATGCCCTTCCGTATCTGCGTTTCTCTTTCTTGCTTGCTTAGTTTTTCTCTTTCTCTTTACTGTTTCATTTGATGAATTTTCATTTGATTTGAGATGAGCCGGGAGCAAAGACGAGACCGTCAGCACCTGCAGGATTAAATCAGAACTAAGCCATTTTTCTCCACATCATCACAAAGATAGCACTCTAATTGAATGAATATTGTTTTCTTTTTAAATCAAATGAGTACACACACAAATGCACACACACTGCACCAAAGATAGATTGTGTCCGTCTCACTTTCCTCCTCCTCCTTCTCTCCTTTCTCCCTCAGAGTGACAAGGGAAGTCACTTGAGCAGGAGCCATAGAATTTAATAAGAGGCCTGCACTAATTCTGAGGTGCCTTTGTGTTATATTGAAGTGTGTGTGTGTGTGTGTGTCTTTGTGTTTCTTTGTGTGTGTGTTCAGTGAGGATGATTGCAACTCAGGAGAAATGAACTGACAAAGAGGAACACATTTACTTTGCTGGAATTGATCCGTGTGTCTGTGTGCTTGTGTGTGTGTGTGTGTGAAGAGAAGGAAGGATAAAATGCTATCCAACACCCAGTTCTGACCTGCAAATGGACACTCTGTCTCCATGTAGCATCTCCAAGCTGATCATTTGTCTAGAAGCTTCCATTTGCATGAGAATGTGATCGTGTTGTCCCCTCAGGCTGTGCTTTTACAAGGCCCTTTTCCATGCTACCTCTTTAACTGGAGGTAATTAGCAGCTTCTGGCTCCATCTCTCTCTCTACAAATATCTTAAGTACCAGTCAATGCACTGATCCGCCTTTCAGCATAGTGTAGATCTGTCTCTAATTCTTTCTCCATGAAGGATGTAATGGAGGAAGAGAGAGTACACAGCACTCAGTTTTTTGGAGGGTCCGTGCATGTTTTATTGTTTTTTCCTCTAATAGGCATCATGTTTACATGAATCACAAGCAAGATGGCCACAGATGGCAAGATGGCAAGTGCGCACAAACATGCAAACTTAATTTGGTCACTTCTCTGTGAGCATATTGACCGTATTATCATGAATTATAAACAAGTCATGCTCACATAAACACCAACTACTGACTATTCACAGTGTAATGTAATCATGGGTGATGTCTTAAATAAACAAGATACCCACGTGCACATGCACACACATGCAGACATTAACAGACAAACAAGCGTAATCAGAGACACACAACCCCAGCAGTGAGATTAGTCACCTATGGCAGCATGCAGCCGTCTGGCCTCCTCATGACTGGAGCAGAAGGCGCCGGAACCACTGCACATGACTGTTTGCCCAACGTGGCTGTGTTTGGAAGCTTAAAGTTTAAAGTGCCCTGAAGGAGCTCTTATATTTACAGATCAAAGCAGGTTGAGTGTGCTGGCGGATCAAACACCCAACTCCAAATAGATACTCTCGTGTTACAGAATATGCATCCATAGCAGCTGTATTGATCGATTTGTAAGTCTGTAAGATTCACTTATTAAAATACTTAAAAAAGGTTTTGAATTTGAGTAAATCATGGCAGCATAAGGGCTCTCTTATAGTAAAAGTTGTTGCAGACTAACAGCCATAGCAACAAAATAAAATAATAAAAATTATGATGAAAAAAACACCTAATGTGTGCTGGAGACTCCCTGCAGTGAGTCATTTAAAGACATTAGCAACTGCAACAATTGGAACTTGCTGTGATTGATACACTGAAATGAAATGTTTGACCTATTTAACAGTTAGCTGCGAAGAATACAGCCTGTCTTTACATTTTCTTCCAGTTTTCATGCAGTCCTCTCCTAATGTTATAGCACTTATGTTATAGCAGATATATACAGTCACTAGACCCTCAGCAGCCTCTCTGTTTCTCTCTCTTGAAGGGAAGGTAATAAGACAAAAAAAAATGCAGTTTGATATGTGGCGGAAAACTTACTGACTGTTACAAATCACTGGTGAGTCCTTCTATGAATAATGAATAAAACGCTTTGCTCATGTATGCAGAAGAGGGTAGATAGCACTTTCCTCTGAGTGTGTCTTGGAGTGTGTCTAGTCTTTACCCTCCCCAAATGGTAGCTGTGGTATGATAGCATATTATTGGCTATTGTCACTCTAATGGACAGGAAAATGAGACATTAAGTCCTATGCAACCTCACATCAGAGCCAATTATGATCTTGTGGACTTCCAACCATGGATGAGCTAGCTTTTCTGATTTACTCTAGAGTTGCTTGAACATGCTCAACAAGCAAACATTAAGCAGAACATCTGCTATGTAAATACCTCAGTAGAGGCTAAATAAACACCCAAAGCCTCTTGGTGCACCCTGAGGAAGAGAGAAAACAGACAAACGTAACATGCTGAGGTTAATGCAGACTAGGAAGCATGCGATTGTTTATTAGTTTGCCACTCTGTTTATGAATTCTGTGAGTTGCTGGAGTGGGTGCTTGTTTGATGAAAGGGCCAGGAGCTGACTGCATGATTCGGCTGATGAAATATGACTCAAAGAAGCTTGTACAGGCACACCTCTGTTCCATGATGAGCAAAACTAGCTACCCTACTTAAACACACATTTAAACACCCTTCTGTCATGAGTTCCCCCACTGAGTGCCACGAGCGCGGTTCTCACTTGTTTAGTTCTCCATGTGCTTTTGTATATAATTTGCTATGTGCCTCTGTTTTGGTTTCAGTCCTGTCACCATCCCATCTTAACAATGGTTCGTTACCCTATTGTGTTCGCCTGTTCTGTTTATTTTCTGTTTAGAGATTGATTTTTTGAGATTGCCTGCATTTGCAGCTTGAACTATGACAACGATCCTTGGATTGCCCACAATAAATCCCACACCTCATAAAGCATGTTACACCTTCTCAGCATCTTTAACAAATTTTCTTCTCCCTCACTCTTCTCTCTCATGAGTTCCATCCACTGACATATAGCCCACTGACTAAAAGCAGACCTATTAAACCCAAAAGACATAGAAGAGCCCACTAACTGTGTGCGTGCTCAAACATTATCTAGGACTAAAACGTTATCCAAAGTGGGGTACTTGAAACATAACCAAGGGGTCTGCGATTTTCTAATTTTGTTACAATGGTGGAAATCACAACCACCATTATCAAAGTTATTATGCCTATAAATAATATCACCTGGTATCTAATGACAGTTTTAATAGAAATGGGTTCTATGGCTTCTATCTGGCTCCAATAAATAGCCATAATATTATTGCACATACATACATCCCTAATTTTTAAAGTTGTTTGTTTGTAAAATGAATGTCGTCAGGGGGTTTGTGATTCGTTTTACAGTTAATTTTCATTTCTGTTCTATATAAATATTCCTCATTCATGTTAAAATATAGGAGATTTGGACTAAACTCTGAAGGCCAGTTCAGTGCTCCAGCAGACTAAACTAGTGAAAGTAGTCATGCTTGCAGGATGTTTGGTTGTGCTGCTGCTGAAAAAAGTACTAGTAATTAAAAGTTGTTTTGCTTCACAGGAATAGCAAATGAAACAAATGACTCTAATACATGGCAAATACTTTTGAAATCCAGGCGCGGGTGAAAGAGTTGCTTTTCTATGTAAAAGTCCTGCTGGGATCTGACCTTGCTGTAAAACGCAATCTATAATGAACTCTAATTGGTGCTCTGCTTTTTCTGTTAGGATTTCTCACTTCTGAACAAAGGCCTAAGCAAGCCCCCAAGTATTTCTGTCTTCCTCGCTTCCTTCCATGCAGTTTGTCTTTATGTCTTTGCTTTACCCCCTTCTTTTGAGTGTAGCAGACTGGCAGGAGCAGTGCTGTGGGTCCCCAGAGTAGTCTTGTGGGAAATAATAGGCAGGGCACGACGGAAATGGGGGTCTTCTAGGCTAGATTAATTAGCTTTTTTTTTTTTCACCCATGCTCTATTATGCTAAATACTATATCAATCTTTGCTAAGCCTGAATGCCTTATTGTCTGGGTTGCAAATGACTATGCAAAAATATGTGTGCAAGCAGGAAAAAAAACTCAGCTTATAGTTGACATGGAGAGTTTCATTACTCAAGGTGTTAATGCAGGAGAGTGCATTTTTTCTACAAGAACTGCAACGAGTTATCACTTGAAGGAATATACGTATATATTGCACCAGCTATATATGGCATATTTTTAACATTTCTCTTATATTTTTAAACAGAAAGTAGTATTTTCTATCTCTTGTCTTGATGGAATATGTCTTGTTTATTTCTTATTTATTAATTTCCAAGCCAAATGTTACCATGTTTTGGTATGTGCCATCCAGAAATCCAGAATATTCATCTCTCAAGATCAAACGTCATTATTTTAATGAAGTCTTGACTCGGAATTAGTTGTATTCATTTTCTCAGCCTCATTAACTGAATTAAGCACTCTGCATAATGGTTTACTTTACCCCCGTCTGTGCATCCATAAGTTGCTGGCTGGCATTGTCATTCCAAAGGGAAGTGAGGCATGTGAGGAAGCTGGACTGAAGGACATCAGACATTTCAATCACATCAGCCAGACATGAAAACTGCTAAAATGGGAAGGCATAACCATGATGTGAAAATAAGCTAATTGGATTCTCTGTGTTTAATCTTTGAGGAAACACACTGTACTGGGGAAAGTCAAAGAGTTGCAGAATGACCCTCTTATATGATTATGGGGCAAGTAGCAAAGCAAGAGCAGACATATTTTCACCGGATATGAATTCATGACAGCAAGCAGCATTGTGTTCCTACAGTCCACTCCGAAAGTATTGGAACAGCAAGGCCAGTTCTTTTGTTTTTTTATACACTAAAGACATTTGGATTTGAGATCAAAAGATGAACACGAGATGCTTTCAGTCTTCATTTCTTGATATTTACCTCTAAATGTGTTAAACAACTTAGAATATGGCACCTTTTGTTTAAACCCACACATTTTTCAAGTTATCACAAATATTGGAACCTGTGAATGACAGATGTTTTTTGTTGCCCAGGTGTGAACTGTTAGATTGATTGTTTTAACAATTAATAGCTCTGAATATCTACTATTGATACTATTGTCTAAGCTGCAGTACAAGCCTGGAAAAGCATCACAAAAGAAGAATGCAGGAGAACAATGCAAGGTGAGGTCAGTGGGTTGCCAGCTTGATGCAGTTATTGCAAGCAAGGGATGCGCACCTAAATATTAAGTGTTATTTACTTTAATTTACTTTAAGGCTATCTGTTCCTATACTTTTGCTCACTTAAAAATTGGGTGGTCTGCCACCATGTTGCCATGTCCAAAGTTGTTTATCACAGCTAGATGTAAATATCAGGAATCTCATATTCACTAACGTAATGCCACAGAGAATGTAACCTATCCTGGTTAAAAAGGGCAATTGGTGAAATTGGAGCTGTAGCAGAAACACTGGTTAAATGGTTTCATTTTATTTCAGACTCTACACTGCACTTATTTTACAAGACAGGCTTCCACCATTTCTACATGCACACATCACTTTTTATGTTCATACTGCTGCTCAGGATCTACACCGTTTACATCTTCAAGGAGGCCTTTTTTGATTTTCTACTAGAGGTAGAAAGGACCCAACAATAAAAGCTGTGGGAGTGAGCAGGCTTTAGTCTCATGCATGCGGGAGCAGGTGGTCAGATACTCTATATGGCCAAAAGTTTGTGGACAACTGTGGGAGCTGAAAGCACACAATTGTAGAGAATGTCTTTGTATGCTGTAGCATTACAATTTCCCTTCACTGGAACTAACAGGCCAAGCCCAAACCTGTTCTAGCATGACAATGCCCCAGGCCTCCTCGTGCAACATCAGTGCCTGACCCCGCTAACTCTCTTGTGGCTGAATGGGCAAATTCCCAAAATCTAGTGGAAAGCGTTCCCAGGTGAGTGGAGGTTATTATAACAGCAAAGGGGGGCTATATTTGGAATGGGATGCTCAAAAATCACATTTGAGTGTGATGGTCAGGTGTCCACAAACTTTAGTGAATGTGAGAATGTGACATAACCTCCATTCTCCTCCACTCCCACAGCTTTTATTGTTGGGTCCTGGCACACCTCTAGTAGAAAATCAAAAAAGGTCTCCTTGAAGATGTAAACGGTGTAAATCCTGAGCTGTAGTATGAGCATAAAAAGTGATGTGTGCATTGCATGAGTTGCAATGCATGATGCATTCACCACATTCATTCATCATCAGTACCCGCTGTATCATAGTCAGAGTTGCTGTGATTTAAATGAGTAATTTGTTTCTATTTTTTGAAACAGAACCGAAGTTCATTAGAAAACACCACAGGCAGGTACAAGCAAAAATAATAACTGCAAGAGTGGGAGGGATTAGTCAGACTTTCAGTGAGAGTGGGCAGGATTGGTCAGACTTTCAGTGTGAGTGGGTGGGATTGGTCAAACTTTCAGTGTGAGTGGGCAGGACTGGTGAAGATTTCAGCAGGAGTGGGGGAGAGACTGGTCAAACTTTTAGATGGAGTGCTTGGGACTAGTCAGAATTCATCTAGGTGTATGATTAAAAAACAGTCCCACACACATCTGCTTGTCTTCTTCTTGTCTGTCACTGATTCTTGTTAAGTGTAGCGCTGTGATACCAAGGGAACTATATTTCATTCCTAACATTACACCTGTCTGTGATGAGAGGAATTACTTGACTAATTTGTTTTCTGCTTGTCCTCACAAGGCCCAATCTATGAAGGCAACTCAAAAGCATAGCTTTGATTCTTTATGCAAAGCAATTCATTGATTTAAACAGCATTAATTTACTTGTTCAGAAAGAATCTACATCTTCTTCCCCTTTGCTAGTAACAAGTTTTTTTTCATCTTGGAAACAAACTTTAAGAATTTCTAAGATTTACACTTGTTTATTATTCTCATGTCATTACAGTTTTGAGATAAGGCAAGTGACTGTTGTGATGATCTAATGATATTGTGACAGGTCTAAATTTGGCCAAGATTTGGCCAATTAGCTCAAAGCTAAGCAAGATTGAGTTCATATTTAAAAATGCTTTGGATTCACTAAATTCTCTACAAAGCTCTACAAATATTCCTGAACTATGTATGAGCGAGTGGACGAATAGAGAAATTATTTTTCATCAGTGAGACACAGAGCCCTTTCTTTCTGTAAGAGAACTACACGAAACTTAATCATCAGTGTTATTTTTCCCCCCTCGCCTTTTTCTATTAGAAAGGTTGAAGAGTGGAGAAGGAAAAAGTTCTGGAGAGGCCTGAGGGAAAATTGAGTTGAGGCCATGGTTCCTCACGTTGCCTGGCTAACCTCACAGTGAGAGTATTTTTGATTGGTGGCAAAATGTGAGAATAGCCTTGTCTTCATTGACATTTCCGAGCGGCTAGCAAGCTTTTCCCCGGGTGTGACCTCTCTCAGTTTTATTAATAAATGAGACCTAGAGGTTTTGGGTCCAAAGAGTGGCCCTTCATCTTGATTTCCAACCTCATAATGATTTTCACAGGGTTCAGGACCTGAGCTGGAGCGAAATAATGAGTGTCAGTCATTACTGCAAATTATATCCCTTGTTCCATCCATGGCTGAAGCCACAATGAACCTAAATATCCCCAACATCCAAACCTATACACTTTGATGATTACTGTTGCCATGTACTAAATCAGGTGTTGCATACCCTTATTGGCAAACATTTCTCTAGAATATTTTTCCCCCATTCAGCTAAACAGTGATGAAAAATGAAAGAGAATTGTTTCTCTCCAGAGCTCCCTAAAGAGTTTGATCAATATGTTCTGTTTGGTTTTAATTATTCATCCCATTCTCAGCTTTTTCCATTGTGAACTTTATATTGTTGTGAATTATTGTTTTGTCCAGGATCCCGTTTTCAAAGTAATGAAGAGAAATTACGAAAATCCATTTGGAGCACTCAGGAGAGTGGAAATTGAGCTTGAAATAAAGGGACTATTCTAAGATCATAAACAGAGCCTTAAGCCGGATTCCCACTGTTTGTGGAAAATTTCCACTCCTCATCCAAATACTTCTTCAAATTTTTCTCTGCGATAAGTCATTGCCTGTTGTATTGCCATTTATTTTTTCAGAATTGCATCCACTTGAGAGACAGTGCAGTGCATGCCACAAATACTGTGAAACCAATTTAAGGCTGACATTGTAATGGGAACAAGGAGAGTTAGATGCTTAATTAGGGCAAGCCAAGACAAGAGGCAGGGGTTGAGTTCATGTTAGTGGTTAAACTAGAATTAAGAGCAGCATAGATGCTGAATTATTGACCAGACTGGAACCCAAGCCATTAGGGGAGCCTGTGTCTGAACTGGTTTGTAGAGGGTGTACACTCTGACATTGCGGCATGCAAAGTAGAAAAGGGGAACCTTTAGCAAGTAAGGCTTGGACCTCAGGGCCTCAGGAGGCAAGGGTGATTCGACAGGAGGCACACCAGAAGAAAATTCCACCAAAGGCATATTCAGAGACACTTTTATCAAGGAAGATGGACTCTGGAGAGCCAAACAAAGACGGTGGACTCTGGAGATCCAAACAGGACCCTTAAACAAGCAAGACTTGGACCTCAGGGCCTCAGGAGGCAAGGCTGATTCTACAGGAGGCACACCAGATGAAAATCCTTGGAGCTGGTGTATGCTTCTTACTGCTAGATTGGTAGAAAAGCAAAAATTAGACACAGCTTGGTCTTCAACCACCTTACAGATGACACACCAAATATTCCGTAAATGCTTGGTCAAGCTTCAGTTTCAAGCTTGTAATCTTAGTAACAGAACTACAATGTTTGATGTGATGTTCCTTTCAAATATTTCTTTCAAATCTGCCAAAAAATAGGTAATAAATAACAACTCTCAGATCTTTCTTTGCAAAATGTGTGAAATATGGATGGTCTCTCTGTTCTTTGTTAACATAGTTAGGTAAGGTTTTTATATTTTCTTTTTGCATTCTTTTGGGTTAGTTATATATGTTTGTTTCCTTAGTTCCCTGGTGGTCTAACGGGTAAGAATCCTGTGCACTCACCGACGTGGCCCGCATTTGATTCCCGGGCAGGGAACCAACCCAGCCACAGGGCATGTACTCTCAGTTCCGGTCTCAAGCCCAGATAAAATGGGAGGGTTGCGTCAGGAAGGGCAACATGCGGACCAATGATCTGCTGTGGTGACCTCTAATGGGAGCAGCAAAAGAACAACAACATATATGTTTATTTTGGGCATTCAGTCACACTGAAGCTTTTTTTTTTTCAGCCAAAACCGATGGTATCGTATGACATCCTGCATTTGTCTGTAAACAATCTTAAGCCATTTGTTGTCTAAAATAAACACTCCCTGTTGTTAGATTGAATGATAACCCAAGAGAGAGTCGAATGTTCTCTTTTTGCTAGCTGGATAAAAGTCTTTCTTCCTTCTCCCTTACATTTTTTGTCTCTGGCAAGTGAAAGGAGACAGGACAGGACGAGAGTGGACATGACACCATTCCTGTAAATTACAGCCTTTGCTGACTTTCAGGACTGATTTGTGGCGTAATCATTTCCACATTTGATTATACCCTTGCAACAGAAACACACCTGTCTCATATTTTATTCAAACTGCTGCCTGAAATATGTATTTCCCCTAAAATCAGGCTTTCTTGTTTGTCACAGTGACTGAACAGAGAAATAGACATGTATTTGCTGAGAGCAAACTACATCAGTCATGTCAGTCACCTCAGCATGTAATGAATTGTTTTAATATGAGGAAATATTGGATATAAACCTTCACAAGAGAGTTCTGTATCTTTTTCTGTATCCTTTTCTTACTAAAGGGCTCTTATTCATAGCTTTTTGAAACCTCCAGTTTACATTTAATGCAATTCTTTTCCTGTGCTGTTTTGCTTGATGCTCATGAGCAAGTTTGCATGTTCAAAAGGCTTTTTTAAGCACATGTTTTTAATTAGCTGTGACATTAGTCTGACAAACCCACCCAGCAGTGCAGTCAGATCTTAATGAAGCCTCAGATGCCTTGTTTCCTGGGAAAAAAAAAAACTCCAGCATCACCCCCGCAGCAAGCAGAGAGTGCGCAATTCTGCAGCAGGGGCCACTGGGTAAATTAGCGTAACCATGGCAGGCCGCAGGTAGTGGTCACACCTTGTCAGAGCTGCTGGGGCTTTGTCAAGCACATGGTCTTAAGCGCAGAGATGAATTTTACACAAACAGAATGTCTGCTCCAATATGCAGCCAATGTGTGTTAACTTAGAATAAGAGCTGTATTTAATAGTCTAGGCAAAGCTTCTTATTCAGTGCTATTTCTCTTGAGTGCAAGTAGCTTCTGTATTCAATAAGCTCGCAGTGCTTTGTGTCTGAATATTTTTTTTTTAAATTATTTTTATTTATAATAGTCTTGTATTGTTTAGACCTAGATGGTCAAAATTAATAATGGTGTCTTTCACTACACCATGTTTAGCCTAGTCAGTTTCCGAAACCAAAACATGAGGCAGCTTTTACTTCCAAAAGAGCGCTTAATGGTTCTGTGTAGAACTCTACAACAAAATGTTTCCCTGTCAGAAGGTGTATGTAGCAAGCAAAGAACCCTTAACGATACAAAAAAGACTTTCGAAGGTTCCTTGAAGAACCTTTCTGCTAAGAGTGTAGAGACATCTGAAGGCAAATGGTGCAGCAGATGGTGCTGGGAGAGAAGTTAGTGTTAGTGATGATTAATTAAAATGTTAGTAAAAAAAACCTAAAATACAGCAGTGCTGATCATTTCTTTTGGTATATAAATGTACTTAGTAAGCTAGCTAATTGTGGAGAAACTCAACTAGCTAGCTGTCTACAACCAAATGTATTGGAACAAAACTTTTATTACTTTTATTATAACAAAGAATTATTACTCAGTTTGATCGTGTAAGTGCCTATAAAGTGAAAGTATAAGTGAATATAAAGTAAATGTGTGATTCAGTATACAAAACCATTGAAACTACAAGTACTTTTCTAGTTGAAAATTTTTAATGCATACATAGCCTTGACTGGATCTAAAAATTCAACAAAAAGAAAGCTTTTTGTTTGTCATGTGTGAAAATCAGGCATGGGTTCAGATGGATTTATCTCATGAGGAAGTGCTAGAAATTATAATGACTATCCCCTAGTGTTTATTGTTTTTTCAACCTAATTTGTATAAGAATACAAAATTTTTTGCTAATTTCACTGCACGAACAGATTGGTATGTGTCACAGATTGCACTTGATTATTTTGAGCACGAAAGCATTCAGTAGGTTGCAGATCAGAAGGAGGATCTCTTGTTCTCTGTGGTGCTGCTTTACAATCTGAAGTGCTGCTGATCTGATAATAAAGTCATTCTGTCGAATGCCCAAGACATTGGACTGAGTGCTGTGGCCTTTATGAAACCACTCTAACACACCTGCTGTGGCCAAGCAAGTGAGAGCTCGCTGCTTTTAATTGGGTCCTGAGCACACCATTGTTAGGGAGAAGAAGCAAAAAATGGAGGGAAAAAAATGCGGGGTGGGTGGGTGGGGGGTTGGGATTGTTTAGAGATGGAAAGGCTGAAAGAGAAATGCATTATTTTGCTAAATGCATTACAGTGAGGTGCTAGTTTTTTTGTTACTAAAATGGTATACTTAATAAAATAAATTGGCAAATCAGAATGTTTCTATAAATGCACTCTTTATGCACTTGCAGTTTGTAGAGCAGAGTGTAAGAGATCATTTTAGACACAGCGAGAGTTTCCATTATATTAGCTATACAAATTTAGGAACTGGCAACTCACTATAGTCCAGAGCTGGACCAGAACTATAATTCTGCTCTGTGAGGGACTGGTTTTCTAAACCAACAGTGATGGCTGGTCATGGTTGTGAGGTTTTCCTAATTGACTTTGACTTAATCTTACACTATATGGTCAAAAGTGGACACGTGACCACTCACTCATACCCATATGTGCTTTTTGAACATCCCATTATAGACGTAGTCCCGCTTTGCTATTATTTCCACTAGATTTTGCCCCTGGGATTTGTGCTCGTTCCGCCACAAGAGCATCAGTGAGGTCAGGCACTGATGTCAGGTGACATGGCATGGTGCGCAGTTGGAGTTCCAGTTCATCTCAAAGGTGTTCACTGGGGTTGAGGTCGGGGGTTCTGTGCAGGACACGCGAGTTCTTCCACTCCAAGCTTAGCAAACCATGTCTTCATGGAGCTCGCTTTGTGCATTTGGGCATTGTCATGCTGGAACAGGTTTGAGCCTCTTAGTTCCAGTGATGGGAAAACGTAATGCTACAGCATACAAAGACATCCTATTCAATTGTGTTCTTCCAACTTTGTGGCAACAGTTCAGGGACGACCCACATATGGATGTGATGGTCATGTGTCCACATACTTAGGTATCTCGGTCTTGGGCATCAATCTCATTAAATATGTTTTTAGAATAATGTGAGTGTTGTCTTTTCTTTTCACATGCATGAAGTTTGACAAGAAGTAAATCCTTCTTCTAGAAAACATAGCCCATTCATTGGTACAATGCACAAATGAAGCCAACCAGTTGAAGTAAAGGCTTGGCTTAGGTTTTCAGTCTTGATCTTTCATTTGAACTCAGTCTTGACTTGCCCTCGACTCCAATAAGATTTGGTCTTGACTCGACCTTGGCTAGTCCTGGTCTTGGACTTGACAATGGTGGTCTTGACTACAGCCCTAGTTGTAACCCTATCATTCAAACCAAAAGCATTAAACTTACAGTTGTGTCATCTGTCCTTTTGTGTAATTTGTACTTTGATTGGATAATATGTGTTTAGTCTATCTACGTTTTGGTACTCCTTCAAAGGCAATTTAGGGAAAAGAGGATGATAGCCAATAGCAAATAATCCACTTTCACCTTCACCACACTCACAATTATATTTCACATGCACCTTCTCAATCAGATAAAATCTAGGGTTAATTACCTGACATGACTGTCATTGGTAGTCTGCATGAATCTACTGTCTGAGCTAGAAAGAAATCAGCACCAGCCTCACCTGTTCATACCATTCAGTGTATTTTTCTTATGACCGTTGGAAGTGCTGTTGTGCTGGTTCCACAAAAATCATTTGTTACCAATGTGATCTTGATGCCAAAACTGAAACCTTATATTGATGTCTTTTTGTCTTCAAAAGACAGGGAGTTTAACCCTGCTAGCCCGTTTACATCAGCCGTCCCTGATAGCCACGTATTTTACAACTACTCCTTCCTCAGGATCTACTGTATGTCCTCACTGCCATGTTGCCCTAATATACTTTACTATATATTCTCCATCTAGTGTCTTTGCTTGTTTGTGCACTATCATTACCACTACTGAGCCTTTGGTTTTTACTAATCTCTCAGTCTTGTGTTATTGACCCGTGCTCAGTTTTTCTTGACACTTGCTCTCTTGGTTTTCCTTTTGATCTTGATTATTCAATATTATTCTCCCTTTCATGGTTTTGACTCTTTTGCTTGGATGCTAGTTACTCTTTTGCCCAACATAGTCTCATAGAAAAAGCGTTCACATACAACTTATTTGCAGCACTTTCTGTATGACGAATAACAGCATTCTGTCAGAAGCACAGTAGGTCAGTATGTGTCATTTCTGTTTGGCTGGGTATTGCAGTAGGTGTCATGGCAACATGACGGTTAAAAAAAAAATAACTTGATAAACTGTGTTTATCACGCTACAGTGTTATGTTTTACCCAGCTACACAGAATGTCTGTGAAGAAAACTGCAGAAGAATACAGATGAACGAGCAGCTGAAATGTAAAGAAAAAACACTGCATTACCATGTGACTGATTGTGTTTAACTACAGCCGTGAAGAGGAGACATTAGGCTTATTTCATGAGAGTTTGATACATTGTGTGCTTGTGACAGAATGTTGATATTCATTGTATAGAAGGTGCTGCAAATAAATTGTATGTAAATGTTTTTTTTCTGTCAGACTGGGCTGCTTTTCCCTGCCATTTTATCAATCTGCACTGAATTCCTATAATTATGTCTAAGTCTATGTTGTCAAATCAAAAGTGCATAGATGGATGGCTGTGTATGTGTGCTTTTCTCTGTATTTTGTATCTGTACACTTGTGTGAAGGTAGTATATAAATCAGAATGTAATCACAATATAAATCACAACTGTCATTTTGTTCATGGTGCACTTGGTATTACTGACGTGGATATATTTCTGAAAACAGAGCGATAAAAGAATAAACAAACGTCAGGCCAATAGGCCACATCACTCACACAAACACAAACACAGCAATGACTCAAAAGTCATTTCCATCACAGCATGTGGACAGTGCGATACCCACTCAGCAATTCAGCTCTGCCATGAGTCAAGCGCCACCTCAGCGAACAAATGGAGACATAGCGTGTACACGTGTGCTTGTGTTTGTCTCCGAACAATATATAAACAGTGGAGCAGATCACACCTGCGCAAGTGTGACAGCAGCGTGGTCAGTTTTGTGCTTGTGACTAATTAGGACATTAAATGGTAATCAAGAACACTACTGATGTAAAGCTCTAGAGGAGGTGTGTACGGCGTGAGTAGAACCCTTATCAGACAAGCAGACATGAAAAATTTTTTTTTTAGTTTCAGCCCAAATCTACACCCCTCTTCCTAGTTCCAAACACCTCCTCCTCTCACCGTCTGTTCTACTCAGGGTGTAAACATGAGCGATGAGGTGCTAGTAGTGTGGAGCTGTGGACAGATGGAGCATTAAAGCACATGTGTGAACTGATAGTCCTCTGTAGTGTTTTTGTGCGTATGTAAATATACGTTTTGGATATTTTTAAGTGCATTTTTGGTAACACTTGACACCTACATAAGCCTTTTGAGCAATTAACACAATTAACATAAATTAATATAAATAGTCACCTGAGTAATGTGACAGAGAATTTTGCTGACATAAGGCTTTGTTAAGATATTTTTTGACATAATGCATGTACTTCTCATATATCAAACATCAAAACCCAAAAATATATCTACCAGTGTCACAACTCTGAAATAAGAATTAATAAATACTTATACGAAGAAATATGAAACTCTCTTCACCTAAGGGCCTGAGCAAATATAAATAACTGTTATAACAGGTCTATGGCATTGTTATAACCACCAGAATTCTTATAAGCTGGAATAAGAATACTGATTTCCAGTGTCTAAACATTCACTATGCACGAGGTATGTTAAAGTATTACGTCACAGCACTGTTGTATTCTCAAATCTGTTTGGTCAGAATGTGTCGCACGGCCCTGACGGCCATAATGTTCTAATACATTATCGTTTCTGTAGTAACAACTCATTCACAAAGATTTTTACAGCACTCCACAATAATCTAAGCCTAATAATAAATAGATTAAAAAAACGTTGTTATTTAAAAACTTATACTTGTTGATGTGGTGAAGTTTTCTGTAAGGAGATGTTTATTTAACATTTATGGAAAGAGTCTCCAGTGTCACCACTTTGTGACAGTCAGTAAGTTTTTCAGCATGGGAGAGTCTTGGTTGTTTTTTTTATCTTATTAACTTCAAAAGAATGAAAATAAAGAGGCTGGTGAGAGAATGACTGTTTGTAGCTGCTATAAAGTAACTTGTCCATAACAGTTAAAACGTGTGATGTGTCATTCACTAATGAATAAAAAATGTATTTGTTGGCTAACTGTTGTAGTATAAGAGTAATAAAACACTTCAAGAAAATAGTCTCTAGTCTTCATGTAGTTTACATTTGAGCTTAATGCATCAAATTCAGTTCAGCTTTTTTCATTACGCGCTATATTACTTACAATTTGAACATCTGCCTCTCTCTCTTTAGCTCTATGTCTATATCTCTCTCTTTTCACATTTCTGTCTCTGCATAGGCTACATGTCAGCTACATTCTGCTACATGTCAGAAACATTACAGTGTGGAGCTCTGAAGTCAAATGCTGCAAATTTACTTGTTATGGATATGGTTCTGATAGAGCAAGCGAGAAAGAGAAGACAGAGAAAGGCTAAATAGGATTTCAGTAGGTGTGAGTGCTGATAGGTGGCGATCTGGCCTTTTCTCTGAAACTACAGTCAATATAATCCCTCCTGCCTGTGCATTATTGGCTAGCAATGAGAGACTCGTATTAACCTTTATGCCATCTGATAATTATTGAGGACCCTGTGTCAGAATGTTCTGTGTGTGTATATGGTTTTTGTGTGTGTGTGTGTGTGTATGTGTGTGTATGTGTGTGTGTGTGTGTGGAATTAGAATCACTGAATGAATATAAAGTTGTTGATCAGTTCTTCTTGTTTTTGTGTAGTGACTGGATCAGCTAGCAGGCTGCATTCACAGCTGAATGTCAGCAGTAATACCTTGGCTACATTAGCTGTGTGTGTGTGTGTGCGTGAGCGCACACTGTGTGAATAGTATTTCCCAGTGTAATTTACAGTGTGGTTTTTCTGTGGAGAGCCATTGTATATGCTGATCTGTCTGCAGCTTAGTGCTGTAATGAGATCAGATATATATTAATTAGTGATGCTAATTAAGACGAATTAAGCAGTCGCTTTAATGAAGTGACTCCGCTTTAATCAATTACGAACGGAAAAAGGCTTTTACCATGTTGATTAACACATTATAACGTATGCCATGTGTCTCACAAACCTTATAGTGCAGTACGACGAGGAGGAGGAGAGGTTAAATCTCCTCTTGAGAGCAGGATCGAGCTACATTCCTCTGAAACCTTTACATTTGTTGTATGTGTTATCAAGAAAAAACAAGCAGGGCATGCTCTTAAAGGAAATTAATCAACGACAGCATGGCGTGATGACGTTACCCAACCGAAGTTGATCATTTTTCTTATACTACAGCAATTTGTCATCACTAGCAATTTTTTGATTAATTAAAAAATGACATGACACTTTTTATCTATTTGTAGTTATATTTAATGTTGTGGAATGTCCGCAGTTAATTAAACAAAAGAAAACAAAACAAAAAAACCCATAGCTTGTCATGTTACAGAGAAACCACCCTCTGTCTTGAGACTCCTTCCATAAATAAATGTCCCCTCACAGAAAACTGCACAGAGAACAACACATTTTTTAAATATGTTTATATGAAATCCCTGTTAATTAGCTGTTACTATACAAACAATAATCTACGTATTAGTATTAGAGCATTGATATAAACCTTGTAGCCAGCACTACTGTCCAAGCCATGCTGTTATAAAAAATTAATCAACATCTTCTGACTAATCGGAATCAAGACACTGTGATATAACTTATTTTGAGGAAGAGATGGGCTCGTTTTTTTATTCTAGTCTGAAGAGAAGCAGTGTTAGTGTTTGATCATTGTTACACGCTGATACGTGTTTTCTTTTGGCAAAAAAAGTCCAGAAATGTTTACACTTATGGTGGAACAATATGCAAGATTCAATCAGCAGATTTTTCTCTTTATTCTTTATAAAGTAGGTTATTCTGTTATACATCCTTATCGACTATTGCGAGTGAAAATACAACGCTTAATGTTAAAAGTGTAACTGTCTTCTTTTATGTCTTTGCCTCTTTGTCCACCAGGTTCAGCCTTCATGATGGTGAACACATCAGGCCGTTTCACCGGACAGAGAGCCCAGCTGCTGAGCCCTCAGCTCAAAGAGAATGACACACATTGCGTCACCTTTCAGTACTTGGTGTCTGGCAGGGAGGGGGGCAGCCCTGGGTACCTCAACATCTACATCAAAGAGAACAACAGCCCCACTGGTCTGCCTGTGTGGAACACTTCAGGCCCCGTCAGCAGGAGCTGGACCCAAGTGGAACTCGCTATCAGCACCTACTGGCCCAACTTCTACCAGGTGAGGGATAAAGCATGACTAAAGAGGGGACTAGGGATCACTCTTTTGCTTCTTTTGCAGTGTCTTTTAATATCTCTAAAATAATTGAAGTCGTATACACATAGTTTGAACTTAACCAACCCACCAAATTCACTACTGACAGGTACCTGTGTTCATTTGTCAAATATTCTGGTGTGTAACTTGCCAGTGCTACTATAAACTGTATGTTTTCCCCTGCCACTTTATATAACAGCTACATATGACATAAAGTGAAATTTTACCTCACAGGCTCTTAGCTCAATTAAATGCAATGATGTACAGTTGGTGTGAAATGAACAGGGGCACACTCATCAATCCAAGAGTGCGAAAAGAAATCACCCCTGGGGTGGTGTAATGCAGCCCGACACAAATTGTAGGAGCTGTTACCACGCCGAAGTTGATTATTTTCATATAATATCACATTTTTACTTTTATACTGCAGCATTTTGCCATTCTTCATACAATTCTTAATTTATTAAAGAATGACACATCATTCTTTTTATCTATTTACAGTTCCTTTAATGTTATGATATGTTTGTCTGATTGTCGGAGCCTTTCTTTTTTCCTTTTGAAGTTAATAAGACAAATTAAATGCAGCTTGTCATGTAAGAAGGAAACCGGAAACGACAAAGGCCGCCATCCTGAAGACTCTCTGCTGTCAGAAAACAGCTTTGCCTCTGAATGTTAGAAAAGCGCTGACACTGGAGACTCCTTCCAAAAATGCTAAATAAACATCTCCTCACAGACAACTTGTCAACAAGTATACATGCTTTAAATCAATTTACGTGGAGTGTCCACTGTACAAGTCTCTGTGTAAGTTGTTACTATAGAAACGATAACCTATTAGAATGAACGCATTACTGTATACCTGATTTGAACTGCTGTTATAGAAAGTTGAACACCTTCTGACCAAACAGAGCCGAGAATTCAAAAGCGCTGTAGCAAAATAATTAATACATTCATTGAATAATTTGTATCTTATATGCATATTTAGAAAAACTGAGTTGCCAATTTATAAGTCAAAGGTAAATGAGTTTAATCTACTATTTATGTGTGTAATTGGATGTAATCTTTTACATTTTTATATAATGGTATATGGTTTCATAATCAACCATACACTTACACCTCAGAACATGTCATCTGTCTATCCTTTCATCTTCTCACGTCTGTATTTCTCTCTGTGTAGCCTTCTTTCACTTCCTTACCCTCCTACCCTGCTTCACTATCTCTCTCTTGCACACTCTCTATCCCTCTCTCACAAAATAATGAAAACCACCCTCCCCTATTATATTAGAAAAAAAATTACATTCTCTCCCTGTCTAGTGGTTCATTTTCACGTGTGGCAGGCTACGCTGGGGTCCACAGAGAGGAGGCTGATTTCACACATGCCTGCTTATTAGGTGTCCTCTCTCCAGGGTTCGAGGAAAGACTGGTGTTAATTGGCAGACCAAGACCCCCGCACCTCGCAAAGGAGAGCGCCGCTAAGCCAAATTAGCCCATTAGAACCAGCAGTGGCGGAGCAGACAGATGGGTTCTGATGAGACGTGGCTAGTACACTCATAGCACACAGGCCTCATTAGGAACATGTTCATTTATTGCAAATCATGTTACATTTATAGATTAGTTATAAAGCATGTATAGATGTGGCATTAAAGCGCTGTTTAAATGCAAAGGGTTCTGGCTGAATTATTTTCTGCCATCCATTCTCAGTAGGTGCTATATGTGTATGGAATAAATTATTTAAGCTTCTGGAATCCTGTTTAGACATAATGCGAGCTTCATATATCTCTAGGACTAAAGAAATATTAAAACAATTTTTTTTACCAGCTCACTTAAGGGAGATAAAAAAAAACACGCAGTTGTCTGTAATTTGACTGATATTTTGCTTTGATTCAGGAGTTCTTATAGAAGGTGATAAAAAGCGGGAGTTGTACACCAGTGGTATGCCATGACAACCAATCTACAACATATCCATTCTGGAAACAGAGTAACGAGGGTAATTCTGAGGCAATGATACCCTATCAGGACAGCAGGAGACCTGAGGACCATACATACTGACAACACAAGTGGTAGTTTAACGTGGTTAAGGCTATGAGCTCAGAAATGTAAAGTATGTTAGCCATGCACATGTGTTTGGACATGTATTCAACTCAATTCAGTTTTGTGAATTTGACACCTCTGTGCATTTGTTGTTGAGTATATGGGGTATACTGAAATTGCACTATCTCTACTTGTATATGTATTCGTTTAGTGCTGTGTCTGTATTTGGAATTAACTCCAAAGTGGGTATAGCTTAAACCAAAATAGTGGGGGAAAAAGTTGGTGCAAATTCTAGTACTTAGCATGGTGTTTGAATCTGACAGTTCCTCAACCTCAGCTACATCACTTGAGTTCATAATTGGTCAAACTGGTTTGTACCCACAATATGTTACACATAATATCCCAAACTTCCTCATGGGGATCAATAAAGTACACCCATTCATTAGACTTGGGATGATTGACGATATTATTGGGAATCGCCAATGGCTATCAAGATGGACGTTTTAAATGTCTGTCGGAAAACGTGGTGTCTGCAGCTTTAAGATAGACAAAAATAAAGTATGTTGTATCTCGTAATATGTGTTTTCTTAATAACCTTAATAACCTGTGGTCTGACATAGGAGCAGCACAACAAACCATCTTTCTCAGATGCGTCTTAGTTTTACTTGCCTGTGCTGCTGGCAAAACATGAACAGAGATATAAATTAAGAAAATGAAATGTGTTGTCATCAGGACTACAAGAAATCAATTGTAAGTACTGTATCTCTGATGCTGTTCACCAGAGAGCACATGCACGCATAGTTTATGTAATTTTGTTTACATTTGATAATGAGCCTAGTTACCGATAATAACTCTTTAGGTTTATTTACAAGCCTGACTTCAGGTTTGCAGCATCTCTGACCTTGTTAACTACTAATTAAGCCAAAAAAAACCTGATTAAACACTAATACTAGTGATTGCAGCTACATCTGACTCTGAGCCACCTTCCTGAATTTTTTCCACTGTAATGATGTAACATATATACAACATGAATTACAGATATATACATATATACACACACACACACACACACACATATATATAAATGTGTGTGTGTGTGTGTGTGTATGGCCATGCCTCCTGATGGCATATTAGATACGATATCACAAGCCAACCATCCATCCATCTGTCTTTCCATCCATCTTTAAAACCAATGAATATAGTCAGTTGTATTTGCTAAAATATATACAAACTAATATCCTAATTTAAACCACTGCAACTAAGGATGAATGAATGTACGATGTAAATGCATTGTGCAGTTCTCATGTACATTCATGTTAATGAACGTGGTCTTTGTTTGTTCCACGAGCTTCATATCTGACTACTCGCATAAAAGTAAAAAACCTTCACTTGCTTGGTTTTTGTGCATCCAGTCCCAATTCACACTTCTAGTCTCAAACAAATGCCCTGTGAGCCTTTTTAGAGATGCCTAGTGGACCGTTCAAAAATTAGTCCGCCTTCTATTCGTATCTGTATTTGTATCTCTTTAGAACACATTATCTGTTCATTCTAATGCATCTGTATGTCTGACATCATAGAGCAGTAATATTACTAAATTCCAAATGTTTCTATGGACTTATATTCATGTCTCTTTCCTTATAGGGTTTTGAAGACATGTCTTGACTCCTCAGAAAGTTAACTATCCTTTCCGTGTTTTGAAAGGCTTCACCCGCCAAGAGCATGTGATGATTTCTGCTTAGTGAATGGAGACAAGAATAGAGACAGTACTCCATAGATTCGTGCCTAATTAGCAAAGTCAAAGTAATTATAGGTAGCTTTAATTGCACAGTATCCCAAGTGATTGTCAGAATGAAACCACATGGTGCTTTGGACATTATTTTGTAATTATGGGGTTGATTCGGTGCTTTTCTCAGTCTTCTTCATTCTAATTACATTGCAGACAGGATGCACACCAAAACTTTTAATTGTTTATGCCATGTGTTCGGAGCGTCTTGACACTTGGTGCCTTTGAAGCGCAAAATTCTTCTGAATCTGTATATTTTTTGTATAGTCAAAATCCCAACACTGCATCAAATCCAGACCATTTCACTGAAAAAATTCACTCTTTTCAGATAGTACAGGCTGACTCAGATGCCTTCTTTTGTCCTGCTGATCCTAATTCTAGTATGAAAGTAATATAAATGATATCAAGGCCACATTTGGTGGTGACTGCTGCTTGTTTTAAACAAATTACACATTCCGCATGGGCTGGCTGATACACTATGTGTCTAAGTGAGTGGCTCAGTCTTAATTTTCTCTAAGCCATGTTGCAATGACTGTCAGACAGCAAGGCAACTGGCATTCTGAATTTCATTAGAGGAAGAACGGATGATAATTAGGTGAGGGTGTAAAGATGCATTGTGCATCGTAGTGTGTGTGAAGGTGTGCCATAGTGTAATGTGTGAAATCAGCATTATATTAATTATGACCTCAAAGTTAAAATATATATAGAGAAAGATGGTCACATGATCACATTCTTCCATGGGGAGCCATTATTGGGAATCATCACAACAATTAAAAAGAGCTCTTCAGTAGCTTTCAAACGACACCAGCCCTGTGCCTCTGCATACTACAGCGAGGCAACAGAATTCGGACATTTTAGCCAACTTTGGAGCTCTATTTCTGGTTAAAATGACGACTCACTTTATGATTCAGAAATAAAAAAGGAGACTTTTCAGCCATAATTTTTCTTCATTCAAATTTTGTTTAAAGTATTCCAAGAATCAAACTGAATCGAATCGGGAAGTCTGTATTGTGAATCGAATCGTTACTGGAGTGTATCATTACACCCCTATAATTATGGTCTTAAAAAAAAACCTCCCTGAGACAACATGAGGAAGAAACCATGAGAAGAACCAGACTCAAAAGGGAACTCATCCTCTTCTGGGTGACACCAGATAGTGCAATTATAAATCATTACTCATCTACAACTGTATATTGTAAAGAAAAAACAGTACTAATGTGAGGAAATTATGTTCAGTATGAGCATATTGGGAATAAATATCTATGGGACTATTCACAGCAGTAGAAATTAAGGTCAAACATTAGTGTCTTCTTCTTGAACATGATTTTCTTCATTCTTTTGTATGCTTATGTACCAAAAGCCTGTTCTTATTTCTCTCTCTCTCTCTCTCTCTCTCTCTCTCTACAACATATTCTCATACAGCATTTGCAATTCTTTTACAAAACTAAATAAAAAAGCATAGATAACCATTATCTCTTTTCTGTGACTTCATAACCTTTTCAAGTATTTCCCTTTTGGTGGTTAAATATGATTCCAGGAGTCACAGGAGTCATTATTAGAAGATAGCGAGTGACTCTACAGTATGTTGCCTGCATTAAATATCCTTTTTTCCCACTACCATTATGATGACAGCTCTTTCCAGCCTACTAGTCTGACCACAGCTTTCAAACCTGGACATTCTTGTAATATTGTGTTTTTAGATTATAATCATATAAGGATTATTTGTAACTATGCAAGTATAAATTCACTCTGAAATCTTATTGCTCAAAACAGTTTAGTAGGTCTGGGATTAATTTTAGCTGTGTATCTGTGTCCAAGCCTTGGTCCCTGGTGGTTAAGCGGCTAAGAATCCTGTGCTCTCACTGGTGTGGGCTGGGTTCGATTCCCAGCCAGGGAACCAACCCAGTCACTGGGAATGTACTCTCGGTGCTGGCCCCAAGCCCATGTAAAATGAAATGGTTGTGTCAGGAAGGGCATGCGGTGTAAAACTTGTGCCAAATCAATATGCGGACCAATGATTTGCTGTGGTGACCCCTAATGGGAGCAGCTGAAAGAACAACAACCTCTGTGTGTCCAAACCCCATTTGTACCACAAGTCAAAACACATCCCAAAATGTTGTCTGATTAGATTCAACTTTATTGTCATTGAGCAGAGTTCAAGTACAAAGCCAACGAAATGCAGTTAGCATCTAACCAGCCATTTTGAAACAGGAATACTGCAATAAGTTGGTGGTCCAAGGTAATGAGTTAAATTGCATATTATACACAAAACAGGCAAAAAAATGTAGATATAATACGCATGTGATGAGCAGGAATGAATAGAAGAAGTGTCTTTGTCTCAAAGATGTAGCTCTGAACGTCAGTTAAATTGTTCTCTTTTTTTGCTCAAATTTTTGTGAGATCAAATGAATGCTTCTGCTTGTGGGTATATATTGAAAGAGCAGGGTGATATGTGAGCATGCTGTGGGTTACTACATGAGGAATGGCTGGGGTACACCACACCCAGAGAATGAGGAATGTCTGGTATTCATGTGTGTCTGGCTTCTTTTGCACAACTAGTTATATAACTAAGCAAACTTGTTGGCTTCCCTTATTATTATAACATTTGTGTTAGTACTAGCTGTGGACAGTAAGTGTTAAGAGAAATTCTCAGCCTGCCTTTTAAAAGCCTTTCCCTTTGTCTCTTTAATGACAAAAACAATTATGAATGCATAAAATACATGATATAAAAATAGGTCTCGTCAATACATACGCAAGTGTCGTGCCACATGTTTTCTGTATGGGCAGCTGTATGTTTAATTTTAGCCGATCCCTGAATTAACGTCAACTCCGTATGTCTTATAGGAATGCCTTTAAACAATTTGGCCGTGGTCTGCCGGATATAGATTCTGTTTTATAGGATTAGCTCATGGAGACACTCTGATAATCCTTCAGACAATGAACCACACAATGAAGCGGACTTGCTGTTACCACCACAAAGTTGATTCTTTTCCAATAACAGCACATTCCAAAGTGTTCTTCAAGTGTAAATGTAATGTGAAGTCAGCTAATTATGAGTTTTAGTACAATAGCAGTGGCTAAACTGTATCTCAAGTGTCCTTCCTATTCCCAAAGCCCTGCTGAATTGACACTACAGGTCATGTTTAAGCCTCTCTGTGTCGGCCCCCTGGGGGTCTTCACCTTGTTGCATGTGTGTGTGACATTTTAAAGGGGTGCATTTATCACTGTGGTTATGGACTATTCTCTTTCCTCTGCAGATCATATTTGAAGCTGTGACCTCAGGCCAGCGTGGTTTGCTGGCCATCAAGGATGTCGTTGTCCAGGGACATCAGTGCAGTAAGGCCAAATCTTCCACTGTAAAACACACACACATACACACACACACCCCACACACGTATGTTTAACATCAATTTGTCTATTTTCTGAAAAAATCAGTGTAGCCTATTTTCTATAGCTCTACACACATATGAAAAAAAAAAAGCTTTTCACCTCTAAAACCTAGAGTCAGAGCAGACTTTAGGTACTTAGGTACCACTCTCAGCAGAGCTTTATGTTATTTATGGAATTAGTTAACAGGTCACATGCGAGCTGATGAGGCAGGAGGCTCAAGTGAACTAAACTTTGTAACAAGACAAAGGAATAAAAGAGTATACAAAGACAAACTATAAACCAGAAAACATGGCCATAATAAACAAAAAAAGAAGCATGTTGCATGCTTGAGGGTGGAGTTCGTGACATAAACTCAGCAAACCATCAACCTCAGCATTAATAAATTGTATGTCAGTAATGTTAACACATTGTTAACAATGGTAACACTATTTTAGAATAAAGTGAGTCACAGAATATGGTGACACTGTTCCTTATTAGTCATGACATTTTAAAATTTTCAAGAAGCCCCACATAAGAGACATTACTGTATAACTTTAAAGGTTCCTAAGCAATAAAAATGCTTTGACTCTTTATTATTGTGCACTTTAAAAAACAATTCTTTGAAAATGTGCAGAGTGCTTGAAAAATACTTCCGCAAGCCAGTTGTACTGCTTTAGAGGCTTTTGCTTGACATTTAAAAAATATTTCTTATTCATTTTCATGTCACAGGCTGATCATTAGTATGAAGTCTATCAAATATATAAATTAGCAGAATTAAAATGTTAGCTATTTTAAAAATTATTTAGTGTCTTTTCAGATCACAAAAAAATTATGGATAAGTGCTTCCAGGCTCAAAGTTCAGAAGAGCGAGTGTCCGTTTCAGCTAGCATCAGTAGAGTTTCCCTCCACACTCTATAAGTTACTAATTTACTGAAATAATTTTTTTTTTCTTGTGGAGTTACACCTTTTTCAATCTTTGTATAAAATAATTTTTATTAAAAAAGAGATTTAATAGAATACATCTTTAATGGAAATTCATCACTGTAACTGTATAATGGCCCATCCTGATAATGCTGGTGACAATAATTCCAGTGACTTAAAGTAATGGCACCACATTAAAGGTTATTGGTTATTCATTCAAAAAGAATGTCATTACAGTGACAATTTCCAAATGAAATATGAAACCACCTTTTAAAATTTGAACACTTTGCTAGTCACAAAGTCACCATATTTTTTAGAATGACCCATACACTGGAAAAAAAAAAATCTTCATTTAATTTACTTAATTTAAATATGTACATTGGATTCACTTAAATGAACTGAGTTGCATTAATTTGTTTTCGCACAGCCAACGTGATTTGAACATGTATTTTTTCAAAGCGCTGAGTAAAATCAAACCCAAGCTCAGGATTGAATTATGCCAGTTAAAATAATACTATAGTCATGTCTTTCCGTCAGCGCCAACATCCTCACAAGATTTTACAACGTAATTGAACTATGTGACTTGATTCCACTCACGCAACATAATTCACACTAGTAGACTGGACACTTAAATTAAATGTGGTATTAACAATGAAATCATGTTTTGATGAAAAACATAATATTCTTGTGTAAACTATACATAATATTGTCAATTAAATATGATTGACTGAATATTCCATTTTTTTCAGCATATATGAGGCTATATAAGGTCCTGTTATTTGTTTAATAAAGTCAAATTAGACACCAGTAAAAGGTTATTTCACTATGTATTAGTTTTTATTCATCAGCACCTGTATTGCTGCATAACTAGACAGCTGCTAGGTGAAAATGAGTAATTATTGCATTATTAGTTGCGATAATGCACAATAACCCTTATTTAAAACCTCTTTATACAAATTATTGAGCAAGAAATAATAACCTAAATGGCTTCAAGGTAGCATCAGGTAACAGTGGTTTAAAAGCTAATAAAAGCTGAATATGTCAGTAAGAGTTTGATGAGTACTCCATACACTAAAGTAGAATTTAAGTTCATTTTAGGTAAATACACTCACTGTCCACTTTAATAGGAACACGTGTACACCAGCATATTTATGCAGTTATCCAATCAGCCGATCATGTGGCAGCAGCACAGTGCATAATATCATGCATATACAGGTCAAGAGCTTCAGGTAATCAAACATCAGAATGGGGAAGAAGTGTGATCTCTGTGACTTAGAGACTGCTAATCTCCTAAAAATTTAAAAACAACCATGCAAATATATGTATAAATGTATAAATAAATGTAGAAATTATATACACAAAAAAATAGATTTTGTGCAAAATGGGACACATACACTCATATGCATGTTTATAATAGTGTGCAAAAAGTGTCTTTGTGCAGCACTGGACTGAGCAAAGTTCTTCAAGTAAGATTTCTTTCATCTAAAAAGTAGTGCAGAAAAATCGATGTTCCTTCCCAGGTGGAGGAGTTATGTGTTGAGTTGTAGAGTCTGATGGCTGCAGGTAGAAAGGACCTGTGTAAGCACACCATTCTGCACCGAGGCAGGAGTAACCTCCCACTGCAGTGATTGTTGGATGGACTGGTTGGGAGTGGTTGCTCATGATGACCGTGAGCTTGGACAGTATCCTTCTCTTCACTACCATCTCCACTGTGTCCATTCTGGACCCCATGACTGATCCAGCTCTCTTAATGTCTGTTGGTGTCATTTGTAGTGTTGCCGCTGCCCCAGCACACATTAGCGTAGAAGATGGCACATGACACAACAGACTCATAGAATGTCTGTCCACGTTCATGTCCCACCCCAGCTTGTCACTCAGGTGAACACTTAGGTACTTGTAGGTCTGTTCTCACCCTTAATGACTAATACTAATTACTAAAGGAAACAGTATGAAGACATCAAATTGCAAAAGAGACAGGACCTAGTTAAAGATTTTGTCATATGTCACTCCAGAAAACCCGTAGTGTTAAATAGAGTTTATTCAGTTCCATTTGGCTCACAGCTTCTTCAGATGATCCATGTAGGATGTAGTTTAGAGTTCAGTTAACACTGTTTTAACATACAGATGAACAAATTTCACAGAGTTCACAGATATTCTGCTCTGAGTGTTCACTGAGGCTTTAATACATTTAAGTAAAAGATCAGGAAGAGAGGAAAATAATAATTTTTAAAAAGAATTGAATTAGAGAAGTTTTTAGCACTGGAAGAAAAAAAAAATTCAGACAGGACAAAATGCTTTGGTTGTGAATGTGTCATTGTCGCCTCTTTCAGACAGCTCCATTGTGTTTTACAGACTGACTGTGTAAAGTCAACTATACTAATTTCTTTCAAGGCATTAGCAGCCTCTTCCTAGAGTTTCTGCACACCAATACACACTTGTTAAGGCATTGAGACAGAGAGAGAGAAGCAGATTGAGTAGTAACATTCTGGTGCCAGTGTACTTTGTCCAGTCTGTGTAAGTGTGGATGACTTCCTCTCTTAGAATAAGTGATTATCACCTGACTGTGAGGAGGTGTGTGAATGCCAATGACAGTCCACACCGGCATAAAATAAAACTAGAAGTATTTCAATCTCTTAAGACATCTGAATAGTTTCAATGTTTTAAATGTATTTTGACATAATTTACCACCATATTGATATTATATCATCAAAATGAACAGCCCTAGATATTATTATTAAAAATAAAATGACTGCTGAATGGGCAGGACTTCTGAATCAGTATTCCAACAATAAAGGCTGGTATAAAGATATTCTTAATCATTTATATATCCTTTTTATTGCGTATTCAATCAAATGCAAAATAAATCAGTAAATAGCTCTTGCTTTTAGGTAATCTGTGTGTTGGTGTCTTTGACGGAGTCAGAATAGGATCTTTAAACAAAATTTATAATTCCAAAATGAATACTATGAATGCAGGTTTTAAATGTATAGTAGAGCATGTCAAAATATGACCATGTGAAGTGTTTTCCCATGCTGCCAGCCACACAAACATCTTTACCTAGAAATATCAGAGAAAAATCCACTCATCTCTGCTTTAGATGACAAATGGTGGCAGGAGGCACAAATTCGAGACTGTCAAAGTATGACACTAACTATCAACACAGATCAGTCAAAGATCCAGTCACTGTAATTTAGTGTAATGCTTTCGTTATTCTGAGCTTTAATGCTGATTTCTTGAGCGTTAAATTGAGTGATGGGACTCGCTTTTGTTTTTTCATAGCAAAAAATAGTCACATTCATTTCCTATTCATAAAAGCAGATGGCATGGCTGCCTTCACTCCAAGGTGCCATTAACACTACAGGGGGTCTATCTATCATTAAAGGAAAAAAAACTACTTTACTGAAGAGAGATATAGATACAGGCAACCTGCCATAGAAAAGTACGGTAGGTCAAAGTAATAAAAGCAGTGCTATTTCAAACAGAAAAGTAACTGATGAAATATTGAACAGAGGGAAGACGAGTGAGAGGAAGAGATTAAATTAGCGGCATTACTGTCTTTGAAGAACGGCTCACGTATCGATTCAAGGTCGCCGCGGCCTGATTTCCGCAAGAGACTAGTAATCAAACATTACACTTCATAATTTGATTTACATGGGACTGCATCCCAGAGATCTCTTGTTATAAATGCATATTGACCGGGATATGAGCGAGCTTTCTTGTTGAGGCGGAGGAAGACTAATTAAAGTATCACAGAGCAATGTGTAGAGTTTGAGATTTGAGATTTTATTAGAGGACTATGAATAACTTAATACCATTTCAATCTAGCTGGAAAATAAAAGTTATGACATTGATTTTATTTTGTAAAATGTGGTTGGTTATGAGCAATAGAAGCAGAAGGTACGGTAAAGAGATAAAATACTGATTTCATGGCCAGATCTCTATTGATTCTGTATGGTAGGAGTTGTGAACTGCTCAAAGAACTTCCCAAATCTGTTTAAGAGATTTCTACATGTGCCCCATTCCAAATTCCTTCTCTTATTGCTGTAATATGTAGGGAAAACGTGACAGGGCATACTGTTAGAGTCAGATAATCAAAGTTAGTGTTTTGTGATGCAGCGAGGTAAAGCAGTGTTACTTATAAGTTGATTATTTAACCATAACGGCATGTTCTGAAGTATTTTATTGCTCTTACATCATAGAAATTTGCCAACGCTGACACCTGTTTAATTTATTAATGAAATCTCTGTTAATAAATAATCACCATATTAATGATTATAGGAAATTAGTCAACACCTTTTGACCAATCAGATTCCAGAATTCATCAGTGCTGGGGTACAATTATGATATAATCGCCTAATATTCTTTATACTTGTTTAATATACATTTATATTTGTTTAATATATCTTGTATTATCCATTGTTATTACCAACAGTATCATTGGACTAATTTGGTTAACAACATGGCCTACTTGTTTATTGAAGCCAAAAAAAAAGCCAACGAACCGACAAACTGGTGGCTCTAGACAAAGTGAAAGGCAAACCAATTAGAAGAGCTAAAAGTGTAACATCAGTGGGAGACACAACTACATTTTAAAAAAGCTTGGTAATGTGAGTGTGTATACAACCCCACAGTCTCATGCTCACAAATTCGTAAGAATTTACACAACTCAATTCACATGAATAGCTGCAATGTTAAGGTTAGGGTTTTGGGTGGAGTTAGTCATGCTTTTTCTTTATTTGTATGAAATCGAAAGAAGCCCAACCACCTCACCATCACTCATTCGCAGTTTTTTTTTCATACATTCAAATGAAACAGGTATTGACCAGCAGGTGAGACTAGTGATCCGGTGGGACTGGTGGTTAGTAGGTGAGGTGGAGTGCTGGAAAACTCACTGTATGTCCAAAACCACATCCTGTTCACTCTATAATACGCAGTTTTGTCAGATCTATCAACTATCAACAGATAGCCAAGTGTAGAATGACTAGTGCACTTCTGAAATAGTTTAGTGTAAAAATTCTGAAATAGTTTAGTGTAAAAATAATTTAGCTTAGGATTAGGTATTAGGGTGCCATTTTGGACACAGGAGTACTAGGATATGAGAGTGACAGTGTATTTTGTGTTTTAATATGCTGAGAAAACAGTGTTTATGTTGTTTGTATCTGCAGTGACGACGCCACACTTCCTCCATATTAAAGGAGTGGAGGTGAACGCAGGGCAGACAGCTACCTTCCACTGCACTGTCAACGGAGAGTGGAGAGACAACTTTCACCTGTGGCTGCAGGTTACACTCACACACACACACACACACGCTTCATACACACACAGTTCTCAATGCACGCCACCATAAAAATACTAATACAGCATTTTGCCAAGGCTTCAAAGCTGCCTATAAATATTAATATTAGCTGAGGGCTGATATTAGCTTCTCCAAAGTAGTATACACTTGTTACTGGGATAACAGGCTTATTCACACCAGCCTGAACATTTGCTTAATCACAGCATTCTGGGTAAATAGGTCAAGATGTGGCTCTCAGTGCTCTCAGTGTGCTTCATCACAGTGGAAACCGAGCTACACGTTAGCTAGCTTTACCATATCAAAAATTAAATCTATTCACTGTATATTACAATGAGTATAAACATATGATTAAAATTAGTTCCTCAGCACCTTCTGACCAATCAGAATCAAGCAGTGAACTCTACTTCTCTCTATTCTGCTCAGCTGGACTACATCACACACAAGCTCATCTTATTCAGATGCAGAGCTCTTTTCACCCCCCTGTCACTTTCATCCCTCTTTCAATCTTGCTTTCTTTGCACCGCACCTCTACATCTTGTATATGGAGCTTGTAAAGCTTTCTAATGCCTCATCAAGTTTTCAGTGTGGCATTTTATAAACCGCAGCTTCTATCACACTCTCTCTCTCTCTCTCTCTCTCTCTCTCTCTCTCTCTCTCTCTCTCT
>CM040995.1:14305394-14423829 GCA_022985145.1 Pangasius djambal | reverse complement strand
TTGTTTCGTTTCACTATGTACTAACTGGCTGAATATGGTTGAAATGACAGTAAACTCTACTTGACTTGATATATCAAATTCAAATCTTCAACTGTCCAGTTTTGGTGAGCCAACTTCTTTTTTGTATGTATGTGTGTGTATGGCTGCAGGGTATTGGTGGACGAGAGGCGCCTATGAAGGCCACTAAACCATGGAATAACCAGCGGTTCATTGGGATGTTTGATGTGGTGAACACCACAAAACAGGACTCAGGCCGCTACCGCTGCATAGTCCATTCCACCAGGGGAGTAGGTGTGTCCAACTACGGAGAACTGACCATCAAACGTGAGTCTACATCATTCACCTCACTCTCTCACTTTCTCCCACACTCACCTGAGCTTAAATGCTTGAAAAAGTTCAGCAAAACTCTGAAAGAGCATACTTGCTATTCAGAAAGCAATATATCAGTTTCTAACTTTCCCCAGAGAGTGAGACCGTGATGTGCAGTGTCAGCTGACGGGGCTGTGAGGAAGATTGATGTGCATTTTATGTTAACAGCCTGCACTCTCTTTGTTTTGATGCGTGTGTATGTGTGCGTCTTTACAAGGGCTGTCCTTGACCGAGAGTGTATCCTCTCTGGAAGGACATGAAGGCTGTGTATTGATGTACAGTAGGCTGTCCAGCTCAGGCCTCCGCCAGTCAGTTGATAGGAATTTATAGGGGCACCTGCTTCTAAATCCTCCTTTCCCTCTCTCTCCCATAGCCGCGAGAGCTAGGTAATGGCCTTCAATATTTCTCCTCCTCAATTTCCCCCGCTCTCTCTTTCTCCTTCGTGACGAGCAGCGAATTGAATTTATGGCCCTGTAGTTTGTTGCCGCTTTTTTATGGACTCGCAGCTTAAGGTGATTGACTGCTTTAATCCCAGCTGTCTACACAGAGAGATGTCAGTCAAACCATGTCTGCCTCGGCATTCTTTCAGGTGCTTTTAAAGTGTTTAGGTGTTATGGATCATCACAGGTCTACAAGGACATTTTTGTTAATGTATATTGGTATAAATACACACACTCAGACCTAACTAGATCCTAGCTTCTCTACAGCGCAGTGCAATATTTCCAGGGCGGTACATTGTTATAAATGAGACAACTGTAGAGATTTTCAGAGCCTTTTTCTTGGTCTCATGGTTGAGCAAAACTACAAAGGGAACTCATCTGTTTGCTTTAAAACTTTGCTTGTTACAATACTGCTACACATACAGCTACAGCATCAGAGAAAATTTTCAGAAACACAAAGTAGTGACCAACAACTGCATAGTGCCAAAGTTAAATAAGAGATGAATAGCTGGGTAGAAAATTGGGCCTGTTAATATGATATACATACAGAGTGGCTACAATTGATTAAAACCTGAAATACCTTATTTAGCTAAGTATTAATTTAGCTAAGATCCATGGCTAAGCCACTCCAAATTGAGCTCAGGTGCATCCTGTTTGCTTTGATTATTTTGAGATGTCTCTAGAACTTACGGGGGTCCACCTGTGGCAAATTCATTTCACTGGACATGATTTGGAAAGGCCACACCTTTTGTGTAAAAGGTCCCAAATTTATAGTGTATGCCAACAACCAAGCCATGAAGTCCAAGGAATTCTCTGTAGACCTACATGATTAAATTGTGTTGACACATTGATCTGGGGAAGGCTATAAAACCATTTCTAAAATTTTGAATGTTTTCAGGAGCACAGTGGGCTCCATCATTGTGAAATAGAAGTTTGGAACCACAAGGACCCTTCCTCAGAGCTGGCTATCTGGCCAAACTCAGTAAATGAGGCCAAAATTGGTCAGAGAGGTGACCAAGAAGCAAATGGCCACTCTAAGAGAGTGTCAGAAGTCCTCCGCAGAGATGGGAGAATCTGCAACGGAAGGGCAACCATCTCACTGATAAATATACTTAATCAATCAAGCCTTTATGGTAGAGCAGCTTCAGAAATAAAAATTCAGAATAAAAATTATATGGCAGGCACTTCAATGATACTGAATCATGAGGGAAAAAAATCTCTGGTCTGATGAGAAAGAAATTGAACTTTTACACTGAACTACAAGCAAGTTACAAGAACTAGTGAAAACCAGGTACTGCTCATCAACTGGTAATACCATCCCTACAGTGAAACATGCAGCATGATTCTATTGGGGTGCTTCTCAGTGGCAGGTAAGGGGTGACTGGTTAGAATTGAGGGAAGGGTAAATGCAGCCAAATACTGCAAGGTCTCCAAAGAAAACCTGATTGCACATGACTTCAGACTGGGGCAAAAATTCACCTTTCAGCATGATAACAACCCCAAGCACTTTAGGACAAGTCTCTGAATGTTCTTGAGTGGTCCAGCCAAAGTTCACACTGTAGAATGTCTGTGGAAAGACCTGATGGTGGCAGTCCACAGATGCTCCCCATCCAATCTGAATGAGTTTGAAAGGATCTGCCAGGAAGAATGAGAGAAACTGCCCAAAGCATGTAGCAAAGCTACATAATTGCTGCCAAAGATGCTTCTACAAAGTACTGAACAAAGGGACTGAATAGTTATCTAAATGAGAGATTTCAGTTTTTGATTTTTAATACATTTGCAAAAATAATAATAATAAAAAAAGGTTAAAGAAAAGTTTTTGTGTTGTCATTATGGGTTATTGTGTGTAGATTGGACAAAAGTAAATTTAATTCATTTTCAGTCAATAATTTCCCACATGGTATCTCAGGTTGGATGGCATCATACCTCAAAGACTCTAGTAACTTGGCTCTAGTATCTAAATGAAAGCCAGATGAGTGTTTCAGAAGTCATTACTGATCGGATTTCCTTAAAATGTAAGGACATCTGTCTTCTGAGGATCGTTATATTGAGCTTATTAGAAAGAGCCTTGCAAGAAATGTGTAATTTACTGTATAAGTTCAGTATTGTGAGAACATTGAACACTGTATTGTTAAAAGTTTAGGCAGTTATTTTAATTTAACTCTGTGTTTGGTGACATTGTCCAGTTTTACTGAAAACAGTCTTTTATTCAGGCTTGTCAGCCTCCTTAGCATGTATCCTAACAGTGATTTTAGCAGGCAGCTCAAGGTGCCGGCTTTGTCTTCTCCATCTATGGTGTTTGCAGGATTATAGTAATTAGCAGTATTATCATTTTCACACCTTCACACATTTATAGTAGCACTGTAATTTCACATTTACTCTACAAACACCACCCCACATGACCCCCTTCACTCTTTCAGAGTCTCTAGTTGTCTCTCCAGCACACTGACACAATTGTAGTGCACTTCTTGATCCTCCCAGGGTTTTGCTACTCCATGGAATCTTAACCCACTCAGGCTAACATGGTGTAGCAGTGTAATTGTGCCCGGTTAACTGATGTTGGACGGTACAGCATGGTTTTACGTAGCTGTGTCAATGCTCATGAGCAAAGCAGTGGATAATCAGAGTGGCACAGAGATCCTGGTGTAACTTATTAGCTGCTTCTTCTCCTCATCTGGCTTAATTAGGGACAGAGCTACGCACAAGGCAGAGTGTTAGCTTCAGTGTGTTTTAGGACTGACAGAAGAATTCGATTACTATTCAAACTCAAATGTATTAAATGGTAGATCTATTAATTAATCGAAAGTAGCTGCAGGGTTTTTGTGTGTTTAGCACACAGGTGCTGTACTGAAGCAGACCAATCCCTTAGCCCTGTAACACACATGCACACTCACAATCTTTCTGCCTCCCTCTTACACACACATAGTAATACACACAGCCCTTATGTCCCTGACCATCTGAACAACAGCCCTGTAACAGCTGTTCCTCCACATACCACACTGTCACATGCACAAGGATACACACCCACACACCCTCTGTGTTACACCCAGTCCTACCACACACACACAGTCCCATTCAGCAGCCCGCCAGTCTCAGCTGTGCCCCCTGTAGAAGCCCTTCAGACAGCTACTGTCTCCCTGCTCTGTGTCTCTTAATCCCTCACACATGTATACATGTCTCACACTTTCTATGTGTCTTTCTCTCTATTTCTGTCAGACCCACACTCATTCCATATGCTTAGTAAAGGGCTTACCTCATCTACCAAATCTTTGCTAACATCTAAATCTGTGTGTTTTGGCTGCAAATATTCTTCCTCATTGCTTTTGTCTAGGTTACACCTGGACACATTAAAAGAGCAAAAGTCCAACACTTCTACTATACTATTTTTTTTTTTGCATTTATTAAGTTCTTAAAAATCCTTTTGACTTACTGAAACTTCTGCCATGACTAGCTCATTTTCTGTCCCGAAAATAGCTATAGGTAATTAACACTGGAGTAGGTACAGTAACTCATTATGGTTTAAGTTGTCCTTTCATGACACCTGAGCTCAGTGTGAAGGATGTGGAAGGTGACCGATGTCTTAATATAGGCAGGTGGGAGATTGCTTTGTTAAACGGCTGTTATACCATGGCACTGATGAATACTTGATTCTTGGTCAGAAATAGCTGATTAAGAGAGGAATAAAACACTCTGGGACATGCTGTTGTAGCAGAAATAATCACATGCACGTGCTATGTGCCTCACCTCAACTCAACAAGAAACAATCGCAAAATTATTTAGTGTTCTGCTGTATTCATTGCATTTGAATGGCTTTTAATTGACATCTTACTCCTTCTGGCTCTTATGCACTTTCCTTTGGCGCTGTGTTTTACTAAGTTCAACTGTTGAATAATCTTGAGGAGAGAGAGAGAGGGAAAGAGAGAGAGAGAGAGAGAGAGAGAGAGAGAGAGAACGCTCTTGACAGTTCAACAATAGCTCTTCTAAGAAGTGGCACTTCAGTTGTAGAAATAAGGACACAAGAGAAATGAGGTGCATTAAGAACAGAGGTTGGTTATTGACGTTATTGTCAGCATGTCGGCACAGTCCTAATAAGACATAACAGCTCTCTTTTAGACCTCTGCTCAATGCAGAAAACCTTATTTATGCACAAAAACAATTCCACTTTAAATGCTTCAATCTATCGATCATGATAGATGAACTCGTTGGCACCACAAATGCATTTTTCCAACTGCATATTAAATGTCAACTTCAGACAACTGTTCATTTGTAATCATACAGAGCCTTTCAAATGGTTTAGTATACTGAGTCACTATTACTATTACTATTACTATTACTGAGTCACTTGATTAGTTAGTTAAGTTAATAGTCTGATTATCTGCTCAGATGTCATGTAATTGTATGTTCAGGAGGTTAACAGGATGAAATTCCTGCCAAGTTTATCAGGTACATCTAACTTATTGCTACACTCAGTGGCCAAATTTGGCACTTTATGGATGTACAATTACTGACTGTAGCCCATCTGCTGATATGCACAATTGGAAACCCCCTCTATCTGTCGATCATTGAAAAGGGACCACTGTAGGACCAGCTTGTTATGTAAGGACAAGCTACCTACCACAGAATGAAACTATTCCCTGTCCCCACTGACCACAGGTGAGCACTATAGTCAAACTATTTTTTTTACATTAATGTTATTTCTTTTTTGGACAAGTACCATTGGATTTTTTTAGTGTATTATTCGCTATCATTAGCTAATGATATTGAATTCGTAAAACTAGCATACTTTATAACATGTAGCCTAATGTAATGTTAGCTATGACTTTTCTGAAGCTTGCTAGAATTTTGGTTAGCTTGTGTGCCTTCTATGGCTGATGGGGCCTATTCTGGGGATGGGGCGACACATTATATCATTTTCTGCAGATGCGGATTAGTGTTTTGCCACCCCGATAACATTTTTTGGTCTAACCTGGCCGCCTCAGTGTGAAAAGCTTGGCTATCCCCACCTGTATGGTAGGTTTATCTGATAAAATGACAAATTTCTATAGCTACAATCTGGGTGTACATATTGAACTGCCACTATTGCACTAAAATAATAATGCACAACCTTAGTACCCATAGTTATGATACAATACATACTGTATACATGTGGCAGACTGGGAAAACCTTTTACATAGTGAAATTTTTACATTTTCTTCTGAAAACTACAGACTTTCCTGAACTGAAATATGTTTCTCTTTTGGATATATCTCAACCACAAGTAAAGTTGCAGAAAGTCTGGTAACCCCCAAAAATGTGAAAAGAGAGAGAGAAAAGTTAAAGAATGTAGCACAGGAGTATCACAGACATTCTGACAGCTGATATCTGATTACAAACCGAATTGCTTAGATTAGAATTCTATCTACTTTGCTATGATACATAGCTATCCAACAGCTTCATCCAAGCCTGAGGAAATCACACTTAGATAGCAAAGTTGTGTGACGGTTTTTACCACCAAGGTGGTTAAACAGGCTTCTTACCCAGCATGATCTTTGCAGGAAGCCTACGCAGGGTTATGACATGAAATAGAAAGCTTTCTGTATTGTTTTGGTGAAAGATATTTATGGTTTTTCAAAGTCAAGGTGTCAGAGTATGTTATAGACAAAGAAGGCCAATGACATTCAGAAGGTATTCGCAGACTGCTATACGTATTTATTGACGTTACTAAATCATTTATTGTTGATTTTTTTGGAGTTCTCTCAACCATTGTCACCTGAGATGCTTCTCCAGTAGTATCGAAAGGTCCCATTTAAAAAGCTGAAAACTTTAAGTGCAAGACTTTTTTTTGCATTAAATTGAATTAATATAAATTCAGGAAATTCACTATTTATATTTGTCTTAGAAACAAATTCTAAGCATAAGCTTTTAATGAGTTCTTGCCCCAAGGCCAAGATTTTGATTTATGTGATCCTGTTCGTGCTCAGCAAGTGAGGCTAAAATTTTAACATGCTCCATGTTTGTAGTGCTCTTCTTCCCTTCTTACCTGTCCTGCTTTAACTCTTTCCCCTGCTGCGGTGTACGGTGACAGAGTGGCTTCTGAGACCGAGCAGGATTACACAGTTCATTTTAGGTGATGTCTGATTGGCCGGCTGTGATGAGATAGATTATGGGGTATTTAGAGGCTTCTGGCTAGGGTCACTGTGGAACAGCCATCTGTAGGATCTGTGACCTGCACGTGGCTGGTTTACACACTCATACATGCATACACACATTGCACACAGGTATAAATATACTGTGTTGTTAGCGCTCCCCTCAGGCTGAGTGGAGGAGCTCAGCTCTGATCTATAGCTGTTTGTGGCTTTATAGAGTAATGCACCATGCCTTGAACACACACATACACACACACACACACACACACACACACACTATAACCAGTTTATTTATTCATTACTTTGCCAGTATTTCCATCCTGATCGATCTCTGCAGTTAGAAGGCGTCCGTAATAAATATGAATTACACTTTATTATCATATTGGCTATAGTGTAATGGTCTTATGGTGGGCATCAATCATGTCTGCCTGCCCCAGAGGGCATATATCCTCTCTAAATGATACCATCCAACAGGACACCGTCTGCACGGCTAGCACAGAGGCTGCCAAAGGCATAAAGTTTTGATGTGTTCATCAATGATAATGTCCAAGCTGTAGCCGTGCATATAAACATGCTCTTGAACGGACAGTTCTAGATCTGCTGGGCAGATATCTCTCTCTCTCTCTCTTGTGTGCACACAGACATACATATCAGTCAGAAACTTCACTTTTGGTCGAAGCTGTTTTGTTGATCGATAATGCAATTTGTCTCACCTGGCTCAGTCAGCTTTTACTGCAACCTTTGAAGCAAATCTAGATGGAAGAGCAAATGAGGAAGCTTACTAAACTTGGCTTGTCTATCAGGCTATTGCAGTGATAGCAATAGCCTCCTCTAACACTCATGCACATGCACATGCTATCTCTCAAACAAAGGCCTCTAACAGCATTTTATTGATTAAGAATAAGCACTTAGAGGCTCTGTCAATAAACCTGAAACAGTTCTGCTGCTCATATTTTGGAACTAAGCAGCATGGTCCAGCCCTCTGCAATATACGTAGCTGTTGCCTCTGACTTTGAAGACTCGACTTGTCTATAGCACTTAAGCGCAAGCCTTTCCAATGGGTATGTTAATAAAGAAAATATAAAGAAGATTCTCTGATCCTCTCTGGCACGAATATAGTCAGGAAACTGTGCAGGCCACACACAAAATAACACCAGCCATTGATAAGATTGTTCAGCAGGAATTTTCTTAAATACTTCCTCTTTTTATTACATCATCATAAGAGCTGCTTCCTGTGTCTCTTTAACCTTGTTGAGTAAACATCTGAACTGACCACAGATGCTCTAAAGGGACCATAATTTCCAATACAAGGTCCTATGAATACATTACATGAATACGTTATGTATAAATATGAGGAGCACTGTTCTTTTTTTCCTTTTTTTAAGAAAGGTTGCACAAAGGTTCACATCAAGACTAGGTGCGTGCATCGAGCCTGGAATCCCCACAGGATGAAACAGAAAACAAAAAAAGTTGTGTCGAGTGCAACAAAAGAGTGCTTAAAAGTCATGAGTATGAAGCTTCTGGGCAGGGTTTCAGCAAAATTCCTACCCCATTTACAACACAGAAAGTTTGGGAATTACATGAGGGAGAGGCATTTTTCTTCTTTTACTCAGTCTTTTCATGGGAAAGAAGTTAACAGTGGTGCGCACGCATTTCTGGCCATTTCCGACCACGCGCTGTGCACAGGACAGCATATCTTTGCTGGGGACCTCCAAAAATAATAATTTAATTACTATTAAAACATTATCTTGACATTCATTGCACGTTTTCTCATTTTTCCTAAAGGAGCATTCTCCATTGTTATTTAAAGAAAATCTTTTGAGAAAATCATAAGGGCATTATAATGTAATGCTGTTTAAAGTACTCCAGGTACTTTAAAGGTAACAAACATAAAATATTATCAGATGGCTGTTGTAGTCAACTATAAACAATGATTCTTCGAATTTCAGAAAGACGTTGTTTTGAAACATAGCTAGCTTGCTTAATCAGTCACATTATATAAAAGATTGGAAGCTTGCCAGAAAGTTCCACAGGGCGTCTACTATATAGCTACAATACAGTTTTGTTTGTTTTGTACTTTTCAGCACCTGATTCAAGTTATTGGTTTCCGAACAAACCTGTAAAGTAATTAATTAGATGTAAATATTGAAACTAATGTAAAAAAAGATGATGAAATGAATCATTGTAAAACTTTATTAATCATGTCTACTGATCATCTTTATATCTTATTAGTACTCTATAATTTCACATTGATATTGTTGTTATTATCTTGACCTGTGCTTGAACAGAAGTGTCCTGCATGTCATACTTCAGGATATTTAAACACTGTCCTGCCCGTTTCCTTCCCCAGAACCCCCAGTGCCCATTGCACCTCCCCAGCTGACAGCAGTGGGTGCTACCTACCTGTGGATCCAGCTCAACGCCAACTCCATCAATGGGGACGGGCCGATCATTGGCCGTGAAGTGGAGTATCGTACCGTCTCAGGCACCATGTACGACCTGCAGCCTGTGGACAAGGCATCACATAAGATCGGCCACCTGGCACCTGATACAGAGTACGAGATCAGCGTGCTGCTCACACGGCCACTGGACGGGGGCACAGGGGCGCCCGGGCCACCACTCCGGGCGCGTACCAAGTGCGCTGGTGAGTAGTGCGATGCTTGGTGTGGTGTCGTGTAAAGGGAGAAAAGCCCAGGCTCGAAGTAGAGATGTTAGACCTTTAAAATGAATACACGTTTGTATGGTTCTAGGTTAGGACACTGAATATGCTGAATATGTATGTTTGGATGTTAACATCAAATCAGTCACTATTCCTGGATTGTAGGAAGCTTGTCCTCTAATAGGCTTATCAATTCAGGAATTCAGGAATGTTGATGTTGTTAGACATGTCTGTGAGAATTGGATTTGATGAGAGTGTGTGTGTGTGTGTGTGTGTATGTGTGAGGTGGGAGACTGGATTTGGAAAGCAGGTTTGGGTTGTAATCAGGGGGGCTGACCTCCTGTTGAAGGTCTCACTGTTTCTCATTTGAGCATCTGATGGGGATGGATGGTGTTGCTCACTTGGCCTTCACTCCAGGGCCCATAGGGTGTGTGTGTGTGTGTGTGTGTGTGTGTGTGTGTGTGCGTGCGTGTGTGTGTGCACTGATATATACCTACCAAAGCTATTTTTGTCTATGCATAAATTGAGCAGGTGTATACAGTACGTTGTGTGCTGTTGGTTTAGGGTTTTAGAGTTTACATATGAATAATTTTGGTGTATTTATATTTAGTATGTATTACTTCTGTGTAAAAAGTCTTAAAGTCTCTCCATCTCTCTCCCTCTGTGTGTGTGTGTGTGTGTGTGTGTGTGTATGTGTGTGAGTGATGGATGCTTTGCCCCGTGAGGACTTTACCAGGAAGGGCTCTTGATCTTCCACTCTTTCCTTGTTGACTCCAGGCCCCTCTTTCCGATCTTGAAGCGAAACTGTTCTCACACTTCCATACATCACACTAGCTTCACTAAGCACACCAGAGCTTTTTATTACCTCCGCAGACACAAACTCTAACACACTGTTCATTAACCCATTCCCATTTATCAGCTCCTAGCATGGGGGCTATTATCCTATTATGGGCGCCAGGCACCGTTTACCTCTCCTTAATGACTAGTTTGGCCTGCTTAAGTGAAACATAGACACCGGGTATGCTTTAAAGGGTTAATGACGCTGTTATTTTGTTGTAATATATAGTGGCTATATTAGGGTTCGTCCTATTTCTCCTCTCATGGTCAGTTTTTTTTTTCTTTCTCCCTCCTTGCTTCCATTGTTGTCTTTGTTCGTGGGCCGTAATGGAGGGATGATCACAAAGAAATACAAATGCAAGGAGAAAAGAAGGCCTCTGCTCTTGAAAGTAAATTGTATTACTTTGTATTCAAGCTTATCTATTGTGTTCGTTATTGCCTTGCGACGCACACAAAGCCTGTTTTATCCTCAAGGTTTGTCCGATTGTTGTGTTTTTTAAGGGGTGGGGAGCTAGGTAGAGGAGTTTTATAACTATCAATGATTTTTTCCATTATTTTGGTCACATCTCTGAAGAAAATCTTTTTGTTTCAGATATGACTAAAATTTAGAGTAAACTGATCTTTTTATGGGAACGATGTGCCATCAACTGAGTTTTCCTGGCTTTTAGTTATTTAGATTTTAAAGCATTAATGGAAAAAAGGCATCAGTGCGATGAGACATATTTTCCATATGTAAAACTTGATGTATAAAAGTTGATTTAAAACAGAAATGAAATTTATGTATGTATTTTCACTTTTTTCATCATAAATATTATATACAAGGTCAGCTAGAGCAGTTTGATTAGCGCTAAAATCCTCACAGCTGTATATAAATAAGCAGAACACTGAGAGTAGATTTGCCAAATAGATAATGCTAATCTCGCTAATGGTGTTAAGGGACTATAAAACACTGAGGCCTCAAACAGGGCAGTGGACATAATTATCACAGCCATTAACCAGATAAAGAGTCCAAATTATCACAGCCATTACCCAGATAAGGAGTCCACTACACCTTTATTAGCCTCTTGCTAGCTTGTAATGCTAACAGTACCATTAAAACCAATTTGTCGTCATGTCTGTCGCTCTGTCATACACTTTTACTCCAGTTTGGTCTCTTCACTCAGAAGTTAAATGAGTCACTATTACACTTCTCGGCTCTTTCTGAAGATTTCCACACACAGACTCGTGTAAACTCACAATCTGCTCAAGTTGTGTGTACCTTTTCACAACAGAAAGAAATATGTCTATTCCAGAGCCGCGGTGTGTTCTAGTTCAGGAATAAGCTTGGCTTTGCTCCATGTGCCAGAACTAAAACAAGGACAGTGTTGAACTACTTATTTCTTACACAGAGCAACAGAGTGACATTAAAATATAACAAAATCTGCACCTGTAATTTAACCCCTTAAACTCCCAAACTTGCCTTCTTCTTTCATAACTACAAACTGTTCCAATTAGTTTCACTTAAGTTACTCAACAATTCATAGAAGATACTGAATAACATGCTTTAAAGCTGCCTGAGGTAAGAAAAATTAGGCGTTTTTTTTTTTTAAAGATTAGGTCTCTAACGGTTAGGTGGGGTCGACATTTGAATGATTCTCTGTGAATATATATTCTCCAGGATCTACGATTGCCTGTAGAGTGTTTATAAAATGATTGGCAGCAGGAGCATCCAAACACAAACAAGCATTGCGGACAAGAAGTCTGTTTTCCAAACAGGTTTTCTTAGTGACTTAATACACTTTTGCTAAGGCCATGACTTCATTGTTTTTATTTATCATGTTCTACATGTCGTTCAGGTTATTTGTACAGGTAAGGAATAAAAAAATCGACTATTGCACCTTTAAGATGATTAATGTGTTTTAGGAGTTTATATGTTTGTTTTTGCTGGTAATTTAACATATAGAACAAACTGTACCTCTGTCTCTTATCTGAGCCAATATTAGACTTTATTGCTCTCTGTTAACCATTTAATGGGAGAACTAGTGCATTTTTCCTGGTTATAGAGTTATAACTAAAGTTATTAAATAATGAATAACATGAATCCCATAAAGGATAAACATTTTTACACAATAACAAAGCTACGTCTTGCAATAAAATGTCAATTTATCATTAAACAATGCCTAATTTGACATTAACATAGTTTAGGTGTTTCGTGTGTGTGTGTGTGTGTGTGTGTGTGTGCGCATACATGTGCTTGAGTGCTGTTTAACCTGCTGTAAACTGCTCATCTGTAATTCTAATTTCATGATCATTGTCTTTGTCTGCTTTCTTCAGTGAATGAGTGTGTGCATGTGTGTGTCCTCTCTCTGTCTGCCTGTGTCTGTGAAAAGACATTTGATATTTGCATGCAGCGCTGACATTGATTACAACATCACTTAGCAAGGTCATCTGTGAATACACACAGGTGTGCAATGAGGACGTCTCTCTCTCTCTCTCTCTGTCCTACAAAATACTCACCTGCTTATTTAGATGCAGTGTGTGTGTGTGCACAAGCTTTTACAAATCAAAAACACATGCATAAATAACTTTTGCATCCTTGCTGTTTTTTGACTCTCAGTCTTTTTCACTTCATCCTCTGCCACCATGTCTTTTGTGTGTTGCTTAACTTCAGGAACATAGTGTTTTAGCTTGTGTGTGTGTGTGTGTGGGTGGGCATTTACTCCTCAGTGATAGTAGTATTGTTGTGTTGCAGTATGAATAGCCGCAGGCCGGACTGCTCTCTCAGTCACACACCTCTGCACCGGCATCATGCTCCTCCCTGCTACTCGACCTCTAGGGTTTAATCTTTGTTCCACAGGACACCCACTGAAGGTTTCTCACTCTGAGCCACACTGAATTAGTGAGCAATTTTGTGTTCTGTTGTCGGAGAGAGAAAGCGAGAGATTGAGTTTGGTACAAATCAGCAAGGTTACTGGACTGAAAAGAGGGAAAGAAAAGAAAGAAAGGCACCTGTTTATCCTGCCAAGGTGGGACAGCCTATTGTATTTCTCAATATTACATCTCTTCTCTTCTCTTCTCTTCTCTTCTCTTCTCTTCTCTTCTCTTCTCTTCTCTTCTCTTCTCTTCTCTTCTCTTTTTGTTGCTTTTCCCATCCTTTCTTTCTTTCTTTCTTTCTTTCTTTCTTTCTTTCTTTCTTTCTTTCTTTCATCTTCCATTCTTTATTTTCATGTTTTTCCCATCTTTCCTTCCATCCTTTCCTTCTATCCTTTTCTTTCTTTCTTTCTTTCTTTCTTTCTTTCTTTCTTTCTTTCTTTCTTCTCTTGACTTCTTTTCATCATTTTCTTGCCTTGCTTCTTTGCTTTTCTTTCTTTAATACTTTTTCCCTTTCTCTTCTCTTCTCTTCTCTTCTCTTCTCTTCTCTTCTCTTCTCTTCTCTTCTCTTCTCTTCTCACAGATCCTTGTATTAAATTAAGTCACCCATCAGGTTGAACCATCAGCTACTGAACACAAGTAAACACCAGCTCATTCCATTCATTAAGTCACACAGCTCCAGAACGAGCAGCTATATGCTGTGCTTCACTTCTTGATTTCAGCCAAAATTCTTCATCATCTGGAACGTGGGCTGACTGGGAGCCGACAAGCCTCTCGCTAATGATGATGAATTTGCTCCTGGATGATTCTCGACATTTTTTTGGAGTTTGATGCAGGGAAAATGCTGTACTTTTGACACTTAGCGGGCTGCTGAAACATTATCTTTCTCTTAATCAGTCACTCATAATCTATGAGCTGTCATTTCCGCCATGCTGAGCTTCCTCATGGTGCGCTGAATATCTTGTTTAGGGGATCCAGTTTTTCACAGCTTTACAGTGTCTGCGTTAAAGCACTGAATTTGTACCAAACATTCATGTTTGAAGCCTGATGCCATTTAGAAGTTTAGAAGCCTAAACATGAAAAGGAATAAAGCTGAGTTCATAAGATGAACAACAAATAAACATCTAATATGAAGCAAGCAGCTTTGTTTTGGTGTCAAGTTTCTTGCACCAGTCCACCTTCTGTACTTTGAGCTCACCTCTCGTTCGATAGTTGCATCGATACGTTGCACGCCAACTGAAAACTTTATCCTGGGGAAAAGTAATCTCCAAACCTCATTTCATTTAATGAGATTCACTCCTTAGCTGCTCAATATAAACATGTTTAAGGGAAGTAAATCAGCAGTGCTCCCTGCAGCTCCTAACTCATCGGAGAGAAGTCTTGCTTCTTGCTCATCAGATGCTTGACAGAACACTAGGCTCTATCTAATTTGTCGGACTAACATATTACGGTGCTCCAGGAGGTTAAAGGATGCCAGGAGGGTCACGCTTCGACACAAGACAGAGCTAGGCAAGTCTCTAGAGCCGTCGTGACCTCAATCACTACAGCGAAAGAGTGGACTGAGCAATCGATTGCGACTGCGGTGTGTTACCTGCCCTGACTAAGGCTATTAGAATAGGTGGGTTTCAACAGATGAGTCTGTTTCAGTGTGTGTGTGTGTGTGTTTGGAAAGGGCTTTGGGTTGGTGATGTAACTGTCTAGCAAAGTAGATTTTGTTTTAGGCTCTTTACAATTCATTACAACAGGGTTTGCTGGTATAGGAAAATAATCAAACTTTTGTATTTTCTGTCTCATACATGAACTCACAGATGGCCATGATTGGCAGGTGTCACTCTGATTGACAGGGGAGAGAAAGTATGACATCCCTCCCAAAGAGAGCATGGCCAATTTTGCTATCTTGGCTCCCATACCCAGATGGTTGTGGTATCATCAGGCTTCAAACTTGTGATCTCCAGGCGATAGGGCGAATGCTTTGCTGTTGCTCCATATCGTATTTTTGACCCGTTTATTGTTGCTTTCGCTTACCATTTACATTACAGCCGCTATAAAAAGTTGTTCCATCACTTTCTGTGGAAGTTAACAAGACAGAAGACAAAGCACAAAATGTAAAAGTACAGCTTTACCTCAGACTGTTTCACAAAGCACTAACACTGGAGCCTCCTTCCAAAAATTTCTTAGTTCAGGTGACCTGTGATTTTTCTTGCAGCTGGAACTTAGGTCCGAGCTGCTGTTACAGAAAATTATTCAATAAACTTCTGACCAATCAGAATTGAGAATTCGCCTGCTGTGCAACTCATATTTTGCAGATTTTTGTTGAAGCAGCTTCAACCTGATTTTATTTGCACTCATGTGCAGTGCTGTAAGTTATGAAGACGTTTTCTTTGGTGATGTTTTGTTGAATCTCTGACCGATGAGTTGGCGGTTTTCAATCGTAATCAGATCATGAGCTGAGACTGAGGCAGAATTGGCAGATGTGCTGTCGCTCATTGAACCTCAGTGTCACACTCGACAGCGCACAGATCAATACCATGCTGCGATGGAAGATTATATCCAAACCTGCCTGATTAAACAGCAACCTCAGAAGATAGCAACGAGCACAAAAGCTGTCAGTCATTACAGAGTGTTGTGTTGTGTGTGTGTGTGTGTGTGTGTGTGTGTGTGTGTGTGTATGTGTGTGAAGGGTGCCGTACCACAAGGCCTACAGCTCTGATTTGTGTCTGACTCTGCAGCTCATCCGTTTGCTGTTTTGGGCCGTTAATCACGAAGCTTGGCATCTCTGAGATCAACACATTGTGTTTGCTATATGGCCTGCCCTCCCTCCACCACCAGGCGAGAGCTGTTCCATTAATCAGACAGATAGACAGAGAGAGATAGAGAGAGAGAGAGAGAAAGAGAGAGAGAGAGAGAGAGAGAAAGAGAAGGAGAGGGAGGTGAGCTGCCTGCACATCAGCTCAATAAATCGGCCCTATTATCTGCGCCTGGATGCCAAAGGCTCAGTGGATTTGTGAGTGCGTGTGTGTGGCTGTGGCTGTGTGTGTGTTTGCATGCCTGCGTAATGACTGAGAGCTCTTGTACACGATGCTTGTTGCATATCTCTCTCCATCTCTCAGGTGATGAGGGTTTTAGTGTTGCCTATCAAAAGCTATTATGAGTCGCAAAAGCAGGCTGATATGAAAGCGGTTTTATAAGTGCAGAAAGCCATGCACTAGAGACTCCTCAGTGACTATACACTACTGCTCTCTCTCTCTCTCTCACACACACACACACACACACACACACACATCCATATATACCACGATTTAAAATGACTGCGTGAATAATTACTCTGAAATGAAGAGATAAGTGGTGATAATACTCTTCCAGTAGGCACTTAAAGAACATCTCTGCCCCCCCTCCCTTTTCCTCCTCCTCTCTTTCTTTTCCTCTCTCTCTCATTGTCTCCCTTGCTCTGTCTGTCTGCCTGTCTCTCTCTTTCTCTCTTTCTTCTCCACTCCATCCTTCTCTTTTCTGATCATATCACTTGATATAACACTATTTATTAGATTGGAAAATAAAGATGTGTTAAATCTCAAATCTCTCATTCTCTTTCTTTCATGCTCTCTTTCTCCCTCCCTCTACTTCTCTCTCTCACTCTCACTCTGTCTTCTCTTTCTGTCCCACTCTATCTCTCTCTTTCCTTCACTCCTTCTCTCTCTCCCTCTCACTGTGTCCCACTCTTCTCCCCTCTTTCCTTTACTCCTTCTCTTTCTCTCTCCCCTCTCTTTCCCTTTTTCACCTTCACACCTTCCTCCCCATCTCTCTCTTGCCCTCCATCTCCCTTTTTCTTGCTCTCTCTCTCTCTTTCTCTCTCCTATACTCTGCCCCACTCTTTCCATTTCTCTCTTTCACTCCCTCCAGCTCTCAGCCCCTTTCTGTCTTTCCCACAACCTCTCTTTCTGTCTGTCTCCCTTTCCCACTCTCTTCTCCCTCTCATCTCTCCCTTGCACCCCCCTCCCCCCCACCACCTGATGAAGCAGTCCTTCTTCTATCTTGGATGGAGGAAACACTACAGACACAGTGAAACTGCATTAGCATAAAGCCAGAGTGATCAGGAGGATGTAGAGCTGTAGAAGATCACAAATTCTGCAATTGATTAAACTATTGCTTTTAATGGCAAGGCTGTTGAACTGTGCACTCAGCAGCACGCAGTGTAGCATTGTGCCTGCTGTAAACACATCTTACTGAGCTCATTAGCTAATTGCTAAGCCGTTTACAAGTGCAATCAGAGAAGCCAGATAAAGCAGCGCCATTTACAACTGCTCTAGAAAATCTGTATGTCTGTGTTCGCCAAGTTTATCAAATCTAAAGTAACTGTGCATTTGTAAGTATTGTTTTTAAATAGTTTACTGCATTTACATCTTTTTTTTTTTTTCACTTCAAAAATCAGCAAAATATGTCATTTGGTGAGGGGTGCCCAAACATTGCATACAACTGTACTGAATAGTTTGTCCAAAAGATGCTAAATGATGTGCTGAGAAAGAAAGTGATTCCTGTCTCAAGATGACGCCCACTACTGTGTTTTTTTAAACTGTTTTCTATTTTTATAGATAACAATGTGTCAGTGTCAGACAAAACATGTCTTGTGTGTGTGTGTGTGTGTGTGTGTGTGTGTGTGTGTGTGTGTGTGTGTGTGTGTGTGTGAAAAATGGTAAAATGCTGGCTATAAACCTCACTTAGTGTTAGCTACATCACTTTTGCATCTCTCAGAAGCAAACCGAATGTACATACAGTACCTCCACCAAACATTCTCGATTGATTGATTGCATTGGCGGTAAAGGGGAAAGTGTGCCAGTTTGCAGAGCGTGAGTCCTTAAAACACAAATTAGGAACCGGACAATTTTTTTTGTGGAGCACTTGTGCTGGAACACTTGCATTGAGCGAAATAGAGATTGTGTGGAAAAATGATACACTTTTGTGACACCTATTTGCAATAAACAATGCAAAATTAAAAAAAAAGATTTTCTGCCAGTTTGCATTGCTTTTTTTTTAGAAGTTCAGAAACTCAAGAAACTTTGATACGGGTATTACACTCGCTTTTTAATTCTCTGGATTTATTACGGAATTGCACTGCAGTTACACCCAGCTCAGATTGCATACTAAAAATATTTTGAAACCGTTGCTGCATGTTTAATCCCAAACGCTGCATCATGGCTCACTTGCATCCATATGCTGTAGCCCAGTTCTGTTGAAGCGACGTGTCAAAACGGCGCCTGTGTACAAGATTGCCTCCGTAGTGTGTTTGAGCGTGCTCGCAACACTGCGGCAGGTCCACCTCCTCAGCCTGGCTCTACGAGCGCTTCGTACAGCTAGGTCAGCGCCCACACACACGCAACCCACCTGACACCAGATCATCTATTATAGCTCTGTATCAGTGACAAGATCTGTCTCTCCATGGGAAAGAGCTGTAGGAGAGAGCGAGACAGAGAGAGACGGAGCTAACAGATGGTTGCGGAGCGAACAGATCCATTACAGCGAAACAGGCATTGATTGTGTTGAGGGCCGTAATTGAACAGGGCAGCGAAACAGACTGAGGGATGAAGGCAGTGTCATGTCAGAACGAGTGAGCTGGGGATTTCTGTAGAACGCCGTGATGGAGAGAGTGCGGGAGTCGAGCTGCTCTGAGGCAGATCTGATAAGGAAATCACTCACAGCAATCAGAGAGAGAAAGAGGCCTAGAGCTCTCTCTCTCTCTCTCTCTCTCTCTCTCTCTCTCTCTCTCTCTCTCACACACACACACACTAACATAAAATATTGTCATCATCATCCACTCAAGTATGTCTGCAGTAGACATGCCCAATTTGTTCCCTTTCATCCAGGACTAATGTCTCCATGCTCTCGCTTTTGGTGGTAAGCACTAACCCTCTCTCTCTCCTCTCTCTCTCTCTCTCTCTCTCTCTCTCTCTCTCATTTAACGTCTTCCATTACTCTCCAGGCATTCTTCTCTTTCCTTCTTTTCCCTCCTCTTCACTCCTGAGTGACCACACAGTGTCAGTTGTCTGGATTTTCAGACGTACGGCTTGTCTGTACTCACTGAGCCTGTACTCCTGTACACTGAAGGTGTAGAGATGTTCTGACTATTTGTATTTGCTTTGTTGATTGTCTCTTATATATCTCATTGTCCTAATATTACAAATATCTTGTATTATTCTTTGTCTAATAATTTGGTAATTGGATTTTTTGGCCGGTGCAGTTGTGTAGCAGGTAGAGCCGTTGCCTCACAGCTCCAGAGTTTCACACATTTTCCTGATAGAGAGAAGAGAAAATGTTTCCTCTGGGTTCTGCAGTAGGGGATAGGTGACTCTAAATTGCACCCCCCCACCCCCCCACCCCCCTGATTTTGCAGTGTGCATGATGCCCTGAGTTAGACCCAGGTGTCCCATCCAGGATGTGTCCTTCTCTTCAATTTTTTCCTCCTTCCCTTCCCTTCCCTTCCCTTCCCTTCCCTTCCCTTCCCTTCCCTTCCCTTCCCTTCCCTTCTTCCTTTCCTTTAGTTCTCTTCTCTCTTTCCTTTCCTTTGCTTTCCTTTAGTTCGCTTCTCTTCTCTTTTTCCTTCTCTTCTCTTTTTGTCTTATCTTCTCTAGGCCTGTGCATCTTGTTTTATTTATGTCCTCTCTCTCTCTCTCTCTCTCTCTCTCTCTCTCTCTCTTGCATTTGTATAATCATGTTATCTATTTGCATGATAAAGATAAGACGGGCAGGCCATTAGAATTAACAGGAGCTGATAATGTGGAGATAATTTAGAAATCATTATTTAAATGTCACGCTGTAATGATAAAAACCTCACTAATAGTTCTATCTAAATGTCAAATTGGAATTATTCAATTACATCTTCAGGCCAGGGGCAGTGCCAGGAATACCAATCTAGACCTCCAGTTTGTGTGTGTGTGTGTGTGTGTGTGTGTGTGCATGTGTGTGTGTGTGTGTGTGCGTGCGTGCATGTGTTAAGCAACCCTCTTGTTAACTGCAATTACTTTACTCTCCTTTACTCTCACTCTAGTTTATTGTAATGTCTGCTTTGCAAATAATCAGATGTCTGCCAGCTATTTTCCATCTCAGAATTATTTGTATATAATTTTGTTACTGTGTTCAAAGACAAATGTTTTCCAATCATTTCTGTTTGTGTCGTCGCCACAGCGTCAGATTCAGTCTTTTATTTTCATTTATGCATTTTCTATAAAAAAAAAAAAAAAGCATAAAGAATAAAAGTGCGTAAATTTGTATTAGCCGGCTTCATCACATCTCAGAGTGGTGAGAGGGCTGCATGGTCGCCAGACCTGCTCATGTGTTATCAGTCACTGCAGCATCATCTTAAATAGAATAACGCAGCATCTCAGCCTTTCTTTCTTCTTCTGTATCTCTCCATCGACAGCAGTAGAGGAGCGCAGGTCAGAGCGTCTCTCGTCTTCAAAACCGACCTTGACCTGCTTTGAACAGGAGGAGGAGAGGAGCTTTCACACAAATGCAAATAGGAAGTGTCACACCAAGTCTCTCTCCTTCTGTGGATCACACATTTTGTGTGTGTGTGTGTGTGTGTAGTATGAGAGTTCATACAAAGTGTGTGAGAGTACATGGGTGTGTTAAGGCTGTCAGAGTGAATTTCAGTGTTTAACTGAAATAAATTTCATAATATTAATGTATTTAGTTACAATACACAAATGACTTTTCTGGGATATTATGGATATCATGTTTTTTTTTAATATTTGAAAAAAAAAGTTTTTGTAGTTAATCTTTAAAATTGCACAAATGTTAAAATATTAACAGATTTGTAAAAAAAAAAAAAAACAATTCTAAATATTATTACATATATTTTCATCTGTTTTTATTGATATTTTTAAATATATCATAGAAATGTTTTCGAGAATCATGATATGATATATTTGTCATATCGCCCACTCCTATGCTAAAATCTTCTATTTAAACTCTATCTATAAATCTATAGAAACCCGTTCTCTAAACTTTCTGGGTAATGATTTAATGATGTGTGGTGCTTAATGTGTCATTTATGACATTTTCAATTTTTAAACATTTAAAACAAAGAGTATATTTTAAAAACGATCATTAACATTAAAAATACATTTTAAAAATGTATCACTTTTCTAATTAAATATAAAATCATGCAAAGTACGTGTCCTAAAATCTCATTAATAGTGCACTACATACTACAGGTTCATAATGCCTTCATGAGCATATGTACTGATTAGGACTGAATTTCAGATTCATAAAAATTCAGTGTTGAATTTTTATATGGCTTTCAGGTCATATAAGAAATATCATGTAAGAAATGTAGCAAAATATCAGTGACCAAAAATACAATAGGTAAATAAAGAAAAAACAAAAATGAATCAGAAACATTAAAGGTTAATGTGAGACCGCCGCACAGGGCCAGGTGTGCATCCGCGAGAAAACGCTGCATAAAATTCAACTCGTGTGCAGCTGCAAAAAGCATTCACAAGGCGTCTGACATTAACGTTCAGTTTACTGAGGCTGTAGCTCATCACGCTGCACCTGGGGCGCCCGCCAAATTCACTCTGCGTGAGGCACACGGTTTAAAAGCCGCTGTGAAATAGTGGAAATGGTCAACCGTAGAGAGCCGTCAAAAAAAAAAAAAAAAAAAAAAAAAAAAAAAAAAAAAAAAAAAAAAAAAAAAAAAAAAAAAAAAAAAAAAAAAAAAAAAAAAAAAAAAAAAAAAAAAAAAACAGAAAAAAGAAAATGCACATTTATGAACATGTAGAAAATTTGTAATTAATGAAGTACACTTTCAATCACGGCACTCGAGTTAGAACAAGTAAACAGTGCGGAATTAATACAGCCAATACACCATTACATTCCCAACTGTTTTTTTTTTTTTTTAATAAAAAGGCTGCTGTGTGCAGAATAATCTGTCACATCAAAGTGTGTAATTAAATTTTCTCATTTTTCCGCAGCTCCTATATAATTTGGTCAGTGACCAAGGTTGCCGTATCTGCGTAATAAATGCATCCAAGTGGAGATGCAGTAGGTTTTTAGAAGAACTATTTTTTTTTTACCAAATTCTCTAAAATGCTCTCGTTTATTATTAAGTTTATTGACGCAAATAAATTCCATATAAAAAATTACATATAAAAGATGCAGTGGGGCATGTATGAAATGAGACGACTTTACATCATCGTTAGTACATGATTGAATATTTTTATGTACTGTTACCACTGTTCTCGAATTCTCTATTCTGATTGGTCAGATGGAGTTTTTTTGTTAGGAGATGTTTATTTAGCAATTATGGAAGGAGTCTCCAGTGTCAGTGTAACAGTCAAAGGTAAAGCTGTGACTTTATGTTTTCTCACATGAGAAAGGTGTCATGTTTTGTTCTTTTCTTAAAACTCCACATTATGAATAATAAAATCAGTCTAAGCCGGCCCAATACTGCTGAAAAGCTGCAGACCTGACAACAATGAAAAACTCAAATTTTTACTGTATGTATTATTCTTATAATAATGTGACACCCTTGTTTATTTAAGTTATATTGCATTGTACTATCTATTTATTTAATTGATATTTATTAGAAGAGTTGCCTCATTTAAATGTAACAAAGCATCTTAAATCATGCACTTTATATCATCCAGGGATTTTTTTTTAATATGCTTCAACTCGAATTTGAACACTCATCCAGTATCTCCACCTTTTTGTTTGTGCTGACTTTTCACTTTTTTCTCCCTTATGTATATATATTAGAGATGGCACAATACCAGTTTTTCTTTTTCTGATGCTGATAATGAAATCTTGAGCATCGTGATCAGCTGATATCAATACCTATCCTATCATTTTTTTTTTTAAATACTACTAAGCATTAAAATAATTTTTTAACTGAAGCATTCTGAAACACATTCTTCAGTCTGCTTCAGTCTGATCCACCATTTTTTGCTGGAAACGCCCAACAGCGATCCTGAGTATTGGATCAGTGCTGTCTCTAATATATGCGAGACTTTGCATGTTGCCATATACAGGATGCTTAAACTGAGCGTTGAGGCTCGTACACCAATTTCATACTTATCTATTTGGGCAAACAAGAATTTTTTCAGGCAAAAGGAATTTGACAGCCTTTGCATGTGTTGGTGTGAAAACACAGTTATTCTGCGTGAGTGTGTTTTAATTTGATAATCAGCCCATATCACTTACACTCCTAATGACAGATTGACCGCAGCAGTAAAACAGAGCACAAGGCCATAAATCCCAGTGCTGTGTTAATTAAAGAAAGTTTCTGTTGCCCTGTAAAGCTACTGCGTTAATATTCTAGAAAATGTCCCCATTCACAGATCGTTGTAACTTCATATGTTGGTTTAATGATGCAGAACTCATTGCTGCTGCGGTCACCCAGGAGCGGAAGGATGGCTGTGCGCAGGACGATGATTTCACTGAGGAAAGAGCTTTCACGCCTCTGCGCAGACAGCGTATAAAGAGACTCTCTGCTCCACCAACTTTACAGTGTAGCACTCTTCATGAACTCTCTCTCTCTCTTTCTCTCTCTCCCTCTCTCTCTCTCTCTCTCGCTCTCTCTCTCTCGCTCTTTTTCACTTTTTATGAGTGTTTTGCCAATGCACATTCAAAGACGAGACCTGGCCTAAACGGAACTTGAGGTTGTAGCTCATTTTCCACCAACTTGATACAGAGACTTGGCAATAACTGCAACTTTCAGTGACACCACTGTTAAGTTCAACGTGGAACCATTAACCTGGACTGAGAAAACACTTCACATAGTCAAATTTGGACACTTTCTACAGACTTTCCTGTACAGAAATATGTTTCTCCTGTAAAGTTCTAGCACTTTTACTGAAAGACACTGCACGTGCTTCAACTTTACAATCTAATCTACTCATGCAAAAACAACATTATTGCCAAATTGTAAAGAATTATACATATGTAATAGGAAGTCAGTTCTCAATTTGATTTTCAGCATTGTCATTGTCATTCATCACTGTCTCTTCACCCCACTGACCTCTGATCATGGAAATAAGTCATTCAGTCAGTTCTTGTGACTGAATTTCTTGCTATTACCATCTTTTATTAGGCCATTTAAACATTTTAAGCATTTTTGTTCGCTTTCATAATTAGGGTGTGTATGCGCTCTTTTTCATGGACTCACCTGACTACGCCATGCCACACCAGCAGAGGTCCCAATCTCCAGAATATAAGCCCACTTCCAGTGTTGCCAACTTAGAGACTTTGTCACTAGATTTGGCAACTTTTTAGGCCCCTTTAGTGACTTTATTTCAAATAACTATTTCAAGTGACTTTCTGAGCACGTTAGTGACTATCTTGAACTCGATACGTCTTTCCAGCTCACATGACTTGACTCACCATCAGTGTGTGATGTCTTACTATGTCATGCTCGTGACCACTCACTGATCACCATTATTCCCAACAACCAATCACTGATCACCATTATTACCAGCGACCAATCACTGATCACCATTATTACCAGCGACCAATCACTGATCACCATTATTACCAGTGACCAATCACTGATCACCATTATTACCAGCGACCAATCACTGATCACCATTATTACCAGTGCCAATCACTGATCACCATTGTTCCCAATGACTGATCACCATTATTCCCAATGACCAATCACTGATCACTATTATTCCCAACGACCAATCACTGATCAACACTGTTTGTTGTTTTAAACTCTCTCATTGGAGATATTTACAGGGAATAAAAGTGAGTGACTGTTTCCCTCATGACTGCTCACATTTCATGACCACTTGCTGTCACTGCATTTGTCTTTGTCTGCATTCTTGATAGAAAGTATAGTAGTGTGTAAAGGTTTATTTTGTGGTGTCATGACCAAAGATGACTCGTTTAAGAAATAAATTATAATCTGTTTTTTTATATTTTAAGTTCTATTCTATTTTAAATTATTATTTTCAGAGTGAAAATCTTCCTTTTTCACGTAGCCTAGTTTGTAATTTCACATGCCAATGACCATGATGAAGACATTTATACGCAAATTAGTCTATGACATCATCTAGCGACTTCTTGAGCATGCTTTAGCTACTTTCCTCTGAAGAGAACTGGCGACACTGCCCACTTCTGCTTTCATGTATTTGGATTTTTTGGCTGTTGTGATTTTTGCCTGCTCTTTTTTAGGATTTAGTTGTTTTGCTGTCTGTGTTTGCACATTGACCGTGTTTCCGACTACGATTTTCGCCTCATGTTTGTCAGCAAACTCCGCTTATATTTGTTTCACTACTGCGCATAGCTATCCAGCAACTTGATCAAAGCATAACGTTGTGAGAGTAGTCACAGTTAGCTAGCAGCGTTTTTATGCAGACTGTCTGTTTTCAACCACTGTGTTTGTTAAACTGGCTCGATAAGTTACAAAGCAGCCTAATTAAAAACATCCTCATGTTGTTTTTGTGAAATGTATTGATGTTTTCATTTTTGGGTGTTTGCCAGAACACATTTACTGACCAAAAGGCTTGTTGATGAATGAGGATTTTAATTTCATCAAGAATAATATTAGAAAATATTTCAATTTAAACCAGCTATCCACAAAAATGACAAAATCAACACACTAAATATCTCAGTAAAGTTGACACTTAGTGTAGTGTGTGCATGATGACACACTTTCTCACTTTCATGCCGTCTCCCTCTCTCTCTCTCTCTCTCTCTCTCGCCCTCTCTCTCATTAAACGACTGCTAAAAGTGCACATATTGCCGGAAAACCTTGGGGTTTGATACAGTCAGGGAATATAATGTAACACTTTTCACTCTCCGTAATGGGGAAATAATCTTTGCAAATGACATAAAATAAGCATGAAAGAAGTGTTCCTAATCCATTAAGTGCATTTGACTACATAAAGTTTAGAATAAGAGAATGTTAAAACTCTCTCTGTCACTCTCTCTCTCTCCGTGGCCCATGGCTCAGATACACACTTTAGTGCATTAGAGAGTGTGTGGAGCTGGTGTAATGTGATTTGTGTGCCTGGCCGGCGGTGCGCTCCCCTCACCACCACCTCTGGCCTACTCAGTGTGGTCAGCTGATAGTTCCGCAAATGGACACGCTTAAAACTTCTATTTTCTGGATGGCTCTCCTGAAACGCTCCCGTTCCACACACGGGGGGTCTGTTTTCATCTATAGCCTTTCTGTTTCTCTCTCTCTCTCTATTTCTCCCTCTCTGTCTCTCTCTCTCTCTCTCTCTCTCTCTCTCTCTCTCTCTCTTGCTCTCTCTCTGCCTTTATACACTCTTGTATACTTCGTTCTCTGTTCTCTGGTGTCTAAATTGAAAATGTTCAAGGAAAATTTGTTTCTGCGAAGATTGGAGCCTCTCAATGGCGGCGCAGCATTAAATTACTGCTCTCCTCTAGTTGTCTATAAGTGAAACCATTTGAAATCTACTTCACTGTCATTTTAGATTGTATTGTGTTGGATTACTGTTTTCTCATCTTTTTTTTTTTTTTTGCATTTGTCAAAAAAGTAATGCACGTCAGTAGAGGCGGAACATCAGGAAATAAGAAAGCAAGAATGAATTTGCGAATAGTTCGACACGATTACGCACACAGGTCATTTTCTTAAGCCACATGTGAATGCAGACGGCGTGTACTCAGGAGGTTGTTCCAGAAATCAATAGCTTTTAAAGTCGCACTTGATTCAGAGGCAAAAAAGAAAATATTTCAAAGGCGCCACAGCCGCACTTGTTTTTTCCCCTTTCTGTAAAGCATCTGAAAAAATCAATGCTGTATTTTTAAATAGCAGTTACAAAATTTTTAAGGAAGCAAATATAGCGGTATTCTTTCATATCAATGTTATTACTTTCTGAATCTCCATCACACACACACACACATGCATACACAGTGGCCATAATGTTTTGGCTCTGCATTGCATTAATCTATCATGGCCACTATTATTTATTGATAGAGCCGATCTCCACCTTGAGAGCTGTGAGCTGAGATGTGAGGGCTCGTGTCAGCAAGCACGCCCGTTCCCCGAGATCAGCTCCTCAGGGCCACTCTGCCAATGAGCGTGTGATGCGGGCGGGGGTCTGAATCTGCCTGCTCAGCTCTTTCCTCTGTACCCATGACCTTTCTAAATGTCATTTTTTCACGCAAGCTTATTGGCAGTGTGAATAAATGATGAAATGCCGCTCGGCGTGGGTAAACTCTGTATTCCGACGTGAATGTTTATTTTTTCCTCTTTCCCCTTTTGCAAAGTTTCTCAGTTAAACCCTTATGTGTTTTGTGTGCTCTGTGTTTGCTTCTTGACTCTTGTATTATTGCATGCTGTGGATTTGCACTTAATCATTCAGAAACCATTCGTCTATAGGTTGCATTAAGCTAATGCACGGTCCTGCGAGGTTGAATAATCCACTGCCATTGATGAGAAAATTAGCAAAAATTAACATTTAAAAAGAAACACTTGTGCCATTAGTGATAATTTGAGGTCAAACATATAGGGATATTGTATAGTTTTATTTAAACTTTTAGTATGTTTTTCTCTCTAGGGCATTCATTCATTCAATCATTCATTATTAGCTGTGAAGCACCTGGTTGACTTCACTTACTGTATAACACACTCACTCCCTTACATTTAGGATGTGGATGTTTCTCCTTTTGTAAGATCTGATAAATTCATGTATGTTTACACTCACAAACTGCATATATAAGAACAAAAATACTTCACAGGCTACATTCTGTGTTTCTGCCATTGCAATTTGGCAACTGTTATTATTTCTATTTTTAATTCATTTAAATGCTCCAAGTGCCGTTTGTACTGAATATTGGCACAGCTGTGCTGATAGTTAGTATAAGAGTCAAGAGTCGTTTGTTTGTCATTTGCACAGTTACACTGGGTACACTGGGCCTTGACATGCTTGTGACGAGGCTCAAATTTAGACATTGACAGAACAAACACTTATTAGATAGGAACTAACACATATTTGGACATTAAGGTTGAGATGATGCTGTAATGTGGTGGTAAATGAGACAGTGGTGTACAAAGGCAGAGTAAAGTGACGTGTGCTATTTAAAATTGTTGCAATGGTAGAGTAAAAGTGGCATGCACTATTATATAAGGCAGAACAGTAAATACAAGTTTAATAAATAGTATATACTAAATCTGAATAGTAAATATCTAAGTGTCCAGAAGTGGCAGTAATAAAATGTCACAGTGCTAGATGAAGGACTACTGGCTGTTAAGTAGTCTGATGGCGTGGAGATAAAAACTGTTCTTCAGGCTGGTTGTCTGTGATTGGATGCAACGGAAGCGTGTGCCAGACAGCAGTGTAGCAAACAGGTAATGAGCAGGGTGAGTGCAGTCCGTAATGATATTGCGGGCCTTCCTCAAACAGCGTGTTTGGTAAATGTCCTGTAAGGCCGGGAGTTTGTTTCCTGTGATGAGCTCTGCTGTTCTCACCACTCTCTGAAAAAGCATATAACAGCATGACTGCAAGTGTGATATTGCTTTTATACAACAGTTTTATAAATAAGAAATTAATATGAAGTCATTTAAAATTTCAGATGCAATATGGCCAAATAAACTGTTTCTTTTAGAAATAGATCCTGAAGAAGCCGCACTCACTGAAAGCCCATCACATTGATTTGTACATTCCTGTTAAAGGTGCTTTCAGTGAAATTGGCATCCCTTCTTTCTTTTCATCTTCATCTGACAAGCTTTCATATTTTAAGGCAGAAGTAATATTCATGAAAAATGTATCCATTTGCCATGTCCGCTGATGATGTTGCTAACTCTATGTTTTAACCGTTTCGAGCTAGGAAGTGGAATTTTATGTGGCGAACACAGATGAGCGGAGTGATACACACAGTGAAACTTCTCAGTGTGGTTATGTTAAATATAAGCCCTGTAGGAACGCCGTTCCTCCAATCAAATTAGCGGACCGGCGCTAACTGTTGTATAATTTAATTATAATATAATGCATTTTTTCTGTTATAGAAGTGATGATAATGATTTACTGTTCGTTAACCAAATGGCCACTGCTGCGATAGTGTTTCACATTATACACATAGACCTGTAGTCATCTATAAACAGAAATGTTCAATAGCTTCGTTTATTCGAACTTTTTCACATAGCAGAACAACCGCCACTTTTAAAGAATAACAAGCTGCAATTATCTCATCTGGAAATATTCAGGTCAGTCACCTCAGTATTCAGGCCAAAAAAACCCGAAAAACAAAACAGCAGTGTGCTCTGTTAGTGCTGCTTCACATCAGTTACACTGTGTGCCCTTATGATTAGATAAATACCAAGCAGTAGGTTTTAGAGATGAATGAAATTGATAGTGTTATGAAAATGTCGTACCATGTGTGTATGTGTATGTGTGTGTTTGTGTGTGTGTTCATGTGTGAGTGCCTTCAGCAGCTGGCTGATTTTGTCATGGTCCCATGCTTACCCCTGACTGCTTTGTTACATTCTGACTAGCAATATTACAGTCTCACACTGATTCAGTCAGCTTTTTTTTTTCTTTTCTTGTGTCAGTCTGTGCTCTGGACATATTTTGTTGCATGTCATTTTTAAAGGCAAAGAGGAAAAAGAACGCTGTGTGTGTCTTTGTGTCTGTGAGAAAGCGCACAAGTGTTCCTCTCCATCAGCAGAATGCTAAGTATGGCAACTAAAGCCTCAGAACAGCAGCCTTGTGTTTGTGTGTGTGTGTGTGTGTGTGAGTGGGTACGTGTGTGTCTTCATAGGGTGGCCGGAGGAAATTGAGCCCTGGCTGGGTCTAATAGGAGGGAAAGTTCCAGAAAAAATGGAGTTCAAATTTAACCTGGATGGAAATTGATCCTATTACCGTGCGCTCTGGCTGCTTCTCTCCCCACAGAGAGACATCGAGAGAGGCAAACTGAAAGGTCTATGAGGCAGCCATACAAGTGTGTGTGTGTGTGTGTGTGTGTGTGTGTGTGTGTGTGTGTGTGTGTGTGTGTGTGTGCGTGTTGTTGCTTGTGCTCAGAAAGAGGGAATATAAAGGGAAATAGGCAAAAGGCAAAGACTAAACAAAAAGTAAGAAGAAAGAAGGAACTGGAAGCGAGAGAGGGAGGAAGATAGTGAAGGTGAGCTAGGGAGAAATGGCTTTGATGGGATGTCACTGGGCTTTTTGGCCTTTCCACAAAGACAGTCCTGTTCTATCAGCGTCTGTACAGAAAGAGACAGTGCGCATGTGCGAGAGAGAGAGATCTGTCTGTGTACCTAAGTATGATGTGTACTAAAATATATTGCTGTGGTATAATATGAATAAAATACTGAGATGCGTGCTGTTATAGGAAAATAATCATGATAAATAATCACCTAATCATGTTTTCCTTCTTACATATGGTATTGTATGTTAAAGCTGCAATCAGAGAGTTTTAATATATATATATATATATATATATATATATATATATATATATATATATATATATATATATATATATATATAATTGACCAAAACATTTTGATGGATCTTTCCTACGTGGCACTACTATTTGCCTGGCATGTTAAAAAAAAAAGCTACATATTACATAAATCAAAAGCTTCTTTCATATCATGATATTTTTCCAATAAATATGACTGTAGCATTCTTTCTTTCACCCTTCATTTCTATACCATTTCTACTTATTTCTTTCTCTTTGTCTATTTTGTCTATTACCTTATTTTTTATTGTTGTATGCTTCTTTCCTGTTTCACTGTTACACTAGTTTGTCTTTACTGGAATGAATTTGGTCTCTCTCTCTCTCTCTCTCTCTCTCTCTCTCTCTCTCTCTATCTCTCACTCTCACTCAGAGCCCATGCATGGGCCTCGGCAGCTGAAGGTGGTGGACATCAAGGCCAGGCAGGTGACCCTCCGTTGGGAGCCATTCGGCTATAATGTGACGCGCTGCCATAACTACAGTCTGACAGTGGAGTACAGCGCCCGCGGGACTGGGAAAGACGAAACCCGGGAGGAGGTGTCATACGATGGCAAGAACTCCGCCCCTCAGCACACCATCCACAACCTGACGCCCTTCACCAACCTGAGCGTCAAACTGGTCCTGCGCAATCGAGAGGGCGTGAAGGAGAGCGCCGAGATCCACGTCCAGACCGACGAAGACGGTGAGACACGTTCACAAAGATTTACGTGATCCATCACATGTGAGATAAATCTGCACACCCTCTGTGACTGAGCCGTTATATACAGTACAGTGCAAGTGAGTGAGCAAATTCATTACCTCAGAATAACGTGTCAAGTTGTAAAACTCTGACTTCAAAGAAGCCTTTTATTCACATGCAACATGTTTACCTCTTTGCTGTTAGCTAATTAGCTAATTTATCTGGCAAATCCTACAACTAAGTAAATTATAATTTAAACTCACTACTTTAAAACGTTTTGAAGCATTTGTAGTTGAATATTTCGCTGCTTTTCTGCATTACATTGACACATAAGAGTTCCACTGAAGGCCAGCAGGAGCTGTGTTTTGGGACTTAAGCCAGAAAACTAATAAATATGACTTGACATTGGGGGTGGGCTTATGAATATTCATAATTAGCGAGCATTCTGATTGTACAAGACAGTGGTGAGAGCGGACATGCTGTATGGTTTAGAGACAGTGGCACTGAGGAAGAGACAGGAGTCAGAGCTAGAGGTAGCAGAGCTGAAGATGTTGAGGTTCTCTTCGGGAGTGACGAGGTTGGACAGGATTAGGAACGAGTACATCAGAGGGCTCATGTTGGACGTTTGGGGGACAAAGTTAGGGAGGCCAGATTAAGATGGTTTGGACATGTTCAGAGGAGGGAGAGTGAGTATATTGGTAGGAGAATGTTGGACATGGAGCTCCCAGGCAGGAGGCGAAGAGGAAGGCCAAAGAGGAGGTATATGGAGGTAATAAATGTGCAAGTGTTGAGGAAGTGCAGAAGATAGGGATAGGTGGAGAGTGATGATTCGCTGTGGCGACCCCTGAAGGGAAAAGCCGAAAGAAGAAGAAGAAGAAGAAGAAGAAGAAGAAGTGAGCATTCTGATTGAAAACAGGCAGTGAGCAAAACAATTCCTTAAAACTACATATATATATATATATTTATATATGAATTTAAAAAATCACACAATTACAAAGAAATTAAAATTCTTAAATTACAAATTAAAAATTTAAATGTCACCAAACATCAGGGTTACTTAAAATTAACTGTACAACTTTTGCATTTTGCTTCAATTTTACTATCAAGTCCATGCTGAAACTCGTTTCGAGGTAAAATCTCCCTACTATAATACCTGCAAAATCATATATCTGAACATTCAATATGTACGCTTGTCAGTGTTCATAGACTGAATAACACCTGAAATTGCAAATAATAGCTCTTTATAATAACATTTTAAAAGCATGATTTAAACACTGGCAAATACTGGCATTTTATACAAAATCTCATCTTACTCAATTGTGAAAAAAACCTCATAAATCTTGCCTTAAAATAAATGAATCCTATTCATTATTTGAAAGTTTGTTTCCCACTGATTTTTTAAAAAAAATTGAATTTCCTTTAAAGTTATATGAACCGGTTGTTAGATGTGCCAAATCTTTTTATCACGCTATCATTGTGAACAGAAATTCTCTTCTACGTTTGGTTTATTAGTATAATAGCCTGATGTGTTGCCTCAAGGCAGTTAATTATATCTAACATTTAAAAAAAATCCCCTGCAGAGATAAAAAATAAACACTTCTTATGTAGAGATGTTTTATCAGGATAAATCTGTAGCTTTTTTATTCAGAGATTTGTTTTCTTTCAGAACACAAATTAAATTAACAAACATGTACACACATAACCTTTAACAGCAAATAAACTTTAGAGGCTCAGTGTAATCAGACACAAACATACAATGTGTCTTATCACACGTACATTAGATAAAGACTGACCTGCAAACTGGAAGATTCAGAGTGACTCTAACTCTGTTAGAACAGCCGGTAAAATATATATATATATATATATATATATATATATATATATATATATATATATATATATATATATATCTATATATATATATATATATATATATAAATAAAATAACTTCTAACATTTTGTGATGTCATTTCCTGTCAGTGCCGGGAGAGGTTCCTCTGGACTCCATCCAGGCCAGCGTGTATGAAGAGAAGATCATCCTCAAATGGAGAGAGCCTGCTCACACCTACGGAGTCATCACCCAGTATGAGGTAATCTAGACCATCCCAGTTTATGAGCACACGATTCCTCAGAGTGAATGCTACCTCTTATTTGATCTCATTTCTCCATTTCACAGAACTTCTGCTATTTTCATACAGATCGATACTGAGCTTTGTGAACAAACTAGTGTCAGGAGTTAGGGGTTGCCAGGGACCTATACTAGTATCAACAGTATTGAGCTAAAATTTACAGGTCCAATTCTATCAAATTGAACCGAATGGCAACAACGGTTAGGTTTTAATGTTTTGTTTCATAGTGGCGATTCACGCTACCACTTCTGACATCTGTTTTGAATTTGATATGTGGAGAAAAAACACATACTTGTCTGTACGTTCGTTCTACATTCTGTTTTCGTCATGGCAAATCTATGAGAGTCTGTGAAATCTCTCTCTGTAACATCTCTAGCCCTGTAGCTAGTCTCTCGTTTGATGAGCTGTCATCAGCTAAATAATAATAAAAGCTGCAACAGAGGATCTGCTCTGTGGGAAATAAGCGTGCATGCTAAACGAGGTTCCGCTATTGTGAGGTTCTGTCCCTTTGTGAGATCTCCCAATCATCATATGGAGAAGCTGTGCATCCAAGCGGAACAAATGAAGAGAGCGCACTGTCCAACAAATGTTGTGCCCTTTTTTTATACGCAAAACAGACCCGCCCACACTCCCATTCAACTCCAGAGAAGCCATGTGTCCGGGCGGGGCCCAAATTAGCATGGTACACGAATCTCCATTAGAACCCGAGAGAAGCATGGCGTTTCTATCAGCGCTGTGTCAGACAGCTTCAAGCTTCCAAGTAGGCTTCACTGTTTGAGTTAAACAAATTGAGTTAAAACAAAATTCGATTCGCTAAAATGTTGAATTCCACCACGATTGATGAATAATATAGACACTTTGGTGAACATTGCCACATTTTAATGAAATGTTAAGGGAAGCCGGGCTTGCAGTGTAGTCTTACAGCAATCTCCTGTGACTGTCATTTACACACATCCTCTGTTAAAAGGAAATGATTTTTGGGAAGATCCTAGCATCATTTGGATTTGATGTCGTAGTGTGCTGCTTAAAATTTTTCACTTTCTCGCATCCCCGAGACTCGCTGAACTATGTTCATTAATTTTCATATGTTTATTTACTAAGTTATAGTAATATTTTTTTTACATACTTTGTAAAAAAGGTTTGAACCTCTGAAATACTTTGCATGCGTATCGTACACCATCCACTGCTTGATGCTATAGCATTTATTACAGAACATGTCAGAACATAGTTTTTTATCAGGATGTACCTATGATGATGAATCTAAGAGAATTGCATGTAGAAATATCATACTGTTCAAGTAGTAAACATTAATGATTCATGACAAGACCTCTCTCAAGAGTTAACTCTCTAAGAGAGTTTAACGTGCCAGTCCAACTCTAATACCAGCATGTATGTTGGGATTGGAAGATAGAGATAATCCATCAGTTTAAAGCTATCTCAGTAAATATTTAATACGGCTACAAATATATATGGCTGTGTATGTTTGTGTTAGTGTGTGTGCCCTAAGGACTCTGACCTGAAACTCTATTTTGTCTGCATTCTAAAGAAGCAGTAGGCTTGACGATAACTCCTGCCTTTGATTTGACCATATCAAAGAGTTCAAGCTGAGATTCCTCTGTCAAGCAGTGATATCAAAAACAGATTCTGAAGCTCTGACCAATCTTTCTGACTAACCCTCTCTCTCTCTCTCTCTCTCTCTCTCTCTTTCTCTTTTTTCCTCTATTTGGTTTTCATCCTCACTTTTGCGTCCTTGAAATATTGCCAGAGATGGAAGCTTTTTCCACTGACAAAACACATCCTCCCTTGCCGCCGTGTCCTAACACACAGAATTTAGCTTTGGCTTTCTTTATCTGCGTGCACGTAAAGTCCCATTTAGTGGCTATTAATCGGGTAATAGCAATTACAAGTATTGGCACCTCCTTTTAGAAGACGAGCCCAAGGAAATGAAAGGCTGCTACCAGCATCAAGGTCATCAAGAACAACTGATCGAGAAATGTGATTTCATATCTCCAGATTAAACGCTAAAAACATCGCCTTGGAAGGAATGAAGAAACGAAGCTCCCCCGCTAGATCCAAAACGAAGATCCAAATAAGATGACATGTAAAATCATTTGTATTACAAGGATGGAAATACTCTTAAATAGATTTTGCAGAAAAGTAAAAAATAAGATTTTGTGATTTCACTGTGAGTTTTTTGGGTTATGGTGAATTTGTGCAAAAAAAAAAAAAAGAGTTCTGAAGAACATTTTGAAACTGACTGTTTCCTCAAGTGGCCAAGGAGCTGTGCAACAGTTTAATGTGCATGTAAAAACGAGTACAGTTGAAATGTTGAGCCATTCTCACTGCTTGCCTACACCTCTCTGAGTGTACTTAAGTTTTAAAGGAGATGTTCCTTTCAACGTTGCAACAGCTAACATGCTGCAGAGGTGACTATGCTTTAGCTACGGAGATATAAGGGCTGCCTGAAAACGACGCATCTGTGCATTTTCAGCCAATGCAGCAGTCAGATTAAACACCAACAGAAAGCAGAAGGGGAAAGGATGTGAGACATCAAAGACGCGTTTGCAGTTATTTTGGTTTTGCGCAGACTGTGAATCTGCGAGTCTCAGTTTCGTGAACCAATAGAAAACAAAAGGTGATTGTTTTACATTTCTGGGTTGATAAACAATTTGTTCAACGACAATAATAATAATAATAATAATAGTAAAGCATAAAATGTGACAATTTTTCTTTCAGTACGTATCATATAGGCTTACTTCATAATTTTCCTTTTTATGTATTGAGCTGTGTGTGTTCTTGTTTGGGCAGACAATTTGTTTAACTTATTTGATTTTTTTTCATTTCATAAAATAAAAGTGCAAAGAGCTTTTTTTTTTTTTTGGTTGATGTCTGTGTACTTCCGTTATTATATACATACTTGTATACTTTATTATTATGTACAATCTGACATGGACCTGACTGCACTTATGCAAATTTTGTAGCAATTGTATAAAGTTAACTTGTACTGTGTTCAAATTAACTAGCTAGTGAGAAGTCAGAACTTGGAATTACGTCAATTTTGACATCAAGCTGTGGAAAGAAACAGGGACACCTCTGTGTCCATCTTTTATTAGCAACAATCTAGCTAAATAACTGTGATGAGTGATGTATTTACCTCCTCAAAACAGAGAACTTTATAGTCAGAGTTACAAACATTAGTAAATACTGTACAGTGTAAATCATTAAAAGTGAAGAAGTGCCACTTTGTTTACTGTTGATGCTGCGAGCAGCCATGTTGATTTGATATCATGTGCTGAACTCGGGGTTCTGAGTAGGTGTTAGTAGTTTTTTTGTTTTTTCCTAGTGAGATGTTGGAAATTCTAAGTTACGCGTTTTTGAAGGCAGCATTATATACTTAGCTTGTTGCGTGTGTATCCAAAGATTTCTGGAACAGTTAAATATTAATATCTTTTATGCTGTTAGTATGGATTCATCCCATCTACTGACATATGCTAGGGGTTTTGTAGTCTTTTTTTTCTCTCTGTATGCTAGGATTTTCTTGTTCGCAGTGTTATATCGTCAGACTCTGAGAACCCATTTAAATCTATACAAAATGAAAGAATGTTGATGCTGTTGATCAGTGCAAAAATGAAGTAATTTCAAACATGGTGTATACCTGAAGTTCATGAACATTCCCTCTGTGTGTCCTCAGATCTCATATAAAGCTGTGAGTTCATTCGACCCGGTGCTGGACCTCTCCAACCAGAGTGGCAAGGTGATCAAACTGGGAAATGAGACGAGTCACGTGTTCCTGGGTCTCTATCCAGGCTCGACATACTCCTTCAGCCTGAGAGCCAGCACGGCTAAAGGCTACGGTCCCCCATCTATCACCCAGGCCACCACCAAGATCTCAGGTGTGTAGCAGGGGGAGGAGTTACTTATCCATCATCATGATATAATGACACACAGTTAGCAATGAAATAAATAAACAACAACTTGTCCAGTTGTTGGTGTGGAACAAAATGATAAATGGCTTCATTTTCTTAACAAATTAATGCTCACATTCTATACTTTAACCTCATTAGTTTGTATATCGGATGCAGTGTGCTACACAGCACAGCCATTTTACTTCCCAGACTGCATTGTGTTTATCTCTCACCAGTAAATGAGGGAATTTAGATGTTTAGCTGTGTGCCAATCTGTCTGTCCAACTCTCTCTTTATCTATCTATACCAGTTTGTGCTTTATCTATACAGAACATATGGGCACCTCAAAAGCAGGAGGATGTAGAGTGATTTCTTTAACTGAAGTATAGCAGTGTTACTGTTAGAGCTTTGGTATCTAAGATATGGTGTTTCTGTCTCTCCCATTGCCATTCACAATCTTCTGTGGTGTGTGTGTGTGTGTGTGTGCAGCTCCTTCTATGCCTACATATGACCAGGAGACGTCTTTGAACCAGACTGACAGCACTGTTACTGTTCTCCTCAAACCTGCCCAAAGCAGAGGAGCACCAGTAAGGTAAGATAACCCTTTCTGACATTTTAGAGACCCGTGAACTATGGAACCTGCACCATAGTTTGAGGCACCTTTTTGGTTCCTACACCTAAATAAGTAATTTTCTGTGGGTCAGGAACGATTGGGAAGGATCTTGTCAAACTTAACGCCCACCAAATGATCCTGCTCTTCATAGGTACAAGAAGTCACTTTTGTCCTTACTGAGTTTAATTAAATTTTTAAAATTCTATATTTTTGCTAAAATATGATCACACTGTGTAATGTTTGGATATAAAAATCACTCGCACCTCAAAGTTTTATAGGAGAAAGCTCAGACAATATGTTTGTTTTACATTTTATGAGAGACTTTTTACAGGAATTAAGGTTGTTGAGGTGAGTTTAAAGTTTATTACAGTTTAATACTGTGCTTCTCTTTAACTCGAGTTAAAGAGTCAGTTGTTAGCTGCTGGTTATGTTCGTAGTAATTGGTAGGTCATGTTAAGTTCAGTAGATTGATTATGTGTTTTGTATCCAGCATTGATGTCTTGCAGCTCCATGGTCCCTGGTTCGATCCTGACCTCAGGTCACTGTCTGTGCAGAGTTTCTGTGCATGTTTTCCCATGTGTGTGGGTTTCCTTCCGCCTCCCAAAAACATGCAGTAGGTGCACTGGTGACTTTAAATTGGCCTCAGATGTGAATGGGCACATGACGAATTGGCATCTGGAAGGACTGTGCTTTTATATGACTATAATAGTCTCCGAGGTGGTGTGATATGGCATGAGGCAGAGGGCCATTACTACCCTGAAAGTGTATTATTTTTGTGTACAATAACAACACTTTCTCTTGTGTGTTATTCCACTTATACCACAGTGATTTGCCAACAAGTACAGTTTTTAATTTATTAATAAATAACACGTTGCTCTTTTTAACAGTTTGTAGTTACATTTAACTTTGTGGAATGTCTGCGAGATAAGTTCCTGTGATACACATTCATTCCCTCACCAGCCTCTCCTTTTCTCTCTCTTGAAGTGAATGAGACAAAAAACACAGCTTGTGATTTTTCCAAGAAAGCGGAAAATGGATACTCCTTTGTGCTGAAGACTCCTTCTAAACGTCTCCTGAAAGAAAACTTCACCATATCAACCGTATATGTTTTCTTTGTTAAACAAGATGTATTATTAGGCTTCGCTTATGTGGAGCGTCCACCGTACAAGTCCCTGTAAAGGAGCTGTTACTATAGAAACAGAAAAATGTATCAGAACAAGAGCTTTTATGTAAACCTATTGTTTATGGTGCAAACAGAACTAGTTTCCTAGCCGAGCAGTTATTCCAAAATAACACACATAAATAATTATACCACAAATATAAAGTTTTAAAAGTTTTCAAAGCTTGCAGAAAAAAGACAGGTCTTGGTTTTTTGATCATTTCTGTCCCACAGTATGTTTATGTTATCCTACATCCCACTGCTCTGCTCATATTGTGTGTGTGTGTGTGTGTGTATGTGTGTGTGTGTGTGTGTGTGTATTTACATTTACATCACCTACAATATCTTTAACAAAGCAAAATGTGAAATCACTTTAAGGTAAAGAAAGGTAGAGCTGATTTTATCAAAGCTGCTAACTAGTGAAAGTAGTTAGAAAAAGTTGCTAATATGGCAGCCATTTCCTTTTTACAAATCTAATTTTTGGTTACTAAAATTCACCTGATTACTAAAGTGGAAGTGACCTATATAGCCGAATGTTTTTACGACGTTTTGGAAGTGATAAGTGAAATACATAGCAGGTGTGTGCATTCTGGTGGCATCACTTCCTCAAACAGTTTTGGGATTCAGTCGGAAACACACCTAGTGAACACATTTAGTGTAGAATAACATCAAAGTGTGGTGTATGTTAAGCATGGCTTATCCGTAATGAGTATTCTAAATGCTGGTAATTCAAATACAAAGCAAACAAAGGTTCAATACATGCAGGCAGTGTCTGAGGCAGAACCTGTGTGAAGCCATGGATAAGCTCCCAAAGCAGCCCGTGACTCTACATCTGCACCGGTAAAGACTGCATTTAGCTCGCAGCTAAACCCTTCCCCTGCTTTTTCATTTTCAAAACAGTTTTTATCTATTTTTCTTCCCTTTATTGTTTGTGGATTTGGTCCCTGTGAGTGAGCTTTGGCCTTTGAAGCAGAGAACAAAGCGTGTGCGCGCGTGCATGTGTGTGTGTGTGTGTGTGTGTGTGTGTGGTTTCAGGAGAAGTCTCACTCTGAACCCTTTTCATCTATTCGCTCTGCCTCTGGCTGTCCCTTAGACTATGACACACACACACACACACACACACACACACATATACACACTTATCTCTCCCTGCCCATTCTCATTAATAAATAGCACAGTTATGGTAGAATGCGGTGTTGGGGGCCGAGACTGACTCCGCAGCCCACTTCCAGTTCTCGAGGCCTGGCTGCACGGTGAGCTGCTCACGAATCTCTGAGCTCTTTGGCTGTGTGCATCCAGAAACCCTGAACAGATAGAGAACAAATTGTTTTCAGCCTTCGGTCATACTACCATACTCATTTCTTTCCATTGGACACTGTGTCAGATATACAACATGTCGCAAAATGCTGTTTCGCTTGGCATGTTCCTGAACACTGCTGGGATTTTTACATTTTATTTTTTGTTACTGCTTCCACAGGATTCCATATTGCTAAGCATAACAAAAGCCATGGTATACAAAAAAAATCAAAGGACCATGTAGCAAAAATAAATTATGTTTATGTTCTGAAATAGTGCTTCTGCTGCACGGCGGGCTTACCGGATTATATGTGAATGTTTGAAAGGTTTACCTCTTACTCAGTACTCCTTTATTTAATCACAATCTCCAGTGTTAATCTGGCAAAATCATATTTACACAATACAGTACTGACGTGAAGCTCTATAATGAAAAAAAAGATGATGAAAATCTCTTTATTCTAATCCCACATCTAATCTTTTTCCATGTTTTATTATTTCTTTGTTATTGCTGCAAGTCAGGTGGTATATTAACAACTTCTCCATGGGCAAGGGTGGCATTCTCTCTGTAGAGTAATTACAAAACGGATGATTAGAATTACAGAGGCAGCATGAGGGCAGGCTTTCATTAATTATCACATGGCTTCTTTTATTGGTTTACTCAAATGAAGCCACACACACACACACTCACACACACACTCACCAAAGAGCCTCTGATCAACCTTTTAAGATCCTGACTTTGGTTTATGTGTTTTTTTCATTGCCAAGGGCAAAACTGTGCTGTTTGTAAGGTAAGATCTGATAAAGATGTGGGTTTAATTAGATTAAGACAACAAGGGAGCTATATCAATCATTCAGTTTCTCAGACTTTGGTACAGAGGTTAGATACAGTGAGGGGAAATAAGTCTTGAGACTTAAGTCTTGTTTTTGTTATTTAATATACTCCCAGTTCATATATCCACTTCCAATTTACACACATAATGTCCTTTGACTACATGTTCTCAGGCAAGGTGTCATTATATATTTGGGGAAGATTTCACAGAACAAGTAGCAATCATGGTGAAAGTAAATGAGCTTCTTAAAGTTCTCAGGGGCAACATTATTAAACATTGTCATTACAGTCGGGTTGATAATATGCAGGTAGAAAGTTCATAGAACTACAACTGATCTTCTCTGGACAGGTACACCACACAAAATTTCACAGCACACTCTAAGACGACTGATGAGGTAGGTAAGAGAGAAGCCAGCAGTCTCATGAAAAGAGTTGCAGGATGACCTGAAAGCAGCAAGAACAACAGTTAGACAAAAAAAACAATTAGCAATGCACCACTATCATCTCTGTTCCTACACCTCATGCAAACTCCTCTGCTAAAAAAGGACAGAGACGTGCATCTAAAATATGGTTAGTGTGTTTAAATTTAAAGTGGATATATGTAGTGGAAGTATATTAAATCACAGAAACAAAAGTGGCCAAAATAGTCATAGATTTGTGCCAATTATATACTTTGAGAAAACATAAATATGCTTCACCAAAATGACAGTGAATGTTTTTACTTAGGCTGCTTTCTAATCATGCCTTGACTTGTTTGTCTGAATGGTTAAGCAGCCAGTTTAACAAACGCAGTGGACAGTCTGCCTAAAGAGTCTCAGAAAGTCTCAAACCTCGCAGGCTAAGTGTGATTTTCTCGCACGATGAATGTCACACTTTGATCAAATTTTGGGATAACTACATGATGTGGTGAAATGGACATAAACATAATCAGTTCGGTTTGTAATAAGATATCAGCTGTCAAAATGGCTGCGATGCTCCTGCCCCATCACATTATCATCAAAACAGAGAAGAGCGCCTACAATAGTGGGCAAAGTTTAAAATGTTTAAAAGACATTAATGACAATTTAGTCAACAAAGCAGAAGTGAGTGAATTAATTAGTGCGTGTGAAAAGATGATGATGAGACTCATGCTTAAATGCCATGAGTGATATTTTAGCTCAGGTGATGAGAGAGAGTCTGAAAATAATGTTGTTTTTCCATAAACACTGTATATTAGGTTACAAATGTAGGTTACAAAAGACACATCATCTTTCAGCAGAACTGGACTTGAGTCTTTAAAATGCAGTTTTCTTTTTTTTTACTTTTAAAGGTAAACAGACTTTAAAAAGCTGTAACGCTACTTCGGGTTGAAATATCTGCAAATAAGGCACCAATTTTCAGTTTTCAGATAGTAGAAAGATTTGACCTTATGATGCTGTGAAAGACCTGGTGGATAAGTGTGTGCAGCAAGGTGTCTTTAAGCATGTGTGCATATGTTGATTTTGGTACAAATTTGTGTGTCTGTATGTATTTCAGTGTCTGTTGAACTACATTCTAGCCACAGCGAGAGAGAAAAAGAGTGAGAGAGACACTGAGAGAGAGGGAATAAGATACAAGGCTATGAGTTCCATGCCTTTGAAGACGGCTCTGTGTCTTTCCTTTTGAAGAAGTTTCTGGATGGCACCTTTCACTCTCTTTCACCCAGGTTCACTGAGCTTTAGATTTTGGCTGCACTGAAAAATTCAGACACAGTGCTGCCCTGCAAGAAAAACAGATACTGCCGGAAAAGGTAGAGCATGATACTCAACTTGCACAGAGGTCTGTGTGTAATCTATGCATCTGTAATCTGTGATTTAAAATTTCCAGCTCTATTAGTACAGTTAAAGCAACTAAAATATTCTTATTAATATGTACAGTACAGGAGTTAAAGCGCATTAAAGTGGCATTATACCTCCTTTTTACAGCTGTGCTTTTGTTTTTGTGAGAATAACCAGTGTTCGTTTTTTTTTCCTCAGCAGCGAAGCAGTTTAAGATGATAAAGCAGTCATCCTCGTGCTGATTGGATTTGTGTGTAACATCGCTCCAAATACTCGCCGTTTCAAAAGCAGCTGTCTGCCAGCGATTCAGGGCAAAAGCAAACTAAATCAAAGAGAAACTTGCTGTTAGAGGAGGAGGAAAGAGCAGATAACGTGGAGAACGAATGGAATTAAAAACAGCAGGTGAACGCAGGGAATCGGGAATCTCGTGTCAATCGTCCACATTTCCGTTTTCAATCTGCTCCGCCAGGATTCATCCGAGAGCGCACAAGTCATTTTAATATTCATGCGATTAGTAATCAGAAAACATTAACACATGCACGCATAGATAAATTTCCCTTGGCTCTAGTTGGCCGTGACGACTAATCTCTGTTACCACACACACAAACACACACACACACAAACAGAAACTCATGAACTCTCTCTCTCTGACACACATACACACACACACACACACACAGTTGATGGAACACTCATGACCAGAGGGAGGAGAGTGTGTTTGCTGTGATGATGGTTTAAGAGGATTAGCCATGTCGTATGGTGTTAGAATAATGTTCGGAACGGTCCGGCGTTGGGCCAGAAGACGCCTCCACCACTACGCCACGCTGCTGTGGACAAAGAGCGATTTGGGATGCTTTGCCTTATCATCCACACTTTACTCGTTTTACCACCTTTGCCGATCAGTCGTCGTCAGCCTAGGGCAAGAGAGGCAAGACGAGCTGTGCTGATAACTCACACACAAACACACACATTCACATGCACTCAGATAAATGCAAAGTGTAATTGAGCGTCTGTAGCTGAGAAACAGCAGGCCTCAGCTCTCACGCTGGATCTGTTTATGTAATTGATTGGGCTGAGAGCTTAAGCCCTGTCAGTGCTTATCATCCTGTAAACCTCTCTTCTCTTCTCTTCTCTTCTCTTCTCTTCTCTTCTCTTGCCTTTCATTCTTTGTTTGGTTGCCTTTCTCTTCTCTTCTCTTCTCTTCTCTTCTCTTCTCTTCTCTTCTCTTCTCTTCTCTTGCCTTTCATTCTTTGTTTGGTTGCCTTTCCCTTCTTGCCTTCCATTGTTTCCTCCTTCCATTCCCTTCCCTTTCTTCTTGTCATTTCTTTCTCAATATTTCTTTATGTGTCTCTTCTCATCTTAATATGAGTGACAGTCCTGTCAGGTGAAGATGCCACCAGTGTTGTGAGATTTCTGTCAGTATTAGCTCACTCTAACTGAACTGGACGTGCAGTTCAGTTAGAGTTTGTAGGCCTGTTTCTGTCAGAAATATGGATCTGGTTATTTTGTATGCTAGTCAAACTGTCTTAATGTTCCATCAAGCTCGGCGAGCAAGTCAGACCCAGATATGACCCTATGTACACTACAGTGATCGTGGAGTGTGGAAGTGGTGTTGTGTTCTGCTTGGACACAAAGCACAAAAGGCAGCCTCAGAGTTGAATTAATTTTGTTCTTTAGACCATACATGAGATTTTAGCTTGGCCAGGGGTGGAAAATATATATATATATATATTTTTACACTTATACACTTTATACACTTCCATAAAAAGGAGCATTTCATCTACTTTGGTTTTCTATACTAAGGATGACTTTACACTTTAATTTAATTCTGACAAAGCGAATATTAAATTTGCAGTGTGTGAATTTGCGTGCCCTTATACCATCTGGTTCCTGTCGTTCCAGTGAGAGATTTCAGATTAAAGCACAGAGATGATCTCTGCTTGTGCTCTTTCCTTTGCTTGTTGCTTTTAAATTGCACCTGGGAGAGAGCGACATGACTATAGACACTCACCGAGCAAGAGAGAGAGTGTCAGAGAGAGGTTTATAGTGTAGTGGGATAAAGCTCTCGAAGTGGTAGCACAGCACTTTTAAAACTCCCCAAGGAAATGTAGAGAATGGGGTGAGTGGAGAGGCAGTAAAGGTAGTGTCAGGCCTGTGTCTCAGCATGGCTCTTAAATCAGGCAGATATAGAGCCTACAGCAACACAACCTGCCTGTTTGATCACCCAGGCGTGCAGCTAGTAGAGACGATTAGCATTAACACAGGAGAGGGGAACAGGGACAGAGGTGAGGTCTGATTTAGATGCTTCCTCTCCATACTGGTGCATACTCTATCTTTCTGTCTGCCTGCTTTCACACCAGCAGGCAGTAAATCAGGCTCTCAGGTCACTCTCCAGTCAATGCCAAGTAAATGTAGCATAATTGGCGAACGTGGTGTTTGGTCGCTGGCGAGATGGAAAGAGCCTAATTGGTGACGGCGCTACCAGAGCGCAGATGCTGCCTACCTCACAGCTCCTGCTTTCCTCCTTCTTGCTTTCTTCCCATTCATTCCTCTCCATTCTTCCCATAACCACACCATCATGTTTTTCAGTTTGCTCTTGGCAGTTTTCCTGTTTCCTGTTGTCACTGCTCATCATTAGATGTCCAGTTGACTCACATACTAAATAATCACCAAAAAAGTAGTGTAAAAGCATGATACTGTTGTACTCAATAGTTAAAATAAAGTAGCACGAATCTCGTATGGCGCAACAGAAAAGCCATCCGTTGCCGGGAGCCAAGAGAGCAAAATTGCCTGTGCTGTCTGTGTGGGAGAGATGGCATACTTGCTCTCCCCTGTCAATCACAGCAACACCAGCCAATTGTGGGAATCTGTGAGTTCATGTATCAAATCATATTTATTATTGGTTTCTTGTAGTTATTAGCCTGCTTGACCTTTCTCTTAAATTGACTGGGTCAATCCAAACCTCACTATCTCAAATAATGTCAAATATCGGTAGAAAGATCAGGAATAAAAAGCTCTCTGGCTCCAAAAAATAGTGCAAAATATTAGTGTACGCATTTAAATAATGAGCCTGGAGTGCACAAAATTTATTTTACAGTTAAAGGGGTTATGAAAAGTTCGAGGACCCCTGCATTAATGGAACTGAGGATGGGAATCTGTAGGCACCTATTAATTCTAGATGATTATTTATCATCTAAAATATTTAATACTGACTTCTAATAAAATATAAGAATATAAGAATATGAAAGTCTGTAAAAGAGTATGATTATGATATTTTGCACATCAATGAAGATTTTTTTAAATGTAGAACTGCAGTATATCTAAGAATCTGCCTCTATTTGATCTCATTTTATCTTTCCACCTTTTGGGGGAAAAAAAAGAGTTTCAAATGAGTTATTTTGACCTCACCAGAAGTTAGGGGTTATAAGCAGGTGCTTTTGTGCCTCGTTCCTTTCTCTCGCTCGTTCCCCTGATGCGGGAGCGGTGTGTCAGCTCTCTCCACAGTCAGAGGTTTTAATCAATTAGTCATAGGGCCGCAGGGAGGCATCATGTCAAGCTTGAGCAAGGGAGCGACAGGTTAGAGAGTGTGAGAGCGTATTTCTTCCTCCCCAGTGCCGCTTGGCCCTCGGCCACCACAGGAAGAACCACAGAAGCGCTCTTCACTTCCTCTGAGGATTAGCTGATGTCATCAACCGAGACGGCATGTCAAACCCAATCGTCTGCACATATTTTTCTAGCTATGTAGATTATACATGAGTGCACTAGAGCATATGGTGCATGTTTATGATCGTATTTAGTGCCTAAAGGCCTGCATGTTAGGAATAACTATCATTTCAGGGCATATTTTATAGTCATAGCACTACACAAACAGTGTTGCTGCCAATTTAACATGTAATGCTCTGGAACACCTCATTCCTCAGGTGGCCTTTGCGTTTGTCACTGTTTATTTCTGTATTTTTATCTTCTTTTGGGTGAGTTCATGTCATGCTGAATTAGGCAAATGGCTGAATGATTGGATGGTGTCACTCTGTCTACAGCGAGGGGTCTGAGGCGTGTGTCAGAGCTGCTCAGGCAAGCAAGCACATAATCATTAGGCATTACGAAGTTTGTTTTCCTTTAAAGCAAGACAGTTTGGTTGCTTATTTGGTAATTGCACTGTTCAGTTCATGATGTTGTCTAGCTGCAATGCAAAAAGTTTCAGTTTCTTTGGGCTGGAGAAGGAATGACTATTTATAGTGGTTATTATTATTATTATTATTATTATTATTATTATTATTACAGAAGTGATAACAGGAACTAACTTGTTCCACAACATTAAATGTAACTATAAACTGGTGAAAAGTATGTGATGTTCTTTAATAAATAAAAAAATGTAATTGTTGGAAAACTTGCTGTGGTGTAAGAGGATTAAAACACCTCAGGATGTGCTGTTACTGGAAAATAATCATTTTCAGGGTGATATTAACTCTGCTTCGAGTGGGGCCACGTCACACCACCCTGTCATTGATCATCTTCCTTTACCAGTATGCTCCCTCATGTTTTAATCCTTACTTATTTTTTGGCTACACTCTATAATTAATGCCATAAATTATATGAAAGAATACGGAAATAAATATAGCACCTCTGTGTCTCTACTGCCTAGAATGGATTTAACAGAACTTTAGTCAAAAATCTTCAAATGTCAATGGATTATTCATATTCACCCTGGATATTTGAAACTTAAAAAAAAAATTAAATATATTTTTTTCTCATCAGTTTTATTTCCTCATATGCATGTACTTTAATCACCCTATGTGTGTGTTGGTGTTGATAAAGCGTCATTCCCTTTTCCTCAACATAAACAAAAACAAGCTGACAGCAGGAGCAAAGAGAGCATGTGGTGTCCATCTTGCATCCTTGGATCTTCATAGCCGTTGGCAATCTCCATTTTGCCTGAGGGCTTTGGGAGGGGGGTCTCTGCATACCCCACCTATCATCCGTGACAACACACACACCTCCCACTGCATCATAAGCACAGACATCATATGAGACCTTTCGCTTTTATTTTGTGCATTTATGGAGAATATTAAGTGCTCTTAATATAAAAATGGGTAAATCAGTGATCTGTTTCCACAGTAACAGAAGGAAGAAGAACGTTGCTTGGTTGAGATGTGGAAATGGGTTCAAATTTACTGATAACTTAGCTTGCTCACACAAGCTTTTACGGAGACCTTCAGCATTCATCAAGTAGACTGTTCACACCAGCCAGGATTCCACTTGACAATATGATTTGATTTGGAAATATGCAAAGCTCTTCAACATCTAAAATGGGAAAGGCTATGAGTTCTTTATATGAACATAATTTGCTGGCTCTTATTATACAGATCCTGTCATTATGTCAATTTATGATTAGATCAATGCAAGAAAAGCCAAACTTTCGCTTTAATCTAATCTGGATGCCTTGCTACACCATGTTCTCTGAGAACACGTTTCATATAAACACAGCTAGGGATAGGCGTAGTTTTTTTTTTTCTTGTTCAGACTGAATATGAGTATAAGTACATGTTTTTAGTATTAGCATTGATACTGATACCAAAATGAGTAACCTACTGTATAGGACATGCAATCAGGGGCATTGTTGAACATTTTGTTTATCTCTGATTATGTTGGTTGCTGCTAGTTCATTGTGCTTGTGTTTTATGTTTAAGATGTATAGTGTTTAAACAGTATCTTTAATAGAGAGTGAGACAGGGGCCCTCAGAGTAGTATCAGTGAGTGTGGTGATTAAAAGTGAGCGTAAGTGCCGTGAATTGTACCTTGACTCGCGAGCGAAGTGTAGACCCGAAGCATGTGTGTCTCAGTGCTCCCTGAACCGAAGTGCTCTCATGTGCAACAGTTTCTCTGCATGCTCTCTTTACTGCTCAATGCTCGCGAATACCTTTGTGTGTGCTTACGTCACACACTGTCACATGGTACCGGATGTCAGTATCTGAGTACAGTATCTTAGTATCAGGATCAGAATCGATGCATCTCTAATCTCTGCTTTAGGATCCTGCGGAGACATTTTGTTGCCAAATCCAAATGGGACAGATCAGGATCACTTAGTAAGAAGTTTATTAAACAAAAGGATTAAATCTTTCAAAATGCAGTTGGTGATATTGACCTGCAGTCAGTTATTTAATTGTGATTTATGAGCTGTGAGCAGAAGCCAGTGGAAATTGGGCCCATTCAGGTCATGAAATATCAATATATTGGATAAAACACTGAGATGGTGATCAGTAACATGATTTCTAATGATTACTATCATCTCATTATGTTTGCTCCTTTGGCTTGCTTGCTCTCTCATTCTCTCTCCCAGCCCTTCTCTCTTTCTCATTTATTTGTAATCAGTATAGGCCTGCCATATTTTGCCCTCATTGCATCTAACCTCTAACCTCACTATGAGGCCAGGTGCTAATTAACTTCTGTTTCTCAGACGCAGAGCCTCACCGGAATAAATATTTCAGCAGATCATATTTCTTTTCTAAACAAGAGGACCCAGCACTTAGCCACAGGAGGCCCAGTGACTGATGCCAACATATAAAAGAGATTCAAAGCTGCAGGATACATAATGATAGAGTTAGCCAGAAGTTTCAATCTTCATGAATGCATAAAGGCTTGTTGTGTCACAGTTATTTATTAGACGCACCCTACGGTCCTGTTTGGGGAGCTGTAAGGGTCAGACCATACTGTAATATAGAGATGCTTCAGGCAAAAAAAAAAGGCTTTTCAGCTGTTTCAGATTTTTATTTAATGAGAAAACCGAGGAAAAGGGCAGTGGTCGGCTTCAGCCACACATAAAAGTGGAATTTGGTAATTTCATTAACTACAGTATATTTATATACCTTGCTCTTTATAGTCACAGATAACCTTTTGCTAGCAAGCCCAAACAAACCCAGACTTATTACAGATTAGCCAGCCCAAAGGTCAGATTAGCATCAGTCAACATTCATTCTGCTAGCTGCTAACCATTGCATGGCTGGCTCGCACAAACTCTCAGCACAAGAAACTTCAGATGTTCATTTTTATTCAGTTTATCAGATGACAAAAATCACATATGATCTTTAAGAGGAAAAATTGTTGTAGCCTTCTTTAACTAGCATGCCACAGGCATTCAAAACGACATCACATATATTATACAAATATAGCAATCTTGTAGGCTGCATGGAAGAAACAAAGCTGTCTTGTAATTAGCCTGCTACATGACCATATGCTAGAGCTGTAGAATATTTACCAACATAGGCAACTAACATAGGCAATCAGTTAACGTAAGATATCAGCAGCCATAGTCGTGACACTGTAATTACCCACCGTTTGGCCTTATATTGTGCCATTTGTTACAAACACAAGCTTCTCAGCAGCCATCTATAATTAAAGATCATGACAGATTTGACACTTTTGATGGCATGATGTACAGACTGGCTATCTTTTTTTTTATTTTATTTTATTTTATTTTTTTGTAACAGTCCTGTATAAACAATGGTCTATTCAGGAAGTAGTGCAAAACAAAAGAATATATGTACTTTAAAAAATAGGAAGGAATTTTAACTAAAAATACTTGAATTAGTTAATTATTTTCATGACTAAAAATATGTGTGTAAATTGAGCATAAATTAAATTACAGCATTAAATGAAATTACCAAATGTTGATAATTAGGTGAAATCAGATCTGTGGGTGTAAATATGCAGCCTCTATATTTTTTCAGTTAATCACATTAAGGCATTCATATTTGTCTTTATGGACGATATTATTATTTATTCTTATTATTTATTACTATTTATGGATAAAATAAATATTGATTATGATTTGGGTGGTTTTATTTAGAAACAACAGTGAATACAAGTGTTAATTACTTTGCTAACATTACTTATGGTTTATTAATAATAATAATGCCTATGGTATTAATCTCTTAATAATAATGCTTAAGTTTAATATAATGGCTTGGCAAAAAAAAAACCCACAATAATTAGATTATTATTATTACCTGCTGAAGAGCATAGTCTTATTACTTACCAGAAACTATTCATAATAAAGTATGCTTTTAGAAGTGTGTTTGTGTATCTAATGTATTATTTATTTATATTATTTAGTTGTTCATTGATTTGTGCTTACTGTCCCTAAACTAACATAGTTTAAATATTACTTTAAGTATTAATAATATTAAATATTAATACCGTCCTGTCATAATGTTCAGCATACAATGCTATTGGGACATAAGGCCATTACTGATGTCATAAGGCTCAGTAGTTACTCCAAATTTATGAACAGGAATGTGAGGGGGGTGTCAGTATTATAAATCTAAATAATAAAAGTGTAAGTGTCTACTATGCTAGAAATATACAGTACAGTTTTATATCTAATTATACCACAGTGCTGCAGTTATGTTTGCTCTTTAATTATTCACATGTTTAAAGGTGAAGCAGCACCTAGGGATATTTTCTTTGGCTTTTCTGCAGAGAAATTCTGCCTCTCTGTTGCTGCAGTACTTTAAAATATTGGACATGACCCAGTAGACACTTGTGTCTTAGAGTCTGGAGAGCGGAAGATGAAAGCCAAGCCCGAAAGTATGGAAAGACTGGGCTGTAGATTGGACTAGGGCACTGTGCCTGATTGTAGATCCGTCTATAGATCATGCAGGACTTTGTTCACCTGGAGGAGAATGGAACCTGAGATTGAAATTGGTTTCATCCCTACAAAGAAGGACTCAGCATTTCAAAATAACTTCCTTTGTTGTATACTTATTAATTTATTGGCTTTTATTGTGAGCCCAGCACCCTTTATTGTGTGCCCATGAAACACTTTGTACTGCTGCGGTGGGTCAATATTAATTTTTTTCCTTTGTCTGTGTCTGACTGTCTATTTCACAGTGTATATCAGGTGGTGGTGGAGGAAGAGAGGCCCAGACGAGCACGTGGCGGTGAGGCAGAGATCCTGCGCTGTTACCCCATCCCCGTCCACTATCAGAACGCAACATCACTCAACTCTAAGTACTACTTCACAGCAGAATTCCCCTCTGGGGGCATCCCGTCCCCTCTACCGTTCACAGTGGGGGACAACAGAACCTACAGTGGCTTCTGGAATGCACCACTGCTTCCCCACAAGAGCTATAGTGTCTACTACCAGGCCGTCAGCACAGCTAACGGGGTGGGTGTTAATAAGATGGCTTAACAAAACCCAAGATGTGGCATCATGTGACATAATACAACCCCATTTTTTATTCCTGGTCATGCAGAACTAGAACCAGAACTAAGCACAACCAGTACCAATAGCCTTGACTTACATCCTGTTAGCTACAGTATGAAACCCTTGCTGTTAAGAAACAGGGGATAATAGAAGGCTTGTTCAATCCTGCATACACTCTTGATCAATCCCATCCACTCCTGCAGACACTCTTGATCAATCCTGCCCATTCCTGCAGAAAGTATTTCCAATCCCCCCAGCTCCACAGAAAGTTTGAACAAACCTCCCCCAATTCATATTTTTGTCTTCACCTGCTTATGATATTTTCTCACATATTTTCTGATAGCTTTTTTTCTGGTTCTCAAAATATAAACAAACTAGTCATTTAAACTATCCTGACACTGACCGTAATGAAGGATTTACTGGAGATGACTGAAAGCAGCAAATGCATCATGTGTTGCTTTATAATGTATTATCTCACTGTGATCCAGCAGTCAAGCCGTGGCAAATAAACCCCCCTGGTTAGCATTGGTGCTAGGAAGCAATGAGTACAGTGTTAGCATGCTACTTACTACTTCTATTTGGGTGAGTGCCAGCGTATTGGTGCTAGTGGATGGTTTCACTCCTAATGGATGTTATTTGAGGCAGTGATTTCACAATTGGTCTGACTCGAAACTGAATTCGCAGGCACACACACACACAAAACATTGATGGAAGACCTTTGTATGCCTTACAAAGCATCTCTCCACTTTGCCCCCCTGTTAGAGCTGAATGCGGTGATGTTGTGAATAAGTACAGACAGTTAAAGCTCTTCCCATGGACCACAGAATTACGCAAGGCCATTTTTAGTGCTTCAGATACACATTGTCAGGTGAAAGGTTTGAAAGGCTCACACCCAATCAGAGGAGGCTTCTCTCAATAGGAGGGAGAACTAGGGTTAAAAGCACTTCAGCCATGACAGCTAAAGTTTCTCCTGGAGGGTGTGTGAGTGACACGGCCACAGTGCACACAGTGCATCCACTTCCATCGGACACATTAACACAGTGCTGCTTAATGCATTTCTGAGTTTCTCTTTTCTCTCCTGCTCCATGTCTCAATCTACGCCTGTCTCTTTTCTGTTTCTCTCTGCCTCTCCTCTTTCACTCACTCTCACCTTCTCTCCGCCCATGCTCTTAAAGAAAGCTGCTCTTTAGATTGACAGCAGTGACACGGCTTGCTTTCTTTAAAAGGCTGCTCTATGTCTCTATATAGTGGGAGAGCCGCAGCTCGTTTCCTAATTGACTGAAGACCTGTGTTTTAGTGCTGCTGATGAATGCTGATGGGCACTTAGCCAGACAGCCTCGCGTCTGTTTATTCAAGACTGATAATTAATCAAATCCCACATGCCTAATGCCCTTCCTTTTAGCTAGAACTGGGAAAAAAGAAATGAAATGTACTATTTTTTTTAACAACTAAGTCTAACATGGAACATTTGTTTAAACATTATTTTTGGAACAACTAATTAAATGTATTTATTTTGTAAAGAGCTTTCGGGCTAGTATTTCTGGCAAGCTGTTTTCCATCAGCTAGCACGATACCCGTGATACATATTGCTTTGCTCTGTACTGAAGCCATATTACTCTCTCCAATCATACACTTGTGTTCTTCTCTGCAGGAGACTAAAATAGACTGTGTGCGAGTTGCCACCAAAGGTAAGGTTCTGTATTATGTTAGCATGCTGACATAGTTTGATGTGTTTTACTAGCATAATGGCCTCTTACTGTGTGCACTAATATTAAATGGTTGATTAACTCACCCAACACTTGATTTAAAGGCCATATTTTTTTCTCATTGAAGTAGCTTTTCCACAAAAAAATGTGATTAGACAACTGGAAAAAAGTGCAGAAACATGCATACTGATACATGAATATGCAATTTGGAAACACCTTTCCATTGTAAACCTATATAACTAGCAATATTTTGCACCTAGCTATATATTTTACAACTTGGTTTAACAAAGCTACAGGCAGATATGTTAAAATAGTAAGTTTACAAAACAGGTCTACTATACTAGCTGCTTTTACAGTGTATAAAACTGTAAAAGCATGTACTTGGCACATGAGAAAGTCTTCAGTGCAGCAGAAAGCTAATATTGTGGTTTGCATCACTTTGCTAGCTACGTGCAAAGTGCAAAATTTAAACACTTTGCTAGATATGTGCAAAATGTTTAAAACACTGAAGTTATCAGTGTCATTTGTGTGAGGCCACTGTTCAATAATATGCTCTCTAACTGTCTATAACTGATAATTCCTTAAAGTAGTAAATTTAACTACTTTAGGATTTTACTACCTAGATTGTCAAAAGTCTTGAAACAGCTCTTCATCTAGAATCATATAATGCTAACGTTAATTTTTTTTTTCACATTGTCAAACGTTATATGATTTTTGCAACTCTGGATCTGTGAGTAAACTCAGCTAGGCCTGCATTTGCATATTGAATCTGATTGGCTCATATATTTTGTGATGCAATACAAACTGCCTGGTCAAGTAAAAACACTGGCCTTTATAATGATTAGAATGACTTTTAGGCTAATTTTGTATTGTTGATTAAAATGTAATCTTCATTAAAAAAATGTTTCTGATGTGGAATATTTCAGCTTGACACTTAACTGCTTAAACACTTGTTTGTTTGTTTGTTTTCTCTTTCTCTGCCTTTACTTGCTCTTATCCATTTGTGCTCTGTACCTCTTCTATATCTTTTACTCTCTCTCTCTCTCTCTCTCTCTCTCTCTCTCTTTCACTGCATGCTGTTGTGGATCTCACTCTGTCAGCCGCTATTCTAGTGACGCAGCTCACTACTCCCTACATCCGCATTGCTCCAGCTGCAGGCGACAACCAACTAACAGGTCAGACACTCACCCTGCCAAGACTGTCTCCTCCCATCCGCCTCCATTACTCCCACCATCACACCCCATCAAAAAGAGAGACAGCTCTGTGTGTGCGTGTGTGTGTGTGTATGTGTGCACATGCTCGTGTTTGTGTGTGTGCAGTGAACTTTGGCCCTGATGCAATATCCACTTCTGTTTCTACAGTCAGACCGGTGTGTATAAACAAGCATACATAAATCTAAAGTCCCACTACACAATATTTTTGTGATAATGGTTCACACACACACACACACAGTGCTCATGTTGCCATAAACACAACACTGTTATCTGACAGGCTCATTTTAGTACAGCACATCCAGATCAAAACACAGTCACACAAACTATTCCCTAACAAGGATGTAATATTAAATCTCTGCACGACATGTGTCGAAAGACAACACACACACACGCACACACAAAAACACACACAGACACGCGTACACACAGTTGAGCAGAGCATCCTATTTCTCTAATTTGTCATCCCAAACTCACTGTCACAGAAAAAAAACAGTTCACAGGTGGCAGAATTGACATGGCTTCACATTATAGTGTACAAACACTTACCCACACACACACAGTAGCACACTCTTATCTATAGAAGAGAAGAGGCAGTGCTGAACCTATCACATATTGCCTCCCCGTGGTTATCACATAGCTTCAGCTTTATCAACCCAGCAGTCCTAATGGCTCCTAGAAATAAACAGTCCACAGGTCTCAGTGGACTTCCTGTGCTTTGTATAACAGATTAAAGGAATTCTCCAGCATTTTTCCAGCAACTAATCTCTAGCAGTAGTGCATGTGCAAATACCTCAGACACAAACGTCATCATTTCTCTGTACTGAGAAAAGAACAAAAAACCTGTTTACTCAGAATTCATTTATAATGCTCAATTAAGGGCAGTTGTTGAATTTCATCAATAAGTACATGAATAAAACTATATAGTGTGAATTAAATAACCTTCCTTTGTGTACTCTCCATTCTTGCTGTATCCCACGAACAAGTAATGTAGGGATGTAGCCGAATACAAATACATTATTCATATTGGTCATGTTCAAGGCAGTAGCGTTATGCATTAGCAGCATCCTTAGTAACTGCCTGGTCAGGATTGTGCTGGTTTCAAATTAGGGTACTACTTTGTTTATATTTTGGGAAATATAAACAAACCAATCAAAGTCGTTTGAAAATATTACGGGCATGTACAAACAAAAATAATAAACTGCAAGAATTCACAAACCATGCTAACACTTCTCCTACCTCTAAGTTTCCTCCAGTATTTTCCAGTGTTTCCTTGGCAATAGTTCTAGGACTCATATTTAATTAAACGAAAAAAATTCCTGTTTAGGCCACACCCACGTCAGGTTTAAATCTGACTACAGACTCAGATATGGATATTTGCAGCACTAAATGAAGATGCTTGAATAAAGCATTACACTATAAAAATAAAGGCTTTGATGAACAAAGAGGCATACCTGAGTAAAAGTCTCACCAAAGCTGTTCTTATGCACTTTTCATCAGGCCAAACCTTATAAGCTTATTAATAATCAGTCACAAATTTGCATCTAAAAAGTACTCCAATCATGGAAAGAATGACTTCTAGAGATTTCAAGTTTAATTTACAAATACACTTGTATGAAAAATTCATGAAAGCACTTTGTATAAACAATTGACTGCTCCAATAAGTGCCCTTAGACTTCTATTATAAGTGTGTTTTGACTAAACAGGTTTTTCAGTATATAGAAATGTGTTGAATCTTTGCCTGTGGTAACTCTACACACTATATAGATGTGTTGGATAGAGACATGTTTGAAAACGAATGCTGGAGTGTTCTTTTAATTAAATTTTATGTTGGCAGTCCTTTAAAACACTCAAGTTCATGTACAACATTAAAGCACACTGTACCCAAATATTCATTCCACACTATTTCTCTTCTGCTAATTTGACAGTCGAACACAATTTTGCAAACCTCTCTGTGCTGCTGTCACTGCCAGAAATATCTCAGCACTAAGAGATGTTATTGCCAATTAAAGTGCAAGCCATTAGCACAAGTCTTTATTTGGTAGCTCCTAATTCTTCCAAATTCCTAATAAATGATATGACCTTTCACTTTTACCATTTTTAGGGTCAGCGACACACAAACCTAACGCGGTGGAGCCGGAGAAACAGACTGACCACACGGTGAAGATTGCTGGCGTCATCGCCGGCATCTTGCTCTTCGTCATCATCTTCCTTGGCGTTGTACTTCTCATGAAGAAACGGTAAGCATTGAGACATACACTTCTAGCAAATCTTATATAAAATAATAACCAACATGTTTATGTTTATATGCAGTTAAACACCAAGTAAGGTGAACTAGGGTTGGGCGTTATGACAGTACAGTAGTGGTGTTACACTATGACACTGTGTCCTCTAAATATCCGTATCTGTATTCGGATTTAAACTTAGGCATGGTCTCAACTGGAAGAGATTTTATTTTTTATTTTTTTTTATTAAACATGAATCCTACTGCTCTGTGGCTGGAAACACTGGAAAACACTGAAAAAATTGCCCTGTCAGCACAGGCTGAATTCTGTCTCTGACAGTTCCTCAACCTCAAAATTCATAATTGATTCAATTTTTTTTTTTAAATCTGGCTTTTGCCATTATTTTTGTTTGTACCTACCTGCAATATTTTCCGACGAATTTAATTGGTTCTATTTCCCAAAATACAAACAAACTAGTAGCCTAATTTAAACCAACACAACCCTGACCAGGCACTTACTAAGGATGAATGAATGCTAAAAAGGCTTTGCATGTTAATGAACATGGTCTTTATTTGTTATTACTAAAGTAATAACATCCCACTCATGCAAATTTTTAGTTGCATCCTGTGGGATCGCAGTCCTGATGCACATGCACTAGTTTGAATCAGATACCGTGCAAAACTTTCTTCCAAGCATTAAAAAATGAACAGTGTTCCTTCTATTGTTATCTCTGTTTGTATCTGTTTAGAACACATTATCTGTTCTTTTCCGAATAATGTATTAATGAGATGCATATTGTCAAAATATCTTCAGATATTGCAATATGATATTTTTGTCATATCGCCCATCCCTAGGTTAAGCTGTACGTTACAAGATCAAACACTTTGAGTCATTTGTGAGCTAGCTAGGTGGAAGAAGGAGGAATTGGCTGCAACTAACCTTCAGAGAAGCCTGATAAAAATCAATTCAAAAGTCAATGGTAACCTCTTTTCTCATAACAGTGGCATTTATAACCCAGTTTATCATAATCACATTGAGATGCAGTATATGAAGTGTCCTGTATTTTCAATACAAGCATGAGGGATTTTGAATACAGCTATTAATAATAGATTTCCACGCCAGTTTCATTTTTGACCCGTGGGCAACTGAATTGTCACTGTGATGCTGAATAATTAATCGAACTTCTTTAAGTCCTATTAAAATGAGTTTATAGCAGCTAGATGGAGAGGCGAATTTTTATAAATGATAGAGAGAAAGAGAGAGAGACAGAGAGAGAATTTGTGTGAAAACAGCATGAGAGAGAAACTGAGGGGAAATGGAGATGAGAGGAAAATGGTGATGAAAGCTATGGAGCCGTGGAGTGATTGGTTAGCTGCGGGCTAGTTTACATTAGCCTGGTCCCTTAAAGCTCTATCAGAACCTAGAGGACTCTAGAGCCAGCTTGAGCAAATATTCAACTCCTACCACCCACACCCACACCCACCCACACCCACACACACAAACACACTGCATACTGCACTTTGCATTTGTTTTAGATTAGCAGGTATCTCTCAGCCAGCCATCAGTAAAGGCACAGAGGAAGAGCTGAATTGAAAGGAGCATTAATATCAGCTCCTCATTACAATAACCCCCACCGCCCTCCTACACTCTGATCTCCTGTACACCGCTAGCTTCATGTACACACACAGTTTATTAGTCATATTTGTGTGTTAGACATGCAGGGAAAAAAAACACCTCTCCTGGCGATGTCAGGGCCACGGCGAAGGTTATGCTCACGATGCACAATCCTTTTAATTGAATTCTGCCCAATATAGCTTAATCAAATGAACGGGCGCGTTTGAATCTGTCGGTTTAATTAACTAGATTAGATTAGAAATGGAAGTGAGGTAGGACATACTAATCCTCATGTTAAATCTAGACTCGCGGTTCAATTGATATTACCATTTCGAATCGTGCCCATGAGACTCAGTGCTGTACAGAATGCTGAAACATGAGATCTCCTCTCGTCTACCTGTTCACACACTGGCCTGTGTCGGAGGAGGATGAATATATCATAGCCACGTTAGCCCTGGCATGTTCAACCACTTTTATTCCACTTTATTTTCCTGTGATCGAACGGTAGAGCTTTATTTGATGAACCCCTGCACAGAAAAGATCTTTTTTTTTTCAGTATAATCTGTCTACTGAAAATGTACTGTAGCATATGTATGATTACCACAGAAGAGGATTTTGGCACATTTCCCTGCACTGAAATATAATTCTCTGCCAAAGGAAGTCTAAAGGCAGTTGTTGAGTTTATAGAGATGGCTCTCACATGCAGAATTATATATTAATAAGCGAAAAGTGCTACTGAAACCTTCTCAATTCTATGCAGATTAGGTATGACGCAGTGAAGTGACCAATCCTATGCAACTTTCGTTCCTACCTGAAACTAGTATCAATTTAAAAATAGAAAGATATTTATAACCATGGTTTCAACTTATCCTATTATATACTGTATGACCTCTTATTAAATATGTATAGAGACATGAAGAAAAATAAAGCTTGGAAGGAAGTAGCAGAGCTTGCTGGTTCTTTTGGTGAGTGTACATAGCTACTACAGATAGCTCGCTTTGCTAATTTGCCAACGAAGCTAGTACGAAGCCGTGCACACAACATGTAACTCAAACATAAATACATTTTACACACAAGCGGTGTGTATAAATCATATAGTAGGCTGTACTACTACAATTTCATATCAAAGTGCTCACACACTCATGAGCAACAACAGTAGCGGTGATACACCACGCCCACAGGCAATAAACTACAAGCGTCACAAGCGACTTTCCGCTTGCTAGTGTGAACGCAGTGTAAGAGTCATCTTTTTATATCACACAGATGTGATATAAAGTCTTACCAAAGCTGTCCTTACCAAAGTTTTATCCAAATTACCAGCACTAGAGCAAAGCAGTAACAAGTCATTCTGATTACTTAAAATTTCATGAAGGTTTTGTAGTACAAAATAAATCAGAATGAATCAGAAAACGATCAATCATAGACTTTTAGAATGGAATTTACACATATGTAATTATTATTAACTGGCCCCAACAACTGCCCTTAGAATTCAATTACACAGTACGTTTTCAAATAAAGAGTTTTTTATTTCAGGAAAATGTGTCTAAATTCCTGTTTGTGATAATCCTCCATATTCTAAAGCTGTGTTAGACAAGGGTAAAGATTAGGCTGAAAAACACATACTGCACTGTTATCAGTAATGCTTATTCAAATAGGGCTTATTTTAAAAGTTTGCAGGTAAAATTTCTTTTCAGAGGCATGTCTTGTATTCATTGAGAGTGATGCGCAATCAGTAAGAGTAATTACTTCCTTTTTTTTCTTTTCTTTTTCTTTTTTTTTTTTTAACAAAAGCCCTGTGTAAATTGCTCTTTATTTTCCAAACAGTGAAGCACAAGTTTGTAGAAGTGATTAGCCTAATTGGCGTCATGGGCGTCTTGGATGAAATTAAAGTTTAGCTACGTGGTAGAATAGTTAAGTCTCCGAGCGGTAATACTTCTGGACACGAACTCTCATTTATTTAGTGGAAGTTTGTAGTGTACTTTATCTGTAGTGATGCAGTGAGCATGCCAGAGATGCCCTTCCGCAATCACCGTAACTCTCTCAATCACGAGGCCAAATCTTCTCTCTCTCTCTCTCTCTCTCTCTCTCTCTCTCTCATACACGTATGCCACCATGTCTGCTTTTGTTCATCTTTATATCTCTTTTTTGAGCATTAATATTTTTTACTTTTTCTTTCCTTTCATTCCATCCCCCCTCCTCCTCCACTGCTTATACCCCACCACCACCTCACTCGGCAGAAGAACCTATCACTCCTACACTTATTACCTGTAAGTAAACACCTTTGTACAATGTTAGTGCATTTGCTCTTTTCCAACAAGACTTGTACGCTATTCCCTGCATGATTAGACTTAGTTCTTCTACTACGGTCCTTCTGCAGACAGGCATTTTATAGCTTACCTTGTGTTCCATATATGAAAGCTTCAAATATTACCTTCAGAATAAACCATAATCTTTAATTAGTTTTCATTTCACATTATTAGCTGGCGACCAGATTGGTCTTGAGTAAATTACAGAAAAGTCAATTTATTATTACTTATTACTTATTACTTCATTTTGGAAACTGATGAATTATTTTTGTATCATTTTTCACAAGATTTTCAAAATCTGATACTGAAATGCCTGTCTTCTCACAAGCGATGCTTCTACTTGGGGAAAAAAAGGACCTTGATATCCCACTAATTTTACATCTGTTCCATCTTTGTTCTGAGAAACAAACTAACACACACTCATAGTGAGGAAGCTAACTCTTTTGCTCTGCCTGCGACCAACTGGTGAGGGAAGCTCGGATTTTTTCCCCCTCCTCTTTGGGAATTCTGTATAATCTCCTGGCCGGTCATCACAGGCATGAGCAAAGCAGAATTAGCCCGTCATCTCATTCCAACCCCTGGCATCCACATCTTCATTTTTGATGATTTATTTCATTTAATCTGTTATTTCATCATTCTTCATCAGTTTTCTCCTGCATGGTTCATGTTAGATGCATGCTGATTTGACCTCATTTGTCAGACTTGGTGATTGATGAATGACTGCACTACACTGTTTTGTTGTTTACCATCCTGCATGCATGCGAGTAACCTGAGCACTCCCAGAGGCAGAGAAAAGAAGAGGGAGAAAGCAACTCGATGCCTGCTGCTTCAGGAGCTGGCTGAAATTCATCTCGCCTATTACGGCTGATAGCTAGAAGCTCGGCAGAGGTTTGACGTTGGCGAGGATGCGCCCACGTCGAGTGCGTGCCAATCACACCTTCTGTTTTCTCAGCTTCTACCCAGAGCTGGGAGTGAGATTGACATGGCAGCCTCCTTCGCCCCAGCCAGAGGTGTAGCTGATTGACATGTGTATGCTGTTCGCTGAGGCCCAGGGAATGCTGGGAAGGATGCGATTAGGAGACGTAACTGGGGGCAATAGGTCTGTGGCACTCATGCGGTGCAGGGGTTAACAGAGACGCCCGAGTTGTACGGCCTGCCGCCTAATAAGAACAGAGGCAGCCTCCTCTCCTGCTATTGTGTCCTGTCTGATCCAATAAGAGCGGATGGTGTTGGGATGTGTGCGCTTGCACTGCAAGTGACAGAGTGCTTACAGGACGCTGCCCACAGCTCAGATACCTTCATTAAACGAGCATGCTTTAGCGCAGAGCCACAACACACACCACACTAATTGGAACAAGGCAAGCACATTTGTTTCACTGACAGCCTGAGCATGCTAATGATGAGTAAGAGAAAGAGAGAGAGAGTGAAAGAGAGGGATAGAGGAGAATGTCAAAAGAGTCTCCACATATCCATCTCTCCATCCTGAACCCTGCTGTCTACAGCTTGGCCGTCTCTGCCAGATCAGAGTGAATCCTCTCTCTATCCCTCAGCTCCTCTTCAACAGATAACAAACTCTTCTCCAGGATAGAACACCCTGACCTTGCACATACACACCCCTCACACCTAATATTATTCCATATACACACACACACACATACGGCTTATCATTAGACAACAGGCTAATGAAGTAGAGCTGAAGCGTGTACTGAGAGAGAGAGAGAGCGAGAGAGGTTGAGACAAGATGAGAGGCAGTGCTAGGTTAAAGTGGGTGGGTGAGAGACAGCTCATGATGGAATTGGAGAAAGAGCAAAGAAAAGAGATATAGGAAAAGAAAGAGACGTGTGAACTTAGTTCACCACAGAAAATGGAATTAGCTGACTGTGGAGAGCACGAGTCTAGAGGATGAGTATGAAAGGCAGAGATAACCCCCCCCCCCCTCTCTCTGTGTCTCTCTTTCTCTCCATCTCTCTTCTCTGCCCAGGTGAATTAAGATCTAGCTCAGCTCTCGTAGCTTATCTCCCTGTCAGTTTATATGCAGCCTGTTGTTTTGTCCTGCTGCTGTTGTTTAACTCTTGCGCAGCAGGCTGAGAACAGCTTAGAGACTGCAAGCTCATGGTCTTCACTATTTTTCTTTCAATACACAGTGATAAACAGCAATCCGTATATATTTGTATGGCACTAGCTAGTTCAGGATGATGTCTCATAGGGACAGAAGCGAACATGAATGCATTATTTGTATGAATGAACATATAATGTTCTAAACAGTTACAAATAGGAATAGGAGACGCACTATTGTTTTTTTGTTTTTGTTTTTCTGCTTGAGAATAAAGGTGTGCATTGGGACTGAGGTCTCATGGCATGCAACAAAAAAGTCATGCACATGAAAGGTTTTTGGTTTTATGCAGGCGGGCAGTCAGGTGTGAAGCTTGTGGGTGTGAGTGAGCAGTCAGATATGAAGCTCGTGTGAGAGTGAGCAGTCAGATATGAAGCTTGTGTGAGAGTGAGCAGTCAGATATGAAGCTCATGTGAGTGAGTGAGCAGACAGATATGAAGCTCGTGTGAGTGAGTGAGCAGCTTTTGTTCACTCATCCTTAGTAACTGCCCGGTCAGGCTCACAGTGGTTTAAATTTACTAGTCTGTTAATATTCTGCAAAATAGAACTGATAAAATTTGTTAGAAAGAATCGTGAATAGGTACACCAAAAAGTAAAAACTGTGAGATTAAAAAACAGTGATGTGGCTGAGTTTGAGGAACAATCAGTGCCAGAATTCACAAATCATGCTGGATGTTTAGGCCACATTCACTTCAATTTTAAATCCGAATACACCTACAGATATAAATATTTGGAACGCTAAACAGATACAGATAGTGGCATTGCGTGAAACCCCTAGTCTGTCATGATACACTTCTGTTTAACCCCTTAGATACCATAGGAATACCATCATCCCTGCATATGAACAGGTGTTCAAATATTTAAAACTTGATCGTTTATCATATGTTGCATTTACATTATGTAGTTCAGATGATTCTATGACTATTGCTTTTGACCAGTCAAAGGTCTGCTCTGTTTTTATCCATCAGTATGTCCCTGTTCAGTAGTCTTGGCTCCCTGGCAAGAAGAATAATCAAACTTAGCACAGATACAGTTCATACCATAGCACACTTTCTAGTAGACAAGTACGGAGAGAGAAATACTGCAAAATGCATTAGAATTCTTGGGAGTTAACAGTGCTAGCTATCAAAGCTTGAAAATCTAAGCCTCAAACTTTGTGTTTCTGAAACATGTTTCTGATTTCATTATTATATCCTCTGCTAGGCTCTTAAGATGAGATAACTGGTCCAATGGCCAATTATAATGACAATATACATTGACAATAATGCCATTAACATCTACAGGAGGCAGTCATTATGCTTCTTAGTGCTAGACATTTTAAAAGACTGCTTGGCCATTACACTTCAGCTTACTCATGTTCAATGTAAAGCTCCCTCATGTTCCACACCAGACTTTGACTCATAACTCAAAGTGTCTGTTGTCTTTGAGTCAAGCTTTTACTCTCTGCTGGGTCTGACTCATCCCCCCCCCCCCCTCCCGCCCAGCACGCTACCCACAAGGCCCCACTGTTCCTCTGGACCATGTGGCTATAATGGTCACACTTTTGTTTTTGCTAAGCATGCAGATCCGCTTACAAAACGCAAGAACATAATCACCATTCCACAGCCTACAATACCCACACTGGTGTTCATTTCAGATCAGAGCTGTAAATGAATTCGCTCGTGCTGGGCACAATGGTTTTGAAGATGTTTGGAGGTATTTAGACAGAAATTTTACTACTGTTGGAAAGCAACATCTTGGTTAAAAAGAGGTTTGTTTCTGCTTAGTTGGTCAGGAAAGAAAGGAAAGTGACATCGGGGAAGTGCACACCAGGTGGCTTCTGTTGTTTGAAAACACAACATTACCAAATTGGCAAGACAGGACTGAATGAATCATAATTTATCATTTTTAGAGCCTTCTGCTGTATGTGAAACAAATTTCAGTGTCAGTGAACACAATGACAAGCCTTTCCCTTTCCTCAAATGACCCCACCCTCTGTGCTGAAACTACATATGCTTTGAGTTGCCTTTTATGGAAAAGAAGCAGAGCTCATTTCAGGGCCAGAAAAAAAAAATAGAGCCACTGTATGGAAATACTGCAGATCATCTATTTTTTATATATTTTTAAAATATCGCTGTATATGTTTATTCTAGGTCTAGAGACACTTTTAAAAAATTACAAACTACCCCTTTAACTTTCGATTTCTTAAAGTCCTGAGAATTCAGATGGAAAAAATGTATAGCAGTTATTCAAAATTCTAATCAAACTGCTGTAAGTTCAAAAAAAGTTTGTCTCATTGTAGTTGCACTAAAGTGAACTCTTCAAATGTAAAATATGAGTTATGCGAATATTTCGGAAGCTCTGCATTGCTGACAGCTTTCGCTTGGTTGTAGTATTAACACATGTACAACACGGTCTCTCTCTGTCGCTCCTCTGCTCCTTTTAAATGAGCTATGAATGGGGGAGTTATTAATTTTGAGATCCATGCTCAATGTGTGCCGGCGCACAGAGCATTCCCTCCATCCCACAGCTCTCCATGTTGCCACCCGCTGCCAAGCAAACAGCAGCAGATCTGTGTGTCCCATGCTGCTAACCCTGCATCTCTCTCATTTACCGCACGCACACATAAAGAGGCGAGAGAGAAACAGAGAAAGAAAGGACGTTGATGAATTAGGTGCTGTTTCACTGAGGAAAAAACAGCCTGATCAAATTCTCAGTTACAGCACATCACCGATATTTCCTCTCCACAATCACTCTCTGTGTTACTTTTTCTTTTTCTCTTTGGCTCCGATTATTACACAGGATTTTTTTTTTTGGTTTGTGCAAAAGCACAATGAACTCTTTGCGTTCACTTGTCGCACTTGCTTTTGTGGTAACTGTTCATTTATTAGGCTCGTGCAGTGGCGTCAGATCTAGGCTGCGTGTCACTATATGGCTATGGCTCGTGCGCTAAATGAAATAAACAGGATGGAAGAGGGAAAATGGCACACCATGCACTCTTCATTAGACTCTCCCTGTCTTCATGTCGAACACAGCCACAGGTCAGAGTGAGCGGCGGATACTCAGAGACGGGACCCAGCTCTCACAGTGTACCCTCCAGATTACGATATTGTACTTTGTTTTCAGAGTACGTTATTTGGAAAAAACAAATAGCATGTTCTAAACAGGTACAAATAGAAGGCTCACTATGTTTTTTTATAGAAAACTTGCCAGCAGTGCCACAGAAAAGTGTTTGCACAATTGTTCAGTTGGGAGATCGCAATTTCAAATCCTGAAATTTCAAACTGACTGTGCTCTCTTTTGGAGAGATGGTGTATTCTCTCTCCTCTGTCAGTCACAGCGACACTAACCAATCTATGTGGAAGAGTGCAGAAGTGCTTTCCTATGAGTGTGTTACCCTGTGATGCAGCATGAGCAGCAGTACAGAATGATGCTTCACATGTCTCAGAGGAAGCACATGGTCTGGATGGTAGCTGACATGTTTCCGACACTGCTGGCGCTTCTACCCCACGGTTCTTTTTTCCAGTGTTTCTTGGGGTTCATATGTTTTTATACACTCTTCTGGTTTAGGCCACACCCACTTTGGGTTTAAATCTATATACAGCTACTTGGAGCACTGTACTGAAACAGGAACAGATAATTGCATTGTGTTACATCAATAAAGTCCATGAATCCAGATTTTTCTTTTAAATTGATTAAAATCTGCTGTAAGTAGTTTGCGGTAGTTATGCGAGCGATAAGACTGCAGGTCTTTCTCATCAATCATGCTCGATATTCGATCCAGCATTGCCCGCCGCTTTGGCTTGGCAGACACTCAGCATATAATGTGCTCTGCGGCTGGTACAAACTTCCAGCATGACCACACTTTGTGGTTTGGCATGACTTTCTGCACTTCTCTAAATCATGTTAGCGTCTATCCCTTGAGGACAAAGTGCTCCAGATCTCATAGCCTCAGGCCTGGAGCCCCTCCCATCTCTTAATTCCGCTCCCACAGATTGGACAGATAATTTTACCTCATTTGCATTTCCTTGTGTATCAGAGCCTTTGGAAAACAAAGGCTGCTCAACCGAATTAGCTTCTGATAGGTATGGATCCACCAGAGCACAATTCGATTAGGTTTCCCTCGTCTTCCTCTCCCCAGCGACAGCCATTTGGCTTAGCGCTGCTACCTGATATACTCACTGTAGTATTCATTCCTCTCATTTCGAAGTCAGCAATGTGCATGTATGAGATGATCTACAAACCATGTGGAGAGAAATAGTGCTTTTGAAGCGGTATTATTGTAATTACAAAGAGCCTGGTTCCCAGAAGGGTCTTGGTGGGGTATTGATTGTAATTATATTAGAATTTAATTGTGACTGTTGCCTCTCCCTCTCAATCAAGCTCAGATCATTATGTCTTCCATTTTGATTACTCTAATGTTGATTTGCCCTGTTGATTAGTTCAGGGTTCGAATAATGCTTTTTTTTTTTTTTACTTTTTAGTTGTGTGTGCTAAAATGCATTGTGTTTTTAAATCTTATTTTTACTGTTACATTTGAACCTGACTGGATTTCCATTGACTTCAATGGAAACTCTGGATTATATTTATTTGTGCTTCACTGTTTAACATACTGGGGATTTTAGCTAAAATGTCCTTAGAGATTTAGTATGTGGTTTGATAGTTAACAAAAAGAGTTCAGTTTCTGTTCGCTTATGTCTCCTTTTTCCAAAGGAAACTGGCTAAGAAGCGTAAGGAGACGCTGAGCAGCACTCGGCAGGAGATGACGGTGATGGTGAACTCCATGGACAAGAGCTATACGGAGCAGGGCACTAACTGCGATGAAGCTCTTTCCTTCATGGACACTCACAACTTGAACAGCCGCTGTGAGTCCACCTGTATTAAGCTCACACACAAGCACAGACACACACATGCACACACACACACTGGGACACCTGGTGTTGCATCCCGGTCCCTCGGACATGTCCTCAGATAGCTGTCTGTGATACAGCTTTAGATGGATTAATCGATCCGTTGACACTGACGCTGGCTTTGCTGTGTGTGAGTGAGTTAAGCTCTGCTAACACAAACACAGATTGTGATGGTGAGCCAGGACAGAGCTAATATCTGACAAAGCACAAACTTACTGAACTTTCCTTAATTCATATACAGGACTGTTTAACCCTTTTGTTGTCTTTTTTTTATAAACTTATACATTATATATAAGACTCTTCCATATTAAGTTGCAAAGCACTGACACTGGAGACTCCTTCCAAAAATGCTATATAAACACAGAAAACTCCTCACAGAAAACTTCAGCATATCAACAATTGCACAAGTTTGGTTTTTTTTAAGTTTGTTTATGTGGAGCATACACCAGACAAGTCTCTGTATAAATTGTTACTATAGAAACAATAATGTGTTTAAACAAGTTTAAACAAGTTTATTATTTATTAGTGTATATTTATCATTCAGTATATTTAAGGATTACTGGAGTTTTTTTTTTGTGTAAATGGTAATGGATTCTGTTATAATTATAATCCACTCAAATAAAAATGTTAAAGGCCCCCCGAATGGCAAATAGGTTTGTCCTGATTATTGTGATTAACATGCTTGTGCATTCACAAGCCATTTGCCCAGAATCAATTAAACCTGTCAGGTACTGAAATCCAGTTTTTTAGACAGCATATTAATTTAGGGACTATTATTATTGTTAAATTTGATTACCTAGGCCACTGATAGTGCATTAAAGCATTAGATCAAAGGTACAATGGGCACAAATGGATAATGTAAGGAACCAGACTCAGGGGAGGTTAGGATCCATGTGTAGATGTTTATTAAACACCATCTAAAATAAGACAGGGATAATCCAGTGAGTAGTTGAGACAAGAGAGAGCAAATGGTCATTATACTGACAAGACTAACAGAGTAGTATGTATCAGAGCTTACACAGTATAAACAGTGGCAAGACTTCGCATAAACATACTGTATGTTTATGGTGTGCTTATATCACCCTTGACCTGGAAGTGGTAATCAGTACAAGAACAGAAAGTGAACAACAGAACTAGAACACTGGTGGTTTTGATCTTTGCTAACAGGGAGGGGTTTTGTCCTGGGCAATTGCGACAGTTAATATTATGTACAAAAGAGTGCTTATAGAAATACTCGACACGCTAACCTTGTTTAATATGAACAAATTTTTCGAGGAGCTAGTTAACATTAGGGAGATGAAGAAACACTAGTGCTAATGCTTCTCTACTGAGGATACAGATTTTAATAGAGATTTTGCATGTTGTGTGTGTTATCCTGTAGCTGGATCTTCTCCTTGCTCTCTAACGGTGAAGACAAACACACTCAGCACAACTCTCCCCAACTCCTATTACCCAGGTAACAGCACACACCGCCTCTCTATTTAGCGACTGACAGCAGATAGCAGAGTAGCAGTTTGTGACTTATCTGTGATTAGTCTTATGAGAGAACACACATGTATGCATCATTGGTAATGTCCTACTGCAGTGACCCTGTGTCCAGAGTACAATTTTGTGAGGCATCCAATGCTAAAATGGTATTATTTGTTAGCCATGGAGTTCTCCTTCTGTCTTTTCTCTCTCTCTCTCTCTCTCTCTCTCTCTCTCTCTATACCAGTTTGATGCTTTTTATTCTCCTTTTTTCTGAAAGTGGATTCATTGTAACCATGATATTTTTCTTCTCTTCATTTCTCTCTGTCATCTCTGACTGGCCACCGCGCCCTCTCACTTCTTAATTTACGGTTAACGCCTGCCAGACCCCTTTGTGCCCACTGCCATCTTAGGTGAGAGAAAACTTTTTGTTCACACCTTCCATACCCACTGCTAGTATGTTCATAGAGTCCTAGGTCAGATAAACAAGGAAGACACTGTTTTGTAGTCACTGTAGTTTATTATTACCAATAAAGATGGCTGCCTCATCTCCATACCTGCCTGTTGCTTCTCTTCCTCCCTCCTTTTCCCGTCAGCAGGCGGGGCTTCACTCCATCCCATCTGCGTTGCATGTCGTGCGTGTGATGTCACATCCTGTCTGACCTCTCATATGCATGGACAGACATGTGGACTGGATGTGGGGGGAGTGGACTTTAGAGCAGGGGGGGTGTGGCCTTGTTGCCATGGTTGCAGCAGCTTGTTTAGCATCCATGACTATAGCTATCCGCACAACATGAACTCATTGCTGAAGAGAATAATTAAGCAATAAAGTCTAGTGAAGATATGTCTCACTTTTTGATGTGTAGTTGAAGAGGAGAAAAGCAAGCTTATCATTGGCCCCTCTCCCTCCACCATCGTCTCCCTCCCAAAGCAACCTCCTCTTCAATTCTTTTTAAAGTCACGCCTGCCTCTAGCTAGTTCCCACTGCCCCACTTGTTTTTGTGTTCCTCTTTTGCTAGTATTTATTCATTTATCCCATGATGAAATAGAATAATAAAGCAACTTTTTTTTCTTACTCTATTACAGACTTTTACTCGAAAATGTGCCCCTAGGTTTTTGCCGTAATGTTACACCAACGTAATGGGAATAGAACATAAAGAGATGTTAAAGTGCATCTTATTAAATATTAAAGGATGTTGGCAAGAGTTGTGTAACTAGTAGTTTAGAGATTTGATGCTGTACTGTAGTAGATTTACCTCACAAAAGAAAATCCATCCAGCTTAATGAATGATTGGGGTAGATGCATTTACATCAAAAGGTTTACTTAAAAAAAAGTATTTATGTTATTTTACGGAAATATAATGGAACAACTAAAACATACATTCTCAAATTACATACTCTCTATAGTCTGTTATATGTATCTATTTTGAAATTCATTTTCAGTCCTTTTCGCTGTGTGTCCAAACTCATTCATCGCCCTTTTGGATGACCTTAGAGTCCTTTAATCTGCACCCCGCTATCACAGGCTTTCAGGCTAGCAAACAGAGCTTGTAGTGTGCCAGTGCTCTTTGGTGTATTGTTGCTTATACCCTGTCTCCTCTCTCTTCTCCTTTCTCTCTATCTCTCTCTCTCTATCTTTCTCTTTCCCTTTTTCTCTGTCGCTCTTTCTTCACATTTAACCTCTAATGTATCTGCTTAAAAAAAGTCCCCATTAATGGTAAGTTTCCTCAGTCTGCCTGTTGTTTGGGGGAAGGAGGTTGTGTGTTCCATTTAAAAAAAAAAAAAAAAAAAAAGGTGTCCACCATTCGGCCCCCTTCCCGCCCCCCTCCTCCTGTCACACATACACCCATATTAACCCCCGCGCCACCATGTGCCTCGAACTCGCATGGCATGTCACAGCATCACGTCCAAAATGTGCCACGTCATCTCTTTTTTTATTACTATTATTATTTTTTTTAATTTCTGAAGGGTTTCCGTGCTTGTGTCGTGGACAGGAAGCAATCTGTCATTGTGACGTCACACATCCACCTCATGCTTTGCTGTTTTCGGACAGTGCCTGTGCCTCATCGTGTCATAAAAATGAATTTCAGATCCAGAGAAGCAAATGGCTAATAGACGTGAGAGGTGAAATCATTTATAGGGTATAGAGAAGATATAGGAGGAAATAAATTAATAATAATAATAATAAAAATAATGATAATAATAAATTAAGATAAATGGAACGTGTTCCTCCCTCTGCATCCACTCATCCACCCCTCCCTCTTCCCTCGCAATGTTGTTTTGTCCAATCAAATTAAATCCCAAATGGACACTTTCTTTTACAGTGCAACTTTTTATTAAACTTTCTCCAGACTATTAATCAAATTGTGTAAATAACTAGCTAACTAGTAATTGTGTTACTATTACACTATTCCAACATTATTACATGTTATTACATAGTAATGACACTGTAAAAGACTGTGTAACTTTTTTATTAACGCATTCTCTGAGTTTCACCACGTTTGCTATGCCTTATTTCTCTCTCCTTAAGACGAGACGCAGACGGTGGCCAGCGACACCAGCAGCCTGGTGCAGTCTCACACCCACGCTCACTCCACACACTCCATGCACTCCACGCACTCCACTCACACACACTCTCTCCGGAAGCGTGAGGCGGCAGACGTGCCCTATCAGACGGGTCAGCTCCACCCGGCCATCCGCGTGGCCGACCTGCTCGAGCACGTCACCCAGATGAAGTGCGCCGAGGGATACGGCTTCAAGGAGGAGTACGAGGTAGCACCTCCGTCCGACTCTGTGTGTTCGTGTGTGTGTTTTTGTGTCAGGTCTCTCATTCCAGTGTTATGTCATGTTTTGTCTTCTTGGCTCACACACATTGCGTATGGATAGTTAACGCCCCCTTTAATGATAAATGTATTAAGTTGTGTTCTGTCTCTCGTGTTTTCTTTCTGTTTCTCCCTCCCTCTTTCATGCTTAGCATTGTGTAGTGTGTGTGCTTTTGTAGTTTGTGCACTGAGTATGCCAATGCCACATTCACACAGACACACACACACACACACACACACACATACACACACATGAATCCCAAGAGAGCCTAGTTCCACCGCTCTGGCAGGCAGAACGCTGTGAGAAAGAAACACACAGCCTCTAATGTGTGCACTGTTTCTCTCAGTTGCACAATCAGGACTCTGTTATCACAAGTCATGTAATACTCCAAGAGAATCCACACACTCTACACACTCTACACACACTGGAATGTGACTGGCTCTGACACAAACACTAAACAGTCATCACTTACAGTGAATATTGATTCAGTGACGGCAACACACATTCACGCACACAGACTTCTAGTCCTTTTATATTTGTTTACTATTTAACTTTTTTCTCTTATCTTCTTGTTTCTTCTCTTCTCAGTTTGTCTTATGTCTTTTCCTTGTTTCTCATCTTTTCTTATTTCGTCTCTTCTCTTCTTTTCGTATTTGTTCTCTTTTCTTCTCTTCTTGTATCATCTCTTCTCATTTTGTCTCTTCTTTTCTTCTTGTCTTTTCTTTTCTGTTCCTATTTTGTCTCTTCTCTTCCCTTCTTGTCTTCGCATTTTGTCTATTATCTTCTTATTTTGTCTCTTCTTATCTCTTTTCTTCTTGTCTCTTCTCTTCTTTTTTTATTTGGTCTCTTTTTTTCTCTTCTTGTGTCGTCTCTTCTAAATTTGTCTCTTCTCTCTTCTTCATCTTATTGTCTCTTCTTGTCTTTTTTTGTCTTTTCTCTTCTTTTTTTGTCTCCCTTCTCTTCTTCTCTTCTTGTCTTATTGTTGTTCTTTTGCTTGTTCTCATTTTGTCTCTTCTCTTGTCTATTTATTTTGTCTCTTCTGTTTTTCCACGTGCTATTTCTACCTCTCTCCTCTCATTTACTCCCTTATTGTTTCATCCTTTCCTCTTCTTCTTGTCTTTTTTCTGTCTTCTTTTCCTTTCTTCTTATGTAGTCTCTTCTCTTGTTTTAGTTTCTTCTCTATCTCTCCATTAGTCTCAGTAATTTCCAGCACTAGAGAATCAGAGAGGCCGAGGTGGTAAATAATGTATGGGCTGTGAGTGTCACTGGTCTGGGATAGACTCGGTGTGAGATGCCCTGGGCTGTAGACGGCCTCCAGGCCTGATCCATAATGGATTAAGGCACTGCAGCAGGGCAACAGAATCCCTGACACTGCCCTCCTACACACATAAAACAACATACACACATTTAAACAGACTGTCTCTGCTTTCCAAAAAAAAAAAAAAAACCTGCCGTCTGCTTTGCTATAGCCAGAAGGGGTGATATTACAGTGTGTACTGGTCCCGTATACGCCTTTTGTATATTCTACTCATCCTGTACCCGTAGCGTAATACCCTTGAGTGTGTGATTTTGTTGTGCTAGTGGCATTATGTTTGCTGAAGTTGGAAAAAGCACTGTTCTTCCCCCAGAGCTATTCACTCACACACTGTCTCTCTCTGACCTCTCCTCTTGTGGTTCTGTACGTTAACTATGGATCAGATCAATGAGGTAAGCACACACTTTATTTGGTTCATATTTAAAAATGTAGAAATGTTGCAGCTAGCCACACAGTTTGAACTGTTCATGTCAAGGTTGTTAACCAATATTAGCAATATTGTACATAGTGAAACAGATTTGTGTCAAAAGTACTACATTAAATTGTTTTAAGTATTGTTTTAAGTAATAAAAATTGAAACTAAAAATGAACTCAAAAAGCAAATAATTGGATTTTTTTTGGTGGATAGTATTCACCAAAATGGCTAGTTAGAGCTGATTTGCTGTTGACTTTTTTATTTATGCTGCAGGAGTTTCAATTTATGATTCTCACACAATCCTCCTGAGCGGATGAGTTTTAAAGCGATACATCCCCATTAGCTATGAGGTTTAGAGTCACAGCACAATTACATGAAAGTAGAGTCAAGCTGAGCTACACTAGCTAGGTCACAAACTATCTAGCACACATTTAATATAAGTGTTGTAATATGACTACATCCCAACTGCGGCGTAATGTCATGCTGTAGTGTCAACAGAGTCATCACTATAATTTCATTTTAAAAGCATCCCTTAGTTTGTTTGCTCACATTTATTGGCTATGGTGAGAAACAGGATTAACCAATCAGGATCAGGGTTTTTTTTTTTTCACCATTTCTGTTTTAAAGCGAGCTAGCTACACTCTGAGCTGAAGGATATGAAGTGCAAGAGGTTTACTGCAAGAGGAGAAAATCAATATTGACTTGATATGATATAAAAGCTCAGATTCCTTGACTAGCTAAGAGAATAACTAGTGATAGTGCGTCACTACCACTTTCAGAGAACACAGCGATAAAGCCGAACTGACTCCGGTGTTAGATTTGAAGTTGTCACTCCAGACCTGATTAACCAATAAACACTTATTCCTGAACAGCAGTGAAACAAACAAAAATCTCGTCAATAAAACCAAAGCGGAGAAACAAAGACAGTGCTTTTTTTCCCCTTGATGACTCACTTGAACTTCCACATTTTGCTTTTGAGGTCATTTTTACATTTCCAAAAAAAAATAAATAAATAAAAGACAACTAGTACTTCTCAGCATAGCGACTATTTTCCACTAAGTTAAAATGGCATTGGTTATGTCATGTGATGTGCGTAGGCTGTGATATGTTTCGAAAGCATTTGACAGTGCACAGACACACACATGAACGTGTAACACTGACGGAGCCCTTCCGCCTCCCGTCGTCGGCCGTTTTCATTCAGCTCCAGTGTGGAACGTGACTGTGAAATGTTTTCCATCCTCCTGTCATCTCGCTGTGTGACTGATGCTAATGATTAAAGATATGACACCAATGCAAAATGCTTTAAGAATGCGATCATCCCGTCTTGCATGCTCTCATGTGGCGTGTGTGACGCGGCAGCATGCAAGATGCAGGAACAGATGTCATGTCTGTCTCACACACATTGCTTCATGTGTTTGCTGTCATTCCAAGCATCTGTATGTCACATTTCTTATTTGACATTGTTGTTAAGACGTGGATTCACTTCATATTAATTTCACTTTATGTATGTATGCAATGATGTAATGAATGTAATGAAGGTTGGTTATAGAGGTAGAAGGACCTGGTGATTAAAGATGAATTATTGTGTTTATTTATGTCCGTTTATTAGAGGTTATATTTTGAGACTCTTGGGATAATAAATTGTTGAAAAATTGTGGCAGCCCCATCATCATCTATGTGCTGTTCTTAAAAGGACAAATCCACCCTGAGCGACTTGCATATTCATTTTCAATAGCGTCCAAGAATAGTTTAGGAATGAAGTTTTGAGTTTAAACTTCTTTCACATCCATGTTGGTCAATTTGTTTGGTCAGTTCATCTCTACGTATAGAGAGTGATTGCAGCAGCACTTTAGTCCTTAAGTCTGTCCAGCTCTCTCGCCGGTCATGCTAATACCATCGTGCTCCTCATCTCCTAGATCGCTAACTAGCTGAGCTGAGCCTCGTATAGCTTCATTGCATTCTGGAATGTTGAGTCCAATGTTTGCACCAACATCTCCACTACTTCAGTGTTAGATTTCTCATTAATATGATGTTGAATGTTGGTGGAAAATGTTGAGTGAGAAAAGAAGCTCTTGCTGTTTTGTTTTAGGTGCCAGCAGCGAAACCTGACCGTAATCCTTTGTCACAAAAATTTCAGTATCGACATATTTAATGTGCTTCAGGGTGGAGTTTTCCTTTAAGTTATGAATATCATAAATATAATGCAGCTAACATTTATTTCTCAAAACATGCTGATGATACTAAATCTACGTGATTGACATTCGCAGCAGAAATATAGGACAGATCTGAGCACCTTGAGCTAATTTGTTTGGAAGTATATTTAAGGTTATCTAGCGAAAATGTTGAAATACCTCAACAAAAAGATCTTTTTTCCACAGCCGAGCTAATGATAACCACCCATATGCTTATCATCTTCTCCCCAGTGAGTACCACTTTAAACTAAGGCATCATTAGTGAAGTTTTTTCGCTATGAATTAATTATAGGAAATCATATCAGTTATTCTGTTTTGCCTGGTGTTCTGTGCGAGGCTGCATGTCGAATTTAAACGGTTGTCACTCTCTCCTTCTGTTCAAGGGCCATCTTTGAATTTGTGTCAAAATTGTTCTTTCTCTCCCTCAGTGTTCTGCTTTCAAAGAGGAGGAGTGTTTCAACCAAAGCACCCAGCATAGTGAAAACTGCAATTAGGACACAGATTTATTTCCGTTGCAGGGTTGTAGAAGAAGAAAGAGACATCAAAAAATTGCAGAACCAGTCACAAAGTTATAATAGACTCTATTTGATGTTTGTCTTCCACCTTTTTCAATGGCCTTTCCTTTCTATTTTAGGTTAACCCTTTCAAGCATAGTGTGCAGGCTTATAGAGAGTCAGTTTAAGGCTGTTTTAGGAAAATATAAAATGGAAATTTTATATTTACTTTTAATACCTTGTCATCAAATCCTGACAGTGCCACAGTCACTGCGACCGAGAGCCAAGGGAGCAAAAATTAGCTGTGCTTTCTGGGTGCGAGGGAGGGCATACTGTCTCTCCTGTCAATCACAGTGACACTAGCCAATCGTGAGCATCTGTGAGCACATGTATGCGGGTGGATAGCGCTTTCCTCCCAGTGTGTGTTTTTTCTGTGATTTTGGTCATTAAGAATAAAACTTTAATTTACATAAAATTTTACATAATAGAAAAATCATCTAAAGAATCTGGATACATTTTTAAATGCTTGTTTACTCTTTAATAGGTTTTTTTTCATTATTAGTATTATCATTATTATTATACCATGCACTATAAGGATGTTTTCTTGGAACGTGTGCACTTAAAGGGGAAAAAGGGTTTTCCTAGAGTGCTTTGAAATTATGCATATGGTTTTCCTTTCTTTAGAAAGCAAATCCAGAAGTCGAGAATTAACGTCTGGTGTCTGTCAAGGGCTCGGCTCATATTTTCATTTCTCATCAGCTACAGATTTGAAGGCTTCTTTAATCCATATCCTGATCACACTGACATCTAGACACTGTAGAGTAGATATGCAGAGTATTAATGCAGTCATCATCTGCAGATATAAGTCTGCTAATCCTACAGTAATAATGAAATGAAATCCGACTCTCTCTCTCTCTCTCTCTCTCTCTCTTTCACGCTCACGAGGTATGTCACATTCAGAAGCACTGATCAACTTTTGCATTCCGTTTAATCTTCTGTAATCCTAATGAAGCAGGACTTTCAATATGCATATGCACTGTGGTGGCTGCTGCCCTGCTCCTGAGGGACTGAAGCAGGATAAATATTAATTTGCACTAGCTTTGGCCTTGTTTTCAGGGTTGATGTTGACGGCTGGAAATCATGTTTGCGCAGCATGGCATGGTCGGGGTCCCTGCACGCCCCTTCACAGCGTGAACTACTGAAATAAATTTTCATAATTTGGATTAATTGCGGCACAGCTGCTAAGATCAGAAAGATAATCTGCCGGTGTGAGGGTGCCCATTTTTTACTTGCTGTGCTTGGTAACCGTTTGAGTGGCTGGTGAGTTTGCTAAGAGAGTCACTTGGGGAAGGATTTGGATGTGACACAGAGTAGCGAGTGTTGTAATGGGCTCTCGTTTTGACATGGCACACAGTGCTTCCTGCCTTCCTCGCCACATGGTCTCATCAGATGTTCTAATGATCCTAACGCTTTCCCTCCCTCACTTCTCTTTCACTTGTGCTTCCTTTATTAAAGACATAGAGCTGGTTCTGCACTTGTGACTTTGTAAAGAGCTGACACAAGACTTCTCACATATGCCTTCTCTCCTTGTTCCTGTCTCGTCCCTCTCTTTCTGTCTCTGTCTCCCTGCCTTTTCTCAGAGCTTCTTTGAGGGACAGTCTGCACCATGGGACTCTGCCAAGAAAGATGAGAACCGGATGAAGAATCGCTATGGAAACATCATCGCATGTGTGTATGAAAGAGAGCCATGTCTGTCCCGGCACAGCGGAACATAATGTCACTCCTTAGACATATTCATTAACCACATATCAGACAGGCCTTGCTTAGCAGAGGACACAAAGGCTTATCTATTAGCATCGGAGTCTGAGAAGTGCTCTCGTAGCATGCCTGCTCCAACGTTTTGCATCTAACCAGGATGTATACAGCTATATAGAAAGGTTGGAGGAAATACAGTGGATGTTGTAAGGAGTATACAATGATAGCATTTTATTAGAATCCACTGTATATTAAACATATATATATATATAAACGTCTTTAAGTACTGCTGGCGTAATTAAAGATTGGAAAAATGTGTATGTATCAAACTCTTCTAATGGTTTCCTTATAAATTAGACATATACAGTATACTGTACTCAGTCTATATTTAATGTTGCTTAGTGCGCTTCCTGTTGGTGTAAATAAGTGCAAGAGATTAGAGGATGGTAATTACGAATGTAGTCATGCATCTGCTTCATACCTCCTTAATTATATATCATGCAGAAATGCTCATTATTACCTTGCACCTTCATGACGAACCATTTTCCCTTTTAGTTAAATAAAAGAGTACTCAAGGACATTTAATGTAAAGTATGATGATTTATTTTAAGCTGTAGTGTGTGTGTGTGTGTATCTTGATGTTTGTGAAGTTAATATGAAAGCCAGGTGAGAAATCCACTGTTAGTGATAATTATATCTGTCTCTCTCATCCTCTCTCTCTCTCTCTCTGTTTTTTTGTCTGCATGTAATACGAGATGTTTCTGGGTTTGTGTTTGTCTCTAGATGATCATTCCCGTGTGCGTCTGCAGAGCCTGGAGGGCGAGCAGAGCTCCGATTACATTAATGCTAATTACGTTGATGTGAGTACAGAAAGCAGCCAGCACCTCTATGCAAAGGTCACAGCACACACACATACAGACACACAGACACACACACACAAAACACCTACAAAATAATACGCTGCATGGGGAGGAGAAATAGGACATAAGAAGACACACACACACACTGCACTCTCAGCATGCACACAGAGAGAAAGAAACAGGGTCACACACATGCATGTTCAGCAGAGGCCACACAGTACAAGACAGGGTCAGGGAGGGAGATGGTCAAGCTCTTACACATGCTCACACAGCAGTGTCCACACACACACATGATCAGCAGAACACCGCAGCAAGAGAGGGAATTAAAGATACACCAACAGAGGTCATATTGATCTAAACATACAAACACACAAGACAACAAACAAACACCACAAAACACACATGCTGGTGCTTAAAGGCCAGTTCACACTGAAAGATATTCATTTGTCTAACACCTGTCTTACAAAACAGATACATTTTCATTTCAGCATTTTAATACACCCCAACTTCATGAGGCATGACTCATAAAGATACCAAATAACGAGCACTAATTTGCATGTGCAATTGCATAAATTGTGCACACAGTTAATGAGATTTTCCTGTGATATTCTCAACAGCTGCCGCGGGTTCGAAATCCGAAAACATACGAAATCGAAACTCAAGTATAACACCAATTAAAGGCAATGAGACATACCTAAAAACTGTTCAGATATAATATGAAGTTAAAATACAGGAGTGTAGACATTATTATGTGTTCTGTTCATAATGTATATGCAAATGAAAGCGGTGAGAAGGCTCTGTTTAAATTGTGTTACCATTGGAGTGAATGTCTAATATCATCCCCATGGTAATAATGAGTCAATAAAGAGTTTAGGATTATTTTCTTAAGGTATAATTTTTGCAGACTTACTTATTATAAAAAAAAGAATTTATTTTGTCGGAACCGATGGAAATAGACTTTTGTAAATGTAATAGCTGCCCTTCAGTTGCATTTATTTGTTTCTGTTTGTGTTTAGGTGTTGGGGATGTGTATTTCTTATCAGAGTATCTTTAATGCTCTCTCTTGGACAGCTTACACTCTACACGTGTTGTGTTTAGTGTGAATTCTAGGTGACACTGACAAATACCTACTTATAGCTTAATGTATATATACACACACACCCACACACACCCACACACACACACACACACACACACACACACACACACACACACACTAACAGTCTATCCTGTTCCAGGGAAAGCTACATTCGAGACAGAAGAGAGCCAGCAATATGAAGTGGAGAAATAACATGACACAGGATAAACCGGATAAAACAGAGTGACTGAGCAAAATGGAAAAAGATGTAGTGAGAGGATGAATGATAATGACTAATGTATACAGCCTGACTCTCCTGTGTTTATCGTCATGGCCGGTTATTCTTGCTTCTGCAGTTTCTACCCAGGCAGGCTCAGAGATTATGCACAGCTGAGGAGACTAGTTTAGTCACTAAAGTGCTTTAGAAACTTTAATACTCAGGCAGGAAGAAACTCGAGTTCCTCAGTGACTCAGTCTCAGTATATCACGAGCTGGGCATTGACGACTGCATCCGGAGCAGTCTGATTCATCATACACACTGCACACACGCAGGCACACACCATACCCTGTCTCAATATAATAATATTAAATAGAATCTCTAACTGAACGCACTTCCTCTGAAGAAATTTCAGTGATGTCACTGTTAGAAATTATGGCTAATTCTCAAAACTTGGGGAGACCAAATTGGGGAGAAAATAGGAATGAAAATGTGGTTATGAAATTCACCCTAGAACTAGTGGACAACAGCTAACACATATCTCTATATACAGCATGTTAAGCTGCACACCTACATTCACAAATGTGCTCCTGTGTTTAAAACAAAATGCCAAAGTTAAGGCCTCCATGAAGCCCAAGGCTTATATTAGATAAGAATAAATACATATTAAAGAGAGTTGTTATTGAAAAAGGCTTTGCTGGGGTACTTAGCCATGGCTCAGCCGAGCAGTGAATGGATGGAGCTTTTTTCCTCCTCTCCTCAGTAAAGAAGAAAGAAAGGCTTTTAACATGCCTCTCGCAGCCCCTTCTGCTTAATAAAGTTTATTGATGGCACACTGGCACAACATTTAAACAACTTCTGGGTCATTCGTATGCATTTGCCTTGTCTGTTGCATGTGTTTTCTTTCTTCCTGGAAGTGTGTTAAAAAGAGATCTATAGTGTGTATGGGAGTGTGTGTGTCTAAGACAGAGAGTTACTGAAAGTTGAATGCTTTTACTCTAATGGTCTCCATCATAGTTTGTCATTTGCATTTAGTTAGAAAGATCTGTCCATAATGACTGCTCAGGAATTTGAATGCACCTTCAGCAGTGAGAGACTGTGAGCTGGAAGGAACAGGGGAAGGGAAAAGAGCACTTGTTTGGCTTTTACCGTTGCTGTAGTTTTAATCCTATCTTTCAGGCAACAGTGAACATGTAAAAGAACAAACAACTCAGTGCTTAGTGTTGAGTGAAACACTAGAGAGAGAGAGGGAGATGGGAAGGAAGTTCCTGTTTCCTTATCCAGAGACGTGTTAGATTGGTATTAAAGTGAATATGTTATAGATAAGAGAGTGGTAGCATCTATACCTCCATCTGAATATACACTGTCATCTCTCTCTCTCTCTCACACACACATACATCCACATGAGCATGAGCATACTCACAAAACAATATAACTGCTGATAATCCTTCTGATATGACTCTTCTCTCAAGGATTAAACACTAATCCTCTCAAGTTTTGTTTGTCCAGTGTGAGGTTCTCTCTCTCTCTCTCTCTCTCTCTCTCTCTCTCTCTCTCTCTGTTTCCGTGTGTGTGTGTGTGTGTATGTGTGGCAAAGTCCTTAGTAAACAGTATGGGCTGCAGTGTTAATGACTTGTTGACAAATTGCTGACTTTTCAGAGCTTTGTTTACTTTGTCTGTTTACTTTCTTGCTTATCTGTGTACTGCATGTTAATGCTCGCTATTCCGACTATCAGTAGTGTTGCTGTATATTTGCTCTTTTATAAGGGCTGATCTGATGTTTCCAAGAGATTTGTTAATGGTATGACAGAGGACACACCCTCTGTCATAGTGTAAAAAGCATATAGCACTACAGTTGTAAGCCTTTGTTTAAAGCTGTTCTCTGTTTCTCTTTAATTACAGGGCTACCACAGGCCAAATCACTACATTGCTACACAAGGTGAGAATTTCTGATTGTTTCAGTGTGCGTTTGCATCCGTTCATAGAATAGTGTTATATTTGTGGCATGGGTTTATTTTGCCTCTCTAGCATATGGGTGCGAGCTGATATACAAGACAATCCAACCATGGTATGGTCTGGGTCTGAGATATTCAACTAAAATGTGTAAAGTGGTTACAAATTTTAACATGTTTTGTTTCGTAGTAGTGCTTTACATTAATATTTTTGACTAGCGCCACGGACTCGTATCTCCCTGTCCAGTCATCTTTAAACATTTTGTTTTTGGTGTTGACTTTTTGTTGAACAAGTCATTATGTCAGAAAGTCTGTGAAAACTTTTCTCTTTCGGAGCTAATGTTGTTATTCCTGTAGCTAGTTTCTGGTCAACTGAGCTGCCTTCAGATAAATAATCTACATAAATGCGTGTGATTAAATATGACACAGCATAGGATCTGCTACAGAAAACTGTTTCAAAAATGAGAGTCTCTGAGCTACAACCACTAGTTTTTGAGTACTTGGTACGGTCCATTGAAATACTTTGCAGTCCGCATCTGGACCAGGGCTCGTCAATATAAGCATGTGTCACAGAAATGTAAAATAGCTAATAACCAAAGAAGGCCAACCTTCACATCTTTTTGAATGGCTGTTTTATGCTCTATCACAGGGTAACATACACACACAGGAAAGTGCTTTCTGCCCTCTTCCACATACCTGCTCACAGAAACCCGCTGTTGTCTAGTGTCCCTGTGATTGGCAGGGGGAGAGAGAGTATGCCATCCCTCCCACCCTACATTTTTACATAGCTACATTTTTTCCCCTTGCCTCCTGGCCATGGATCACTGTGGCTTTCTGTATCAGTAGCTCTTTTCAGATTTCAGTGATGTTAAGTATCATTCACATTCAGGCTCTTGACATTAACTGCAGATTATTACAATGAGTAGAGTAATAATATACTCTCTGAAAGTGAACTGGTGATAAAAAAAAAAAAATAGCCTGTCTGTGTTAGTTTTATAAGCAATATGAGTTCTTTGTTGGTCATATACACATGGTACCCATTAAAGTTCTGCTACTGTGTGTGTGTGTGTGTGTGTGTGTGTGTGTGTGTGTGTGTGCATGAGAGAGAGAGAGAGCAATTAATCAGGCCTGGCTGTGAGCCGAGACAAGCCGAGCAGAATAATAAATAAAGGAATTAAGGCCTGCATGTTTGTCACTCTGTGTATCTGGCGTGTGGAGAGCAGGCGCTCCGGCGAAGCCTGATGACCTCACAGGTTAAGTCAGTTAGATGCTAAATCATATCATTTCGAGCTGCCGCAGGACTGCTGTGTGTGAAAAGTGTGTGTGTCTGGAATATGCCGCATCTCTAATGGCTTCCCAATCTGTCATCGAGGAGATGGGAGTTGCATAAGTACTTGTTTATTAGAGCATTGCATGCCTCATTCCTCCGTGTCTCAATTAAAACACACACTCAGCCCAGCGTAGCGCAGAGCTAGCATATGAAAGACATGCTCAGTAGAGCATCTCAGACTAGCCTGGCAGCTAGCATACCCAATACTATACCCATACTCAGCTTCAGTGATGTGCAAAAACACATCAAAATGGATTTTGATAGATACATAATACAAAACACCCCATGTAAATGTTTCAAATTTTATATTGTGAAAATGCTGAAATTTTAATGTTGCTGTTCTGGTGGATGATAGCTAATGCTAGGTATCCTTCAGTGAGTGCATCATGAAGCGTCAGTCAGGTATTTTGTGTCTCTTTGGCATTCCAGAGGTCTAATATTGCCGCACCACAGATGTTACCTTATGTTATCCTGGATGTTCTGTAAAATTAAATGCAACTATAAATGGAAAAAAGCATGATGTGTTGTTCATTAATAAATCGGCATGTTTTATTCCTTGCTTACCTACTGTGAAATAATTTTAAAAATCCAGTAAGAACAGTCATTGTTTTTGCAACATGCTGAAAAGAAACAAGTCAGTTAACCTGTTGCTACATCTCCTTGATTAGTCGAAGCGTTTGGAAGCTGTTAGTATTTAGTGTTTGCAGCACACATGCCTACAGGAAAGCACCTCAGTCTAGTAGAAGTGTACACGTTTAGGAAACACTGCAAAAAGTGTTCCACACACCCGTCTCCACAGGATGCTCAGCTATTCTTTACAGGTTTGTCTCTTTTTTGGAACTCAGTTGTGTATCTGGAACTGATTTGTACATCTTTCTCTCTGGCATGTAAAGCCACCTGCTTCATGCATATATTCATAATGCCTGATGTACTTCATCTTGCATGTGTTTATCTTCTCCACAATGTTTCATTCCCCATAATTTCCCTGCTACTTCATCAGTCCTCCTCAGCTCGCTCTGTCCCTGTTCTGCCCTCTCTCCTATTCATATAACTCTTTTCCTCTAGCTCCTACCATACACCACTTCTTCTGTCTTCAGGACTGTCGTGACTATAGCTGAGTTTCTCTTCTTCCTCCTCTGGGTTTGATCAGACAGTGACAGCCGGAGGGCTTTTCTGTGCTTACCTCAGGCCTCTACCACCTTCTCTTTCTCTCTTCGTCTCAGTCTGTCCTCTCTACCACGTTTCTGTCTCTCCCTCCTCGACTCTTTTTACTGTCTCGTCCTCCGCCATGCGCTCCCTTTCTGCCTCTTATCTGCGTCCCTACTGCATTCTTGTTTCACTCGATTCATCCTTGTTTCTTCTGAAGTCATGAGCATAAGCATGAACTTATTCCTCAACAATAACAGAAAAAAACAAGGCAACAAGAAGCGGATACTGAGAACACATCCTCTTATAATAGTGGCCAGTAAGCATGAGCACTGGAAAAACATCGTTATTCTCTTCGACCTCAAGTCTCTACATTATTGATCATCATCATCCTCCTCACCTGGCAGTTACAGCTCTGACATGAGGGAGAGGAAAAGAGAGAAAGAAAAAAAAAGGAAGGAGTTGGTGGTGGTGGTGGAGGAGAAGGGAGGTATCTGTCTCTTTGAGTTAGAAGAAAGTGGAAAGCCCTGCACAGACTGAGCCACAGGACAGACGTGTGCGTGTGTGTGTGTGTATTTGAGAGAAACACTGAGTTTTAGAGCACGTCTCCATTGTAAGGATATTATGTATGACTGCTGTCTCTGTTCAAAGACCTCTAAGATAAAAGACCATCACCTTGATATATAAAATCTTGACAGTTTTGCTAAATAGACAGGCGCTTGCAGACGTGAGGTCCTCATCTTCCTCAAGCATGCATTCCAAATAGCTTGGGCTGCACACCCAGATGATCTGAGCACAGATACACTGACCAGCAGAGGGGCATCCGGCTGCAGCACCATACTGGGCATTAAATCAATGTGCTTATTTATTTAAAAAAAATTGTTGATTAATGTTGTAATGTTAAAATGACAACTTTCATCAAATGTACATTGTAATGTGTGGTTGATGAAGGCAGGACGCAAGTGCTCTGAAAATCCTAGTCGCAGTCTGTAGAGGGATTCAATACTCAAGAAACTAGAAACAAACTAGGACAATTCCTAATCATAAGACGGGGATAACAGGCAAGGTTGAAAACCAGGAAATACTATACACTGAACTAGAAAATAAGGCACTAGGGAATCACATCTTAGACCTAACAACATGAATGCACAGTAACACTTCACAAAGATGCTATGATACAAAAAGGTAGAAATAGACAAGCTAACCAAGGACTAAACACAGAACAGGTGGACACAATAGGGCAACAAACCAAGACAGAGGCACATGGCAGTATGAACAAAAAGCACATAGAGAAAGCAAAACAAAATACAACATAAAAACAGTGCTGAGGAAGAAGTCATGACATACATGATATATAGTTTTGTCTAATGTTAATTAGCTAGCAATCATTAATGCTAGATAGCACAGCCACTAAAATCACTGATCTCCATTGTTTACGAATGACCAATCACTGATCACCATTGTTTACCAATCACTGATCTCCATTGTTTACCAATGAATGATCACTGATCACCATTGTTTACCAATGACTGATCACAGTTGTTTACCAATGAATGATCACTGATCACAGTTGTTTACCAATGACTGATCACTGATCACCATTGTTTACCAATCACTGATCACCATTGTTTACCAATCACTGATCTCCATTGTTTACCAATGACTGATCACAGTTGTTTACCAATGACTGATCACAATTGTTTACTAATGACTGGTCACTGACCACCATTGTTTACCAACCACCAATCACCATTGTTTGTTCCTACCAGTTTGTGGTAGCATGACCATAGATGACTTCTTTCTATAATAAATATTATATATATTATTTTCTATTCTATTCTAAGTGTCTTCAGAAAATCTTATATCTTCCTATACCGTGTTTTGAATGCAAATGATTGTGATGATTCAGTGATTATGCAGATGGGTCCTTGACATCATCTGTTGACTGCTGGCGACTTTTTGAGTGTTCCATTAGCTACTTTCCTCAGAAAACAACACTGCTAGCCAGTTAATTATAACTAAGATACCTAGTGGTTTATACTAGCTGGGCATTAACCAAAGCACTTAGTTGTGGTTAGCTAAGTTATTTATGATGCTAAAGTATCTGTTGGACACCTAACATTGATATTAAGTCTGCTAGTGAAAAGATGAAGGCATGCCGTTGGCTAATGTAAAATAGTCTCACTGTATTTCCAGCGAGCTAATGCTTTATACAATTCCGTGTTTTATTTTGAAAGCACTTCACACTGACAGTCTGTGGCTCTGCAATGAGACACTACTCGAACCAGCTTGCTGTGTCTCTGTCTGACTTTATTGTACAATTGAATTTCCTAACCTCATATTTCAGTTGTTTAAAGTTAAACAGAAACAACAGTGACCAAAACGACTGTTTAATGATGCTCTTTAATGATGCTTGGGAGTTTGGTGTGGGCGCGTGTATGCGTGTGTGTGTGTGTGTGTCTGATGAATAAGTGAGTGTGTTAATGAGGATTAGAGTGTGTGTGTCCAGGAGGTTCTGATAAACTGGCATCTGCTCTTGTAATCCCCTCCGGAGCCCAGGTCTCATCAATAACACAGGGTCACACACACATGCACACATATTCAGCCGCTCTTCAGACTGTGTGGATGCGCTATAATGATGCCGGCTTTGGCACTAGGCTGCGGTTTGGGGGTCTCTTAAGCAGCTTGCGCAGACTGATATTAGACGGATGGATGGATGGCAGAAAGAAGGAAAAGTCTCCCTCACCTTTATCTCGCTCACTTTCAAAATCCTTCCCTCATGGCTGATTGTGGTTTGCTACTAGAGTTTTATCATTTACAGGTGAGGTGTGATAGTCCACAGGGGAGAGAGAGAGAGGGAGAGAGAGAAGGTGATAGGAGGATGAGTGTGGCTAGCATGTAATATTAATGATAGCAGAAAGATGAGATGTTGTGTCTATCAAGCATTTTTACACTCGGCTGGTTATAGAGGGGTATCAGCACATTTTACATGGTGCTATACACGCGCACACACACACACACACACACACACACACACACACACACAAATTCTATCTCACTCTCTTTTTGAAAATCTCTTTTTGAAACACACCTCAGAAAAGTGACATGCTGCTTGCAGGAATGACTGTCAGCAGCTCCTGACAGCTGGGGTTTCTGATACAGGAAGTGTTTGCATTTTTTCTCCTTTTTTTGCCACAAACTTAACACTTCAGCAAAAAGTTATTATTTATTTTTTTCCCCCTTGCCGAAACTGCTCGCCTAAGGTTTATTGGGATGCATTTGTTGTTCTTCTAACTGTAAAGTATTCCTGGAATGCATGTGAGGTTTCACCTTGCTTCCTAAAATCACCCAAAACCTGCTGACCTTAATTCAATTTCTATACTGAATAATGAATCGCTTGACATAGCAGTTTCACAAAAAGTGTAAGTAGACAACAGAAAACAGAATTTTTAAAAGTTTTAAAGTTCAGAGTAGAGGTGTGTGTCTTGAAAAAAGTCACAGGAGGTTTTTAACTTAATTCAGATGGTCAGACATGAAGCATGCAGGACAAAAGGCCATGTTCGTTAACATGGGGATATGGATAAATTGCTTATAATAATAAATGTCTACATATAAAAACTGTCTTTGCTGCTTGTTGTTAATTTGGTTATATTTCAGAAAATACAGTCAACAAACAAAAATAACTGTGGGAGTGGATGGAATGGAGCTGCTTTGAGCAAGATTTTTAAAAAAATCTTTTTTAAGATTAAAAAAAAAATCACAGTTTTAGATGGCGTTGCCTGGGTTGCAATTTTGCACCAAATTGTTCTAGTTTTGGAACAAGGTTGTGTGAAAAAAAGAGTCGGTGAGTTGCACAAGATCATTTTTTAAAGCAAATCATCAGAATTAAATCTAATCAGTTTCAGCAAACATAGGCTATTGCAAACAAAGGGAAAGTGTAAGTGCATACAGTGCATCTATGTACAGAATCATTTGTTTGGGTAAAGGAGAAGGATATTATAGAGTGTTTAATGTCTGTACCAGGAGGTGACACAAAGGTGTATTGCAGATATCGCAAATCCAAAAATTTGTGCTCACCCTTGTTTATCATGCAAAGACTGAGAAAAAGTTTTCCAGTGTCTGAACTTTTTGTGCTAGTTTCAGTTCTTGTTGAGATACAGGTGGGATGGAAATTTTGCTGACACCTGGCAACCCTGATTTCAGCGTTTGCACTAGTCGAAAGTTGTAATGTGACACGCCACTGCAAAACAAAACATCACTGTTTTGGTCTTATTTATAGCCATAAATTAACCACTAAAGGTTAAGCAAGGATTTCAATGTATCTGGATCATTACAAATTTTAGTCCTGTTCTAAACTCAAAAACTCTTGTCTGATAAGATTTCCAGCTCCGATTTCTTAAAAGAACTCCGAAAAAAAGAAGAAGAAAAGTGGCAATTTCATTCACGCAATTTAATTTCTATTCCTAAAACACACTTTATAAACTGTAAGGTGACTTCAGTTCCCTGATTAATAACCTCTGCATTGGGCCTGGCGTGTAAGTTTTTTTTTCCAGAATATTTGTGAGTAATGCATGGTTTCTTTGTTTTGTTGACTTGAGCTAGCTCCAGCTCTTGGCCTGCGCACCAGTTTTTGTTTGCTATGTGTGTGTCCTTGGCCTTGGCTCACTTTCTGCCCTCACATACTCAAAGTTTTACAAACTTTTAAAGTGTCTCAGTCACCCAGACTAGCTCTCTCTCCCTCTCACTTTCTCTCTCTCTCTGTCTGGCACACATCGCTGGACTCCACAAATCAATGGATCAACCCACATTATGCCGATCTTTCACTTATTTTCTCAAATGAATTGTTCTCACTCTCTTTTCTCTCTCATCTTCCCTCTTTGTCAAGAGTCAATCAATGCCACATTCAGCCTCACTGAGCAGTGTTAATTTGATTATTTAGTCCATTTGGATAAATCACTCTGCAGTGCAGGGCTCTGTAAAACAATTAAGAACTCACGCACACACACACGCACACACACACACACACACACACACACATTCTTTACCTTGTAATAAAAAAGCCATAGAGCCATTCATCCTCACTTGAGCAATGCTTCATGGGTACTTTTAAACACACTTTAAATCAGATTATATCTAATCTGTGTTCGATCTCTTCCCCAGAGTCTGAGCTCATAGAATCTCATATTCTAAATTCAATCTTGAACCATTTGGATGCTTTTTAGGCACTTCCCCTGTTTCCTGGAAAACCTGGAAGCCCAGATATATAGACCAATTTTCCAGTAAAATAAGAGAATGGATCAAATGTCCAGAAAATATTAGTGAAAAGCGTAAAGTTGTACACTATTATCCATAAAGTGTGCACTATAATTGCATAAATATTTGTGTCCTTGATGCTGTTTCAGCATCCATTGATAGGTCTGCCTACTGTATTTTGAAACCTGTAGTGGACAGATGAACTCTATTGATGTTACAGTTACAGTATGCTCTACATTTATTTTTTTGGTCAGAAATGTTTTACAGGGCCTTATGAGCTTTCTGTTTGTTTGGGTTTTTTTTTTTACTTGAATGATGAACAGTGGATTTAGAGAACAACACAAATTGATGTTATTATGTGTTCAGATTGAGACTGATGTTTGAGGTTCAGTCAGTGTGTTATGACAGACTATAGTGTACCATTCAGATCCTACACAGCAGATGTCCTGTTTGTCACTCATCACACCAGGAATCAATCCCACAATTCCCTGCAGGCCTGCAAGCAGAGGCAGAAAGGGGACCGGGGTTGGCAGAAGAAGTCATGAGTTTTAGCAAACTCACATTCTGTTTTAATCCAGAAAGCGAGGAAGAGGAAAGGAGGAGGAGCTTGAAGTGTGTGTGTGTGTGTGTGTGTGTGTGTGTGTTAATTCAGGTATGTTTGTGCATGTACATGCTTATGCTTAGGTGTCCCCATGGATATCAGTGTGTACATGCATGGTTGAGTTTGCAAGTCTGTATGTGCTAGTGTGCATGTGTGTGTGTGAGAGAGTATGTGTGTGTGTGTGTGCGCGCCTGGAGTGGCAGCACTCGGCCCAGCTGTTTTGTAATGACATTTTTATGAGCTGGAGGAAGATCAGGAGGTTGTAGCGAGTCTCTGCTGAATGTAATTTGCCTCTGGCTGCAGGTAATGCGAATTAGCTCCAGCCCTTACGCTGGGATTTGCAGACTAATTAATTTGTCGCAAGACATTTTTTTTTACCGTTGGTACTTGATTAAAAACAATATTAATTCAAATGAATTAGATTCCTAATTCAAAACGGAAGAAGCTTAATGGTCACAAGCGGCCGAGTCGGACGTCAGTCTCTGCTGCTTGGTTCCCTCAGTCAATTTGTGTTTTTAATTTCATGCACAATTTGGTTGTTAGGATTGTTATTAGTATATAGCAGTTGAAGACTGTTTTGATTATGGAAGGATTCGATTTTTGAATGAATATAAATCAAGCTAGCACAAAATTCTTAATAATGACACTGAAATGAATTCACTGAGCCTACAACAATATATATATAGATATACATATTAGAGTCCTAGATGACTGACATCATTGTATACATTATTTACATACATTAGAGTAGGGGTACTTGGTGGCAGCACAAAGCAACTCAGCAAATCAGAGCAAAATGTGATACTTTTGGTTCGAATATATATCAAATATATTACTTCGCTTTACAATGTTCTAAGTTTTTCTAATCCAGTAAAGCAGTACTTGACTTAAACAATCATTGAAAAGTTTGAGAAGCATTGACATACATATACCTTATTTACATTATATTGCTACTCCCTTTCTGCAGTGTAAAAGGAATAGATTTGTCTATAATTGAAATAAGAAACTTACAGGTCACAGCATGGACTCACATGTTAACTAGGAGTTTTTATTTACGATTTTCCTGTGCCAAAAACAGACTTTTTAAAACGATTGAACCTATACGCAGCAGGTCTGCAGGTGACACTTACTTCAGTAGTGCGCCCTCTGATGGCTGTCTCTAATATGCGGTACAGTGTGATATGAGTGCCTGATTGTGACCCCTTACTGATGTGTGTACTGATTCTCTGCGCAGGACCCATGCAGGAGACGGTGATTGACTTCTGGAGGATGGTGTGGCAGGAGAACACAGCCACCATTGTCATGGTTACTAACCTAGTGGAAGTTGGAAGGGTGAGTAGAGTAAGATGTGACACATTCCAACGTAGTACAGGTCTCCTGATAGAATTTTCTGAACATAAAGAACATGTTCTCAAGCTCTAATAATGTGTATTATGGATTAAAACTCAAAAGAGTTTGCTCGATTTGATAGAAACGCTCCTTTTGGAGTGAACTGAGTGAGAACTAATCAATGTAGCTCATTACCACACAAGCATGAAATGGCTTCTCACTTGGCCTTTTGCTTGATGACCAGCTCTTCACACCACTGGAATCCAAATCTCTGCGTTACTAATTAGCCATGAGGAAGATGGGAGGTTCGCATTGCCTGGAAACAGCACTGTCCACACAAAGCAGTCAGCCCAGAACCGTTACAAAAGGAACGTGAAAACATAAAACCAATTTTCCATAAGAATCAGATATAAATGGACTAGCAGGGCTAAGTACTAAAAAAGATATAAGGATTCATTTTTGGTGTCCAAATCATATTAGCATATCATATCTGCTGTTAACAATGTCTTAAAGTGGATTATTTTGGACTTTTTGGAAACAAAGCACAACACCACCACCAAACTGTACGTAACATACACAAAATTGTGTGAAGACGTGAGCCTGGGGCTGATTTCTTTCCATCCCAGTCTGTAGATTCATGCAGTGTATCAGTGCCAGTTGTGTCAGGTGATTACACAGAGTGAAATACTCCGTATATCTAAATATCAAAGGAGAAACTAAAAGTAGATACATTTTATGGCCAAATGTATGTGGACACCTGACCATCACACCCACATGTGGTTCTTCTCCAGACTGTTGCCACAAAGTTGGAAGCACACCATTGTCTAGAATATCTTTGTATGCTGTAACATTAGGAGTTCCATTTAAACAAAATAAGGAGCTCAAACCTGTTCCAGCATGACATTGACCCTGTGCACAAAGTGAGGTCTATAATGACATTTGCTAAGGCTGGTGTGTAAGAAACGGTGTGGCCTGCACAGAGCCCTGACCTCAACCACACTGAACACCTTTGGGGTGAAACACTGACTACACGCCAGGCCTTCTCGTCTGACCTCTTGTGGCTGATTGGGCACAAATCCCTACAGCCACATTCCAAAGTCTAGTGGAAAGCCTTATAGAAGCAAGATTATAGCAGCAACTCTATAGAACCAACCCAGGAATGGGATGGTCAGGTGTCCACATACTTTTGGCCATATAGTATAGGCTAATCGGACATTGCCTTTTCAAAAAGGACAGATGACAGAATTGTAAGTTTAGTGTTTAACCGTCACTGATTATGTCCATAATTCTCGGCACAGTATCAGCCTCGGAGCTGCCCCTCCATGGGCGAGCGGGTGGCCAGACAGATGTGCCCTGCTGCAGGCTGGGAGTGTGTGATACTAATCTAATGCATCCTGCTGCTGGTGGCGGGAATGTCGAGAAAGTTGGGGGGGTGTGCTGGAGGTTCCCCACAGAGAGCCATAAACCCACTGCTGTGCTCTTCCACCACCCATCTGCCTCCATCCTGCACCAAACACTCAGAGAGGCGAGGGCCAGATCAGATGAGCCCTGCAGGGGAGGGGGACAGGGGGAGAGAAAGACAAGGAAATGGCAAGAGAAGATGGAAGAAAGAAAGATTAGATGGAGAAAAGAAAGATCTCATATAATTTGTTATTCTCTACACGTAGTCTATGATATGCACATCACTGCATTAGTCAGTCAATTTATTTGAACATTTATGATCATGCATGCATGTCTACATGGTCCATAACACGCCCACCTCTCTCTCTCTCTCTCACACACACACACGCACACACGCGCACACACACACACACACACACACAGCTCTTAATTGATGGAATAATATAATGGCTCTGGCCTAATGTAATCTTGGCGGAGATTGAGATAGAGCAGTTTGGGTTGTGGATTTCTCATCTCAAGTGTCACCAAGGGACCTCAACTTTTGCTCTCCTCCTCCTCAACTGTCCCTCCATCCTCCAGTCTCATTTCCAGCCTTAATGACGCCGGAGAGCCACCAGAGACAGATTGAATCTTTCCATGGCTCTGTGTGTTTCAGATATGAAAAAAAACCCTTTCAGAGACATTAAGCAGTTTTCAGCTACTGCTGTATCAAATGAGATATTAAGATGTTTTGTGCTGCTAATGTAATAACGATATTGTCAGCTTTCAAATTGCAGATTTAACCATGCCATGTATGAGAGTGTGATGTTTATCAGGATAATATTGGAACATAAAGAGGCAGTGGGTCTGAGCTCAGGGTATTGGATGTCATATCATATTTAGTGGAGCTTAACGTGAGAATGAAACAGCATTACAGTGTGAATTATGTTTTCGTCAATACCTGAAAAATCTATATGGAGCTTTAGCTGGCATTTTCTGTAGAACAGAAGTGACCTAAGCCAGCATCCACTTACAACATGTTAGTCTGATTTTTGGACCATTGTAACTCACTCGTATTGATTCACTGCATGTTTTCTGTCTGAAACATTCAGATCTATTCTGCATATTAGAGACGTAATGCAATGACACTATTCTGTATATGTGTTGTGCTCTAAATATCCATATATATATTTTTATTTTAACCTGAGTGGGTGTGGACTAATCCATAAAGCTTTTGTTTGTTTGTTTGTTTTTGTTGGACTGTTTTTTTTTTGTTTATGCTTTGTATCAGGCAGTTACTAAGGATGTTGCACATGCATTGCGCAGCACTGCGGTGTTTCTTTGTCCCGTGAGCTTCATTTCTGACCGCTCAAACTAATCTCATCTGCCAGCAAAAAAAAAAACTCGCTCGTGTGACTTCCTGTGGGATCCTGATCCTGAGTCTCAACCAGATGCCCTGTGAACCTTTCTGGCAAACTTTCTAAAAAAAAATTCTTTTCAATTAAAACAGCGCACCTCCTGTTTGTATTTTTATTTGTATTTGTTTAGAACACGCATTTGGTTATATCCCTACTGCGTGCGATTATTACCAATGAGTAATGGGATTGTAATAAATCTTCTTCAGCTTTATTATTCCTTTAGTACTTGCCGACCAAGCCTGATTATTTATCAGAGCACACTGTTTAATACCGTAACTGTTTTAACAAGGTTAAACAAGGTTAGTCTTAAAGTAAGTAAAGTAACATGTTCAAATGCAAGTTAGATTGCAGAACATTTTCAAATGTAGTTAAATGTAGATGTCCTATCTAAGTAATTAATAAAATACTTTTATTCAAGAGCAACATGAATATTTAAAGTGACAAAATAAAAGAGTGATTTTGATAACGATTGTAATTGCATGTGTGTTTGATCTTTTTAGGTGAAATGCTGTAAGTACTGGCCAGATGACACGGAGATATACAGAGATATGAAGGTGACGCTGATAGAGACCCAGCTCTTGTCTGAGTATGTCATCAGAACATTCGCCGTGGAGAAGGTGAGAGAAAAAGAAAGACCTTAACACAAAAAAACTTTACTGAGAGGCAGCTGAAGAAGAATACACCTAAGCCATAGTGTGAGCAGTGTACTGGCTTTATGAATTTGTAGCAAATGCGAGTAGACATGCTCATCTTTCTTCAGATCACATATGTTCCATCTCGCATGCCTTTAGAGAAGGGTGACTGCATACCACAAAGTATTTTCTCCGTTCATTAATTTCTAATCTTCCTCTTGGTCTCAGAATAGATTGATACAAAGATAACGTGGCTTTTGTGCATAATGCTTTTTTTTCCACAAGAATAAAAATAATGGAAAAATGTATAGAGTTAGCATTGTCAAGGGCATTTCTTAGTATAACGCAGGCTATGCATGTTAGATAGGCGAAAATTCATTTTGGCAAACAAGGTTTCTGCTACCACTCTTCTTTTTTTGTAGAGGGGGGCACATGAGATCCGTGAGATCCAGCAGTTTCATTTCACAGGCTGGCCGGATCACGGTGTGCCATACCACGCTACAGGCCTGCTGGGCTTCATCCGCAGAGTCAAGGCCAAGTCAGCTGCCAACGCTGGCCCTATTGTGGTTCACTGCAGGTAGCACATCACTCTTTAATCATTCACAGGGTTTGTTTTTTTTTAAATCAGTGCATTGGCTAATTTGCTAGTAGCCAAGTTAGTCTGATTTATAATTTTAAACAGGCTTCATCAGTACTACTCTACTCCTAATAGTGAACATCATTACAGTCATTGATTATAGTGATTATAGGTTCAGTATAAGCCCAAGTGGCCTGAACCTACTAGATTTTCAGAAAGAATGAAAACCTTTACAGACATGCTGCATTAGCTAATTACTACAAATAAGTAAACCTCTGTCTCTCCCAGGAGTGCCACTTCAGCACACAGTTCTGTGTTTTTGTGACACCCCACTGAGTTGGAACTGATTTATGATAATCCATATTTACTAAGATGGGTTCAAGTCCAGCAGTGTCTGTCCATACAGCTCTTCTCTTACTTCACCTCTGCCGTGTGATCCAAATCATATTGTTTAATGGTCACATTAAACAATAAATCGGAGGCATTGTAGGAACATTTTATCAAAATGCATTCCAAATGAAATAAATGCTTAATGTTTATACAGTGTACTTGTAGTTTTGGTATGAGTCAGAAATACATTTAGAAGTAGTGTACATTTACGTGTTTACTTGCCAGACTACAAATACCAACATGCCTAGCTCCATATCTAATATTACCAAGGCTGATTTAGATTGTAGGTTTTGTTTGTTTGAAGTGTATGCAGTGTATTGATATGTTTTAAGGTAATTAACTATCATAATATGTGAATAAATATCACACTGCTTTAAACAAATTTTAGAGACAGAGAAGGTAACCTTGTTAAAAGCTAATTTCTATTTCTTAGTAGCACTAACACATTTTTTTAACTTGATATTAATATATTTTTTTTTATTAAATAATCATTAACTAAAATTTAGTATGATCATTGTCATCATTATCTTTATTATCATTAATTATTTAAAAAAAAAAAAACTATAGAATGAGAAACTGAAAAAAGAAAGCATTCATGAATTGTAATGTGTTGCTGAACCTTCACCGGGGTGACCGGCTTAAACTATTTTACATGGCACAAGAGACAGTGAAACTGATGGACCCGAACCAAACAGACTGACTGAAGAGTGCATCTGTTAAAAAATAAATAAATAAATACATAAATAAAAGACTGAATATTAAGATCTACATTGCCTGAGAATTGGATCACTCTTTGTCAGTTTATGAGGATGAATAAAACCTTTTTTTCCTTCCAAACAATGCACAGTTACTCAACAGACAAAAATACAGTCTAATTAAATTCTGGGGTCTAGAACTAAATGCAAAAACGCACAAATAAGAACAAATAAAAACCTTCAAATAAGAGGTAAAGGAGATAAAAATCAAGGTTAAAATTTATGATTATAATGTTAAAAAGGCAATCGGCATCTAAGTACCTTTGCACACACAGCCGGCTAATAACCTTAAAAAACAAATCACTACTATAATGTATGTAATTCTTTAGCCACATAGTTTACCTTAAATCTATATTTTCATAATCTAGCATTAGATAAGCTCTCTAAAACATAACCTGCACAGACATTACATTTCTTTCTGGTTTCACTGGTAATATCTGCACAGTAGATAGTGAGAATTGAAACAGCACTTTACATGTCTTATGTCTGGCACCTGAGACAGGTACCACAGGAGAGGTGAGATCCTCTCAAAGCCTTTTTTTAAATCCTTTTTTCTTAATTTCATCTTACGATTGGTTTTCATAACTTTCTCTACATTGGACATTAAATAAAAGACTGATTTTTGTGATTGTTTTTTTCTGCAGTGCGGGGGCGGGCCGGACAGGCTGTTTCATCGTGATTGACATCATGTTGGACATGGCTGAGAGGGAGGGCGTGGTCGACATCTATAACTGCGTCCGAGAGCTGCGATCTCGCCGGGTCAACATGGTCCAGACTGAGGTACTCATTTCTCAGCTGACCTTTGAATTTCCTGTTAAATAATGGTGTCTTAATTTGCAAACCTTTCAGGCTATATGGAGATGAGAGAAAAGTATAAGACAGAACGATGGGGTGACAGCACGGAGAGAGGGTGAGAGAAATGTAGGGCAGTGAATTAGAGAGACCTCAAATAGTCTGTAAACTGCGTGTTTATCCATTCATGTTCCTGTTTAAAGCTGCTTTGACTCTTTTTAGACAATCGTCAAAGCACTCTCAGTGCTTCCTGCCTGTTTAAGAGCCAATCAAGACTTAGAATGTGACACAAATCAGGTGGTTATAAGTGCCATAAAGATGCAGGAATAGCTATGGGCGAACATTACTTCGATTCTACTGCTCTCGACGATTTTATGCTGAAGAACTCTTTACTTTTCTGAACACAGACCATCTGGCCTGAGCTGTAGACTAGCTGAATGCACCATTTCCCTGTAATTCCGTTTAGATCACAAGCATCATTGGATTTAATGGGCAAATGTTTCATAGATGACATCTGGATTGGGATTTGAGTAACAACGCAGGCAAAGCTTCTCTGATTCATCCTCCACAAGTTCAGTGACCTTCAGACTGTGTGTGTGTGTGTGTGTTTGTGTATATGCATTTTCCCTCACAGGTGTTTGTGCATGTTGACATAGCCCTTCACCCTGCAGGCACTTGTTACCTTTTTATGTGCATGTTCAAACTGTCTGTGGTAATTTGCGACAACGGAAAGTGATTTGTGTTGCAAATCTGATGGTTCTCATTAAGAAGAGAACACTCATTCAAAAACATTTTTTTTAATTTGGTTGTTTTGAGGTTGATTGAGATCACAGCTGTGCTCTGATTGGTCACGGCAACAGAAAGGTCAAAGATCATTAGCTACTCTAGCAGGCACGTTAATTATGGAAGCACTGACCCTGTGTCATGATTTAGTCAAAAGTGACAAGGCCAGATTGTCTCCAAATGTCACTTCAACAGTGATTTCCATCAAAGCATGGAATCATCTGTTCGCGAATGGGGAAATGGGATGTGACCTCACGGCTCTTGTCTCCGCTGACATGTTGAGAATAAATCAGAACTATTTTAGATTGGCAAAATGCACATCGGCACAGCTCAATTTGATTTCCTTGCTAAAAAATTTTTTTACTTCAGTGCAAGAAGCACCATTACATTACAACTTAACAACTTTTTTATAAAGCTCATGTGATTAAGGATTTTAATGCCCTCAAATTAAAGTGGTAATCAAATTTGCATTTATAACCCTGTTATGAAGCACTATGTACAACCTCTACAGCTTTTCCAAAGTGTTATGAATGTGTTTGTAAAAACAAAATAATAATTAAAAAAATATCCATAGTGATCATTTTTCTCTCTTTCATTTAAAGATAAAGTCACTCTAAAATGCAAATGAATGTGTTGTAGGTACCCAAATAAAGCATTACAAAATGGCCCATGGTAACTCACAATAAAGATGAGGCAGGTGAAAAATTTCCACAGAATATTGTGGCCCATTTATTGTGGATTTCCAGGCCACAGAACTGCTCTTTTTACTATTCTCTGTTTTAGAGTGTTTTACAATGACTCCAGTGTATTAGATACATTTCACAACAAAAACTCGCATATTCTTATGCTTAAATAACTGAATTTCTTCATTTTCCTGGATGTGCCATCCATAATAATTATTAATGTTCATTATGGTTTCATCAACCAGCAGTAGTAGCATTGTTCCATAATGCACATACCGATCCTTTAACCGAAGTAATCAGGAGGCTGGTTACTGAAATATTTTAATTGTACATTCTGTTTCAGGAGCAATATGTCTTTATCCATGATGCCATTCTGGAGGCATGTCTTTGCGGTGACACCACCATTCCCGCCAATCAGCTCCGCTCCGTGTACTACGACATGAACCGATTGGATCCCCAAACCAACACCAGTCCAATCAAAGAGGAGTTTAGGGTAAGAGAGAAGCAGATTCAATGAAGTTTGGGAATGAGCATCCAAAAAAACTGAAAAAGTCTAATCTTTACACCAACATGGTCACATGCTTACAGATTTGCAACAATTTGCATGACTCAATGTGTATGAAAGATTGACGGTTAAGGTTAGACGCCTGTTATTACTTCAGTAATATGAAAGTGAACAAAATCCAATCTGATCCTCCTCACATATTTAAATTCATATGAACATTTCCTGAGCACAGCCCACCATCTTTAATTGGGTGTATCTACTGTTAATAATATTTGGCTTCAAAATTTTTTTTTTTTTAGTTTTTGGTTTTGTCCGATTTTGAAATAAGAATTACTGTAAGCTACAAAAAAAAAAAAATAAACGTTTATACGTGCTAGAGGTCTGCCCAGACATTTCCGAGCAGTCTTGCTTGAAGGCCAGTACTACTACAGTATAATATACAAGTACAAGTATAATATAAAGCTTATTAGTTTCACCGTGATTTGTGTGAATGCACGTGTGTTATACAGACGCTGAACATGGTGACCCCCACGCTGCGCGTAGAAGACTGCAGCATCGCACTACTGCCACGGAACCATGAGAAGAACCGCTGCATGGATGTGCTGCCTCCTGACCGCTGCCTGCCCTTCCTCATCACCATCGATGGAGAAAGCAGCAACTACATCAACGCTGCACTCATGGATGTAAGAAAGCCAAACATCCTCACATCTACTCTTCTCACATTCTCTTTCTTTCTTTCAGAACTACTCAAAACAACAGCATGAGCATGAAACAATATTCATCTCAGTGAAAGTGCTTCATTTACAGAGCTGCTGAGCTGACACGGTGGTTATTTGTTAATAAGGTGGGACCACAAATTAATATATTGAGGACACAAGTTATGCTTCTTGTGGTTTTTCGAGATCTATTTGGTGGCCACAAAATAGTCTCTCAGCGAGACAGAGAGAAATCAATTGAATTAGACGAAGTGGCCTAAGGAACCTCGTCCTGGAGATGACTGATAATGTTACAGTGTAGTTCAATCTTGGAATGACACATAAAGGACGTACTGGAGTCACTGACATGGATATACCATTAACCTGTGTCACCTTCTCAAAGTGAATACACTTTTTCATCCATTAAATAATTAACAGGAGCCAACGTATTAAGTATGTTGTTGCCACAACATACTGAGTCATGGACTCAAGTTACACAATTCTTGGCCATGACTTTGGGGTCTCCTGGTCACAACAAAATAATTAGTGGCAATGAGATTCTTAGCTTGTGGTCTTGAATTATTAACTGTATATTAACATTAGCACATACAGTATTGATTCAGAGCTAGCCAAATGTTCTTTCACATCACATGAATTGCTAGGAAGATGGACATATTGGGATGACATTATCTATTCCATCCTTTAAAGTATCTACATTTGTACCTATGTTGCTTCCCATTTTTCATCCTTTCTTCCCTTTCCCTCCCTCTCTCTCTTTCAACAGAGTTATAAACAGCCTTCTGCATTTATCGTTACCCAGCATCCTTTGCCAAACACAGTGAAAGATTTCTGGAGGCTGGTCCTGGACTATCACTGCACGTCCATTGTTATGCTCAATGATGTGGATCCTGCACAGGTGAGGACTACTGGATGGATGAACTGATGGATGGATGGGTGGATGGATGGCACATTTATTTGCTTTCCACATGCCCACTTGTTAATTATGGAAATAAAACGTGCTGTTATAGGAAACGATGTGACTCTTAACAGCCTAAAGCTGATTATTTTCCAATAACAGCACATCCCAAAGTGTTTTATTCCTCTTGCACCACAGCTGTGTGTCAATTCTAACAATTTCTTATTTATTAAAAAATGACATCATACTTTTTATCCAATTACATTTACATTTCATGTTGAGGATTGTCCACGAACAAGTTAGATCCACGAAACAATGTTATAACAGCACCAGCCAATTTATTATTTTTTTTTTTTTACTAAAAAACAGCTTGTCATGTTATAGAGAAACCTCAAAGCCCTCCATCTTGAAGACTTCCCTCTGAGTGAAAACCTAAAGTTACACCTTTATCTCTGACTGTTATAAAGCATTGATATTGGAGACTCCTTCCAAAAGTATGAAATAAATGCAGAAAACTTTAACATATCAACAATTACACACATTTTTTCAAGCTGTTTATGTGGAGTACCCACCATACAAGCCCATGTGTAAGTTGTTGCTATAGAAACGATAACATATTAGAACGAGTGCCTTAATATCCATCTTAATATCAAGCAGCCGGAGCCATCTGCTTTTCCTTGTGATCAGTCAGATTCAAGAATTCAGAAGCACTCTAGTGTAACTCTAGTTAACTTATGCATAATGAGGAGACCCACCTAAGCCACAACATGCTGTATGTGCAATGCCTCACAGGTTTCTTTTAAATATTTTATCTCTAGAAATAGAAAATTCGGTTTAAAGTTGTTATTTTGGTAATTACATTAACCTACATTTACATTAATCTATGACTTGATAAAGATCATATCTGTGGAAATACGCAATGTGATAAAGGGATTGTAATTATTCATGTTAGACATCAAACGAGTAATCAGACAGAATAATTAAAAATGAATGACTAGCTGAGGTACCTCTATATGTGCTGTGTAGACATAGACTCCAGTGTATATTTGTGCAAGAGTGTGAAAGGGTTCTGTGTGTCTGTGTTCGTGACTCTGCATGAATGTGCAATCCTCTGTGTGTGTGTGTGTGTGTGTGTGTGTGTGTGAGTAAGAGACTCTATGAGGGTAGCAGCCTGAGGCTCTGTCATAAAACGCCAGAATCAAAGCTAAGAGGGAGGCACAGAATCCCACCATCTCTCCCTCCATCCCACCAAAACTCATCTCCTGCTCTGCTCTCTCCCTCTTTCCCCCCTCTTCTCACTCTAAGGAGTCTTTCATTCAAAATTCTAACTGTAGATACTGAGACTATGAGGTCTAGGTACCAGGGGCATACACATACACCACACACACTCTAAATTAGACAGTGAATATTTCACTCTCTCCCTCTCTCTCATTTTTCTCCCTCACTTATAAACACATACATCAGCTCAGATTCTCCAACTGGTCTTCCAAGCATAACGTCAAAATCAGGACTGGACTGTGTGGTATGGCTGATGTAACTCATAACATTTCCCACATGACAATACTGTTAATGGTAATCACTATCAACAGCAGCATCAAGGTCTAATTTACTTGATATTTGGTTTCATTTGGAGAGTGAGAGACAGTTTGAAAAAATGTTGAAAAATGCTGTGACAAAAAGAACATTTGGATAGATTCAATATATTTTGATAGAACAGCTTTTATCCCACACATAAATTGTGATTTCATAACCTCTTTTCAGAATCTCGTGGCTACATTAAATTTAAAAAAAATCAAATGCAAAATAATAGGATTTGCTGGATCAAGTGCTATTTTATCTTTAATCTGGCAACGTCAGAGGACTGAATTGCACACAGGTAATTCAGATGATTGCATAGTCTGAATGTAGCAGCCAGAAATTCTACTTAAGTAGCTACGTAACCCGACTCTGAATACGCATAACTTTCCCTGTGTAAATATTGCTGGAACTTTTGAACTTAAGTTGCCAGGTATTCTATCTGAGGTACTATCCCAAGAGTGTCTTCTTTTCTGGATTTTAGCAGACTTATGTTATCTGGTGCTGTCAATTTCTAAATTGTAAAAAATGTAGTTACTTTGAGTCGTTTTTTTTGGGTTGAGATGGCAGCCAAAAGTTGAAAAGTGCATGCATAACTCTGATAACCTCTGACTAGTGATTAAGTTATATGTATGTAGTTTCAATAGTTTGAGGTCTGAATACCAATGTGCACATTTCTGTATTAAACCTTCACTGTGCCCTTGTAACTCATGTCTGAATATGGCCCTTTGAGAGAAGCGTGAACATGGGCTATATTAGAGCTCTGACATGAAAAGAGATGGTCATATTGCTGGAGCAGGAGCATCTCAGTGCCTGTTGAGATCCCACTCACACATCAGGTGACGTGCAGATTTCTTGCTTTTAGCTTGGCATACACTTGCAGGTGGGTGCTGAATCAGTGCTTCACTTGGCTACAGTGCACCAGCCTGGGTGGATTCACACTGTCTGATGCTCTTAGCAAAGCAAACAGTGCTTTCTCCCTGCAACCCACCTCCTTCCCTAACCTACACATCATACACAAAAGAGCCAGCCTCACTCTGCCAAAAGACACTCACACAGGCTCCATATCCTCTTCTCATCACTTATTCCTTTACAAAAAGCAATGCAATCATGTGCCTGTTGTCAGAGAATGAAATATGTAGCCAGTGTGGATCATTTCTAATGGAAATGATCAAATGGGAAATGATTTGAATATATGAATAAATAATGAAAAGGCAAAGATCTGATTCTTCGTGAGACTGCATGGCTTTATTCATGCTATTGCCGTGACATTCAAAGCTCCAGCAGATAAATTTTTTAAAACGTGTTTGAATTAGGTTTTTTTGTGCACATTTGCTGATTCTGCTTTACTGTTTGCATTTGTGTTGTAACATTCATCTGAGGGAAAGTGAAAAATGCAAGTTTACAAGAGCAATGTTTCACAAACTTTAAAGCTAGAAATCCTACTAGTGTAATGTTAATCTATGTATGTGTGTGTGTGTGTGTGTGTGTGTGTGTGTGTGTGTGTGTATGTATAGCTGTGTCCTCAGTACTGGCCAGAGAATGGGGTACATAGGCATGGTCCTCTGCAGGTGGAATTTGTGTCAGCTGATCTTGAAGAGGATATCATCAGCAGAATATTCCGCATCTACAATGCTGCTCGGGTGGGTTTTATACACACACACACACACACACACACACACACACACACACACACACAGAGGCTTAAGTCTCCACATCACCTTACTTGCTGTAAGTTAAGCTTCTTACACGACGTCCATGACCACATAGTATCACAACCTGCTGATATACTTCACTCGTCCCACCAATTCCTGCTTAGCCTGCAGATATACTCCAGTCATCCCATCAACCCTTCTCAGCCTGCTTATGTACTTTACTTATCCTACTAATCACTGCTGGATCTGCTGATATATCCCTTAACCACCCCGCTGATGTACTTTATTCACAACTCCAATCATAACACAGCCAGCTGACTTAAGTTTATTCATCCCACCAAACACAGCACAGCTATCTGACTTACTTTACTCATCCTGCCAATCACTGCACAGACAGCCCAATTAGTTTGTTCATCAAAGCAGTTGAGCCTGCTGACTTATTTGTTCCTACTAATCACAGCACAACCTTCTGAATTAATTCACTCATCCCATCAGTTACAACACAGGCATCTGCCTTACTTCAATCCAACGTCTTGTAACTGCTCAGACCAATTTATTCATTCCACTAAACACAGCACAACCTGCAGACATACTCCTTACACCAATCACAGCACAACCTGCTTACTTACTCATCCCACTAATCACAGCACAACCTGCTGACTTCTTCATCCCACTGCTAGTCACAGAACAACCTGCTGATTTCCTCATCTCACTACAAGTCACAGAACAACCTGCTGACTTACTCATCCCGCTAATCACAGCACAACCTGCTGACTTACTCATCCCACTACAAGTCACAGAACAACCTGCTGACTTACTCATCCCGCTAATCACAGCACAACCTTCTGACTTACTCATCCCACTACTAGTCACAGAACAACCTGCTGATTTCCTCATCTCACTACAAGTCACAGAACAACCTGCTGACTTACTCATCCCGCTAATCACAGCACAACCTGCTGACTTACTCATCCCACTACTAGTCACAGAACAGCCTACTGACCTACTCATCTCACTATTCACAGCAAGCCTTCTGACTTAATTCTTTTACAATGTTACAGTTCATACAGACTTCCTACTGACTTACAGATTGTGTGTGTGTGTGTGTGTGTGTGTGTGTGTGTGTGTGTGTGTGTGTGTGTGTGTGTGTGTGTGTGTTGCAGCCTCAAGATGGCTATCGTATGGTGCAGCAGTTCCAGTTCTTGGGCTGGCCCATGTACCGAGACACCCCCATGTCCAAACGCTCCTTCCTCAAACTCATTCACCAGGTGGACAAATGGCAAGAAGAATATGATGGAGGAGAGGGACGCACTGTGGTACACTGCCTGTGAGTTACACAAACACACACACACGCACACACAGAAACACTCATGCACACACTTGAAACACACACACACATACTACTACCAACATGTTCATGGACACTCAGTAGTACATAATTCATTCTCTTCCACCATTTTTCTTTCTTTCTTTAACCTTACACATTAGCCTCATCATGTTGAGTCTCTTCTGAGCATATCAAATCAGTCTTTCTGTTCTCATGTCTCCAAGTGCAGGAAAACAGATCAATAATCATTAGAGCATTAATTAACAATTAATTAATCAATCTGAGGGTTGAAAGTTTCTTCTCTGTTCTGTACAAAGAGAAACATCACCCTCTAGTGTCAAAATACACTCACTACAAGAAGGCGCTCGAGTACTTTCTGCACTTCCTTTATGCTAGAAAATTAAAGAAAGCCTTGATAATTAGCTGATGGGTTAAAGTGTGTTAATTACAGTGTTGAGTCCCTAGGCCTGGATAATTATTATAATTATAATTATAAATGTAGAAAGAGTAGCGTGTGTGAGCATGTAACTCCACAACAGCTTTGATATGAAGTGGATATGTGGTTTGACCTCATAAAGAAAGATGATTTTTTTTTTTTTTAAATGCAGATTTTATTTGAAAAACTAGGTTCAGATTAACTGTTAGGGTTAGCATTATTTAGCTACATTAATTCATAAATACCTCACAAAGATGATGCAACTGACTGGATGTTCTTTTTTTTCTTATTTGATTACTGACTTATGGCCTGTGTGTGTGTGTGTGTGTGTGTATATGTGTGTCAGAAATGGAGGCGGACGCAGTGGAACATTCTGCGCCATCAGTATTGTGAGTGAGATGTTGCGACACCAACGCTCGGTTGATGTGTTCCATGCTGTCAAAACACTGCGGAACAACAAACCCAACATGGTGGACTTACTGGTACAGCATTCACACACACACACACAAACACAAACAAAAACTGTAGTGGCACAAAAACACAGAATAACCTGATAAAATTACAAGAACAGGATCTATTTTGTGTAGGCTCAGGCATAACTCAACTACTCTGTGCTGACATGGGTAGGGTGGCAGGTGTGGCATTTGAAATATGCTGATGCACCCACTTTAATTCGGAATTGTGCTAATGGCTAAACAGTATTTTCTTCACTTTAAGAACACCTTAAAAAGTCCTCTCCTATTTCTTACAACCCAGTTTTAGGAACATACACTATAAATGTCCAACTCTCCAATAATGTAACAACATTTCAAATAGGATACTCATACATTACTAACTAAATGCAACTGACTAATCGTCCTGTTCTACTCATCCTTCTAATCACAGCTCAGTCTACTGACCCATTAATCCCATTAATCACTGCCATGCCTGCTGAACCACTTATCCTACTAATCACAGCACAACCTGCTGACCCATTAATCCCAGTAATCACAGCACCACCTGCTGACCCATTAATCCCACCAATTACAGCACAACCTGCTGACTCGCTAATTATACTAATCACAGCACCACCTGCTGACTCACTAATTATACTAATCACAGCACCACCTGCTGACCCATTAATCCCACTAATTACAGCACAACTTGCTGACTCACTAATTATACTAATCACAGCACAACTTGCTGACTCACTAATTATACTAATCACAGCACAACCTGCTGACTCACTAATTATACCAATCAGAACTCAGCCTGCTGACCCATTAATCCCACTAATCACAGCATAGCCTGCTAATTTACTTTACTCATCCCACCAATCAAATTACAGCCCGCTGATTTACTTTATTCACCCCACCAGTCACAGCCTAGTGGCTTAAAGTACTCATCCCACCAATCATAGCACGGCATACTGACCCACTAATCCCAGTACAGCCTGGTGAACATACACTATGAATCACACCCTACAACAACATACCAACAATATAATTAGGATATTTCACTAAATTTAACAAAATTAAACTAACTGAATTATTTTATGTGTAGCAAATAAGAATAAGCTTATCTTGTTGAAAATGTGAAACAGGCAGTTAGATATCATAAATAAATTTTTTTTTAAAAATCAATAAAAAATACATTATATGGTCACATACATGGGTGTGCTGGTCAGGTGTCCACAAATACATATAGTGTATACACAAGTTACATCCAATTGTACAAGAGCACCAAGATGTCACTTTTTAAAGGGAATGAGAGCAGTGATTTAATTGGCTATCACCTAACCACACCCCCTAATATATTCTGTGTAACCCCACCCTTTTTTACAGCTAATATAGAATATTATTAGAATGCTCTTTAATGTAGTGAACAGGTTCTACCTTACAAAATTATATAGAAATATAGAAAAAGTAAAACTACTGTTAAAAAAAATACATGCAGAAAGTCAATATTTGTCTCATTTCAGATAATCAGAATCTGAATATTTGTGTGTGTGTGTGTGTGTGTGTGTGTGTGTGTGTGTGTGTGTGTGTGTGCGGGTTTTTGTTGTTGTTTTTGCAGGATCAGTACAAGTTCTGCTATGAAGTGGCTTTGGAGTATCTAAACTCAGGCTAGCTGTGCTAGCCATCAGACGACATGGACATGCTTTTGGATTTTTTTTTTTTTTTAAACAGTGGATGCTCAGTGTGTGTACAGCACTAGCAGTGCAGTGTGTGTGTGTGTGTGTGTGTGCGCGTGTGGTCAGCTTGTATATTTCAAGAAATGTTCATTTATCTGACCAGGCTTTTTCAACTACTGGAAGAGTACAATATATTGTCCAGCCGTCTTCTAACTGAAGTGTGTGTTGTAAATGAAGCCAGCTCACGTTCTTCTCTCTTACTTTGGCCTCTGTGCCCTTTGGTATAATTTTCCAGCTTTTGCGCAGGACCTTCTGTGTATGTTGTTGTAATGCTTTCCATTTCTTACTGACGTGTGCCGAAATGCTCAAGTGGACACCATCGGGGCAAGAATCAAGAATCTAAATGTTATTTTATTGTGTAAATCAGTTGTAATATGGTAATGAGCAGAGCTTCACATGCCAACCATAGCGTCATTGCGTATTATGTGCCATGTTCAGAGGATCCAAAGCTTTTTTTGGCACTTTGTTTTTGATATTGTTTGTTTATATTGTAAATATGATCAGTGTAGTGTATTATTTATTCACGCTGTGTATTTCAGTGACAATCGTGTACTGGGTTCATTGGTTGAATCGCCCAGAATGTATTGTCAGCTTTGGTTCATCTTGTTTGAAGAAATATTGTACATGTTTAAATATATATTGTATGTATCATAGCAAAAGAGAAAAGGCTTGATGTTATTATTTATCTCACAAAATCTACAAATCTGTTCTTTCTGTCGGATCCTCTCTCAGTTTGTGTATTTGCAGAAACACAACAGAACAGGAATCACTGCACTGCTTAGGTTTGGCAGTCGATGGTAAAACTTTTTAGCAGGGAGACTATATAAAGCCTGATTTGGAGCTGGCAAGGAAGTAAAGTCCATGTATGTTGCGTTCATTTGTTTTTCATTTTTAAATTAAAATGAGAAAATGAGGAAACAGCTTTTTTATTTTCCATCCATTTTCTGTACTGCTTATCCTACAAAGGGTTGCAGTGAGCCTGGAGCCTATACCAGGGAACACGGGCCACAAGGCAGGTGCAATAACACACACCCATTCACATACTACAGTCAATTTAGAGATTCCAATCAGTCTACAACACATGTTTGGACTAGGGGAGGAAACTAGAGTACCTGGAGGAAACCCCCAAACACAGGGCGGAGGCGGGAATTGAGCCCCGAACCCTGGAGGTGCGAGGAAACTTTGCTAACCACTAAGCCACTGTGGCCCCCTCTTTTAATTATTTCCACTTGTTTACCCACACAAACTATAAAAATTAAACATTCATGAATCCAAATACGAAAAAAAGCCACTGCAGTAGAAGTAGGCTATAAGTTCACTATTCTAACTTTATTCTCTTTTCAGAATAGATGAGACAAATGGGATCATGTGCAGAAATAAATTTTGGGTCATTCAAATATTCTTAAATTGCAGCACCTGGAAAATCCTCCTTTACCGTCACCCTCTTGCTATTTTTAAGAAGTGATTTATATTAGCAGTACATCAGGCATTGAAGCCAATCTTTAATCTACCCTTCTTGCTATGAGCTACCCAGTCATTTCTGATACATCCAGGTCATTCAAGATTGTGCGTTTATTTTAGGCCCGTAATGAATCTGAAATGATGAAAAACAAGCAAAAGAGAAATACAAGAGCTTTGCCAAAAGAACTTTGAAAATCTCCTTTACATACACAGTGGTGTCCAGCAGTCTGAGAGCACTAGTCAAAATGCTTCTGTTTGGGATTCTTTTTCAATTTAACACGAAGGTTTTCATTACAAATGATATTATCCACAACAACTTGTGAAAAGTAGACCTGATGAGCCATGTTAGATCAAATCCATCAGAGTGTCATCTGATCACATGCTCCAATGGAAAGGATAAGACTCACGGAAAATCTGACCTTTTGTACAAAGCAGTTAAAATGGTCAATATCACAAATTTGCTTACATTTAAATAGCGGCCTAGAAATTGTACAACATCTTGATTATTCAGCATTCAAGATGAATGAACGTAACATACTCAAACTTAGTAAAATACATCAAATGTAGAATTAAAAGTTTAAGTATTTCAACTGAAACGTATCATGGCAGCTCTGCTTGTGTTCTCTCAGAGCTGTAGGTGGTGTAGGTGTGGTCCGAGTTGCAGAGGGATAACCACAGGACACACTGGTGCGACTCACTGGTAAGGAGACACACTCTGCCACACCTCTGTCTGAATCACAAGAACATGTTTACACACACCACCTCTTCCAAAGTCATCTATCAAATGAAATGATTGTGTTCAGCAAAGTGTGTGACGTTTGAAGTTAGCATGTTTTAGAAGGACCTACATGAAAAGTAATAGTAGTGTCAGGCTTAGCAGATATCCAGGATTTATAGCCTATGATTCGTACCTTTTGTGTACAATTGATTACTTATAAAGACTAGCAAAGTGAATGAGTCTTACCTTTTTTTATTTAGATCCCGATGAATGTGAAATCTTCAGCTGATTTAAATAGTGAATGCTGATTATATTGAAAAATCGAAAAAAAAAAACAATCTGCTGTTCTCACAGTAGACACCTAGAGCTAATGTATCTTTACTATATTTATATTTCAAGAAGTAATAAATAGAGTCATGTTAGCATTTTAGCAACTATTTTGCCTTGGTTAAGGTGGCCAATGTAAGAGCACCATATTTTGATCATCTTGTTCTGTACCTACATCAGTGGATGCTTTGGATCCTCACCCAAATTCAAGTTGTCATCTGTGACAGCAGAGCTGGACTTAACCAAGACAACATACTCTGCCTATTTAAAATGAATTTATCCATAATTTGGACTTTGAGCTGCATGCAGATAACATTGCAATAAATTATTGTGCATGACAATCATGAGTAAAACAAAGCTGCAAAGGACATTTATTGCAGTAAGGTTGAGTCAGTCAAGTGCAATTTGACCCCAAGTCCCTTAATCAAATTTCCATTACCGACGCTCCAACCCTGACGCTAATCTTTGTAGCTATTCTTATGAAGTAAATCATGAAAATTTTTTAGACACCATGCAACAGACCATGTTGGTTACATAACTCGAGTTACATATATATCTGTGGTTCTAAGAACCTTGGGTGGTGAGAATCAGCTGGATGCCTTCTTGTGCTCGTGTGCATGCATACCAAGACCTTTCAACTAATTCACAAGGTGATATATGATGCAGTATTTGCAGAAAAAAATTAAAAATACAGCTGTCCAACAGCCATCTTACTTCTTATACTGTCATACAGGCAGCATACATCTGTGTGTTCTCATCTGAGCTATGTATCACATTATCAGTGGTAAGCCAAAAGAGAAATTCCCACCAATCTTGAGGTTATGGTTCAGACTTGACCTCTTTATCAAATGTACCAGATTAAAGTAGGAAGAGCCTACAGTTATACAGTATAATACAGTTATCCAGAAGGCATATTGTGTATTCGTATGAGTGCAGGGTAAATGCTTTAAAATACAATTACTGACTTTAATCATTCACAAATTAAAGAACGAGTTCAGGTGTAAGCATGCAGTGTGTTTACATACAGTGCCATCTTGTGGAGCTTTATAAAATACCATTCTGTCTCAAACTCAAAAAAAAACTTTGCATGTCACTGCCTTTTTTCTGTAGCAGAAACTATTATCTAAGACATATATTGTATATTTCATTTATATAGCCTGAAAGAGAGTCTCAGTTATAAGATATATTGCTTAACCTTTGTAGGCTTATTTAAGCAAATATATTGAACTAACTGACATCACTTCTTCGCCACTAATACATGATAAAAGAGATTTTTAATGATGTTCATTACAACGGCATGACATGTTTGATGTTCATGTTCATGTCAAAGCTTCAAGGCTGTAATGCTGATGATTAACTGGCCTTGTGAAATATGAATATGAAAATATAGGTTTTAATATCACCTCATCAGAGATGACTACAAGTTATAAAACTATACTATATAGTGTATAATACTATAAAAATAAGTCATTTAGAGTATACAATAATAATTAGAAGCCTGGCTGTATTAAAAAACATAAATAAACACAATAATACTGTCTATACAATACAGCAATAATAATACAAATACATTACACTATGTTATAGTGTAATCTATGGATTGATTAATCAATAACTTACTAAAAGGTTAACTACTGCTACTAGCTTTCTAACTAACAATATGGAACTATCTAGAACAATGCTAACTATGTATGCATGTATGATAATGACCACAGCAACTGAAACAAGCGATTAGCTCACAATGAACAAAAACGAGTAGATATTCGATATTTGTTATTTGTTAGAATACTAGTTTACACTAATATAAATAAAGAATAAACACATTCTAAATGACCATTAAACCACTATCAACAAAAACAGCTAAGATAAGGATGTAAATTACAAAGTTGTCTGTTACTCACAGACACCAATATCACTAAATCAACACACAAAAACAAAGTTCGCTTTAAATAAGAATATTTTAGAGATGACTGAGAGCACATCCCCATTTCATTCATGCATTCATACAGAATTCACAAGATTCCTGCCGATTTTTTTTATGTTGAAATAAAATCATTTACAGATTTATATGCAGCCTAATTATTACAGACTATACATAATACAGAATATTTATTAATTCACATTACCTTAGGATAAGTGCAATATTTTAAACAGTATGCATAGCAGCCTGGCTTATATTTTGTTTAGACCACTGACATTCATATGCACGGCTGATTTCAGTGTATTTGCAGTATCACAGGTATACACTATTACAATTATCATCATGATTTGACCTTTGTGTACAAGAAGACTATGTAAGTGAATTTCCCTGTTTCTAGCTTTTCCCAAAACACTTCACTGCAGCAAAAGTAAACCAGCAAATGGTGGCACAAGAGCGCATTGTTTAATTCTTGCTAATTTTCTGACCAATGATTTGTTGTTAAGACGTTACTAGCTTAATATTTGACATTTTGGGCTTGGCCCTTTTTTTGCCCAGGAGTGTATGCTGAATAGGGTAGATAGTGCTTTTATTGAAGTTTGTTACGCTGCCCTGTGATGCAGCAAGACCAGCAATTTTGAAAAGACGCTGTGGTTGCCTTCAAGTGTCTCGAAAAAAGCACGTTAGTCTTCATTCTTCCTGGTTGGTAGCTGTTGTATGATCAGGGAGAACTGGTGAGACTGCGAATTGGCAAATTGGCCAAATTGGGGGAGAAACGCAAAAATTATGGCTAATTATGAAATGGAAATATTATTTTTTGAGGGTGGTTTTGAGAACTGGTATTTAGATACTGGTTCGGAGACACCAACAAGGTCAACAGCCTTAGTGTATTAAAAACCATGAACCACAAACTTGTGAGATTTGTAAGTATGTGCTGAGTGATGAGTGTATTTTATAACAGTTTTAAAGGTATTTTAAAGAATATTCTATACTGTTGGGCAGTTTCTTTTTATGCTGTTTATGTAAGGATTATTATTTGTAAATTTGAAAGAAGTTTGGTGGAAAATGATAATTATCTTGTACCATTTTTCCAGCCATTTCAGTAGCAAATAAAACTTTCAGGAAAAGTTCTAAATTACTCTTTTCCTATTTAAATTACAAATAAAAACTAATACAATATACAAATTTCATGCATATTTTATTTATTTTCTTTTTATGTGAGTCTTTCCTGTTAGAATGATAACCATTATCCACAAACTTCTAAAACATTCTAGACATGGATGGATATTGGCAGTGTGAAAGATCAAAGGCCAGTTGGATCACAGGGTGTTACAGAGGTCATTCTGGCAGCAGTTGACCTTCATGTAGGCGTTCAGCTTGAGAAACTCACAGTCAGCCATGGCCGTGCACTTCTGGTAGTGTCCATCTGCAGTGAAGAACAGAGTCAAGACCGCTCATTTAAACAGTACTGTCAGTTCTCTCTATTGCTAATGGAGATATTTGTCTGAAAAGTGTCTAGTTTCAGCTTGTAAAGAAGAGATGTTGCGAGACACGTGTCTATATGAATAGAGCTTGGCTTCATCTATAGCTACTCTGTTAACAGAAGAGATAAGTATTAAACAGCTACTTAATATAAAGGCTACAATCTTATTATCCTTGCACTTTTAGAAGTGCATCCATGTGCATTTGTGGTTGTGTGTGCACTCATTACAGTAAAAAACATCCTTCCTTTCGTTCAATATCACACCACTACTTTATCTGCACAGACAAAATAACCAAAATACATAACAGAGTTGATGCTCACATGGGGCTGTGGTGAACTTGGCTGCGACACAGGCGTCTTTTTCAGCAGGACAGGTCAGCGTTGTGATCTGACATGCCCCACCTGCCTTCTTGGGCTGGCAATGGTAGCAATCCAGAGACGTCCCTGAAACACATGTGGAGGTGTAGCACATATTACACATATTACATGACTAAGTATGATTAACTAGAGATTAGCTGCACGGGAAACAGTACAGATTACAGCAATCATAGGTGCCAATGGACCAATTAGATACCCACATAACCATTTCCTTAACTGTCATGTAGTTTCTATGTTGCGCAAAGCTCTCATTAGTGTTGCACTTTTTGTGACCTGAAAGTTATCATAGTTCATGCAGTGAAGAAAACAGAGATGTTACAGTGACGAAGAAGTTTAAGTGAGGCTGTTGGCTTAGCACACTCACCGCTGGCTACCAGTAGTATCAGCACGAGGGCAAAAACCAGGCTTCTCATTTTTTCTGCTGAAATGCAAACTGAGTACAAATAGTGTGTGACCAGTACGCCGTAGCTGAAGCAGATTTAAGACAAAAACATGCAGATGTAAATCACATAAATCACAAATCAGAACTGCATATACAATATGAAATAACTTTTATCAGAAGCACTTTCTTACTTTGTCCTTTTAATCACTTTAAAAATAGCAGTCTTTAGTTGAATTGTACAACTTGATCAAGCTAGCATAATACTAGCATCTTTCCTTCTACTGATTTACATTTTGCCATATAGAATCTACTGCAATTAGATTAGATTAGATTCAACTTTATTGTCATTGTTCAAAGTACATGTACTAAGCCAATGAAATGCAGTTAGCATCTAACCAGAAGTGCATAAGTGGCATATTTACAATACCTTACAAATAAAGATATACAGCTATGAGGGTAATATGTACAAGGAAATGGATAACTTATGTACAGAAGGTGCAGTGGGTATTATAAATGAGGATAAATATGATCTATATATGTATGTACAATCAGTGTACAGTGGTGAAGACATGTTAAGAATATGATAAGAATGTGAACAGGATATAAAAATGAATATATACAATGAATATATACATACATACATACATACACACACACACACACACACACACACATATATATACACACACATATATATGCATGTATGTAGGTACAGTAGTGCAAAAGATCGCATTATAATTTATGTAGTGCAAGATGCAAGATGAAATTATAGGTTTCAATAACAGAAAGCTACAAAGCTCTGAGGTAAAACATACACAAGTCGTACACGTCTTACCTTTCCGCCTCAAATCTGCTAGAGACTCAGAGGTCTTCACCTTTTATATCTGACCATATCTCTTCTTTCTTCCTGCCTGCTTTTACTCCTCTGCTGTGTAAACAGTCACTCCTCACACATCCTGCCCCGCCCAGTCATTTGTCTTATCACATCAGTGAGCCATCATCCTTAATATCCAGACATTTCCCAACTTTATGGATCTGTGTCCATGTGTGCATGTTTGTGCTTGTCTCTGTGTCTGCAATTAGGTAACGTAAATTTTTAATCAGTTTTCCACTTGCATGGTGGTTATTGGCTTCATCCTGACAGACCCACAATAATGATACAACTGCAGATTAAGAACTGATTTAACTACCACTATCCAAATTGAGTTGAAATCTGGTTAGTGTGAAGGCCATAGCATATGAATTATAAATTCATGCTCCTATGGCGTAACATTTCCTTTAACTTGTAACTTGTCTATTTATGCAGTAAATTCTTTAGGTATAATAAAGGCAAGACTATAAAATTAGGACATGTGAGCTGTCACTGATTGCAGTGTTTTGCATGTATAATTTGGTATTGCACCCAAGATCTTAGGCATACTACATTTTTATATTAGTTTTGCCTAATGCATAATGTTCATTAAAGTTCATTAAATCATTTTAAGTTATTGTTAATTTTTTTAAACAATTGTGATGCAATTTCTTTTTTACATTTTGTTAAGTAAAGTCATGTCAAAAAAAAAAAAAAACATCATTGGGGCTGTGTGGGATTTTACCTGCAGATACAGAAGCAAGCAAATTATGATTTGATTTGTTTTTTTGTATTGTTTGTAAAACATTTTACAATTATTTTTTTTTTTTTATTTAATAATTTTTTTCCAATATTTTTGAATGCAAATTTACAGAAATTCTTTCGTAAATTTGTAACCAGCTAAAAATAATACAAGAGTGCTGGTGTTGATGAGACGGTAGTGAAATGAAGAATGGTGGCCAGCTGCCTATCAGCACAGCCATAAAATATTATTTGCTCTTGTACATCCACTTTGTTTACATTCTGTTAGATCAGCAACACTTCCAGTCTTTTTGAATTTGTTAATGTTTGGCGACAGTGTCGTGTGTAATGAGCTTGCCATGTTTCCTGTTAGAGTCCATTGCGACAGATTCCCGATCATGATTTCAATATGTTCTTCTTTTGTCAAAGGCACTCTTAAAGTCTATCTGAAAAAATATATATACACTGCCCTCCAAAAGTTTGGAAACGCCTGAACAAAATAGGGTTTTTGGGCAATATCAGCATAAATCCTCTTTAGTTAGTGACCATTTTGCATTGATAATAAGGGACAGCGCTAGGCATCCGAGCAGTCAGTTTATTCAAACATTGACTTGATATATTACTCCAAGCCTCCTGGAGGATTGCCCAAAGATGATTCACACTGGTTGGACACTTCTTACGGACATCACGTTCCTCCCATAGCAGCTCAATGGGGTTAAGGTCAGGTGATTGGGCAGGCCACTCCATGATAGACAAGACACCGGCTCGGATGCCTAGAGTATGTAGAGCTGTAATAGCTGCTAATGGGGATTTCTTTGATGAATCCAAAATTTGAGTATTTTTCTATGTTATGTTCATGTTTATGTTCATAAACTTTTTATTTAATAA
>CM040995.1:14295134-14305294 GCA_022985145.1 Pangasius djambal | reverse complement strand
GTTACCACCCCTTTTAATTTGATTCTTGTTCAGTAACAGCACTTCCTGAAGAGCAATTCAGCAATTTGCCTTTATTTTATTTTATTTGCCTATCAGTATTAATAAATGAGATCAGTTTATAGTTACATTTAATGTTATGGATATTGAATTAGTGATTCAATAATACACTGAATTATTGCATTAATATTGAATTAGTGCATTAATATAAACCTGTGATTTGCCTTGCAGCTGGAACTAGAAGCTAGACAGAGAATAGCTGTTATAGAAACTAATCAACACTTTCTGACCAATCAGAATCGAGAATTCAACAGCGCTGTGGTATAAATTGGATGTAAATAATACATTGTAATTCAGGACAGAATCTGTTTTTATGTGTCTGGAAGTCTTCAATGTCTGAAATGCTTTTGAAGGTCAGTTAGATGCTCTTGCAGTGCCCTGTAAGAAAATTATACAGTCAACACCAGAATTATTGGTATTTTTCATGAAAATACACAAAAATTAATAACACATTTTTTTGTAAGTAGTAATTTTTTTTCTGTCATGCGCTAGTGCCAACATTATCAGCACTCCTACTATTAATATTCAGTGAAGCCTGTAAAAAGCTTTCCTGGCCCTTAAGCCACAAAACAGCCCTAGAACATCAACAGTCCACTGCCATGTTTTGGTTTTGGCTCTTCTTTCTATGCACTCTTTTTTTTTTCAAACATGCCAATGGTGTTCATGGCCAAAATGTTGGCTTTTGGTTTCTGACCACAACACACTATTCTACAGTTATTATTCAATAACTACAGTGAAGTCAGTAGGAAAGGTATGTAGTTATGGGAGTGAGGAAAGTTTGAAGTGTTCAGGCAGTGTGATAACTTCCAGGACTAAAGCTTCCTAAATGACAGCATTTAATTATCCTTATTACTGAAGATTCCAACTTTGTGGCAACAGTTTGAGGAAGGCCCACATATGGGTGTGAAGGTCAGGTGTCCACAAAACTTTTGTCCATATGGACCTATAATTACTGCTCTTATAGTATACAAATGCTATGAGAGCAGTAAACAGTAATAAATGAAACAATCAGAAAGTCAATATTTGGTGTGACAGCCCAGTTTTATAAGGAAATTGTCTGGTAAGTGTTACTGAGCATCTTGCAGAAGCAGCCACAGTTCGTCTGGAGACTTTGACTGTCACACTTGCTTCTTATTTTTGCAGCGAAACTCAGCAGCCTTCATTATGTCTGAAAAGTGGTCTGTTACATAATATGCTGCTTTCTTTACTGACATACAAACATTTTTCTGTAACATTTAATTTTGTACCGGAAAACTAAAATTAAAAATCTAAAAAATGAAAAAAAAAATCTAATCTAAAAAATAAATTATATATAAAATGTACATTAACTTATCTGCAGTAAAGTTGAAATAATGATTTTCTTAACTAAGAAATCGTTTGATAATTTGCATAATGCATGTGTATTTCCCTTTGTGCTTGTCCTGAGAGGAATAGTTTTCATTACCTGTCCAACAAATTTTCTTGGAATGTATCTGCAGCTCAAAAACTACTTTCGTCTTCTGTTCTGTAGTCATGTCTTACCTCCCGAAAGAACCACGGAACCCCCTTACTTATCAAAAAGTAGAAAATGTACTTTAATCAATTCTTCATTTCTTTCTCCATTTATATAGCCACAGTTTATACTTCTTAAACTTGCAGATGTATTTTGCAAGAACCCCAGGATTATGCAACACTGACCACTGATAAGCCCCAATAATGTCAAATAATGTTATCTTGTTAGCTTGTGATGGATTGCAGTACAGTTCAGTAGCTTATCAAATTCTCTACCCTGAAACAGTAATATTTACAGTTAACACGTTTCTATGCAAAATTCTTGATCTCTCTCTTGAACAAACACTAAATCTCTAGCAATTAATTGTATTTTATGAATCACTATGCAATGTACCCTTTTAAATTTCTTTTCTTTTTTTTTTTAAAAAAAAAATGCATAATCAGAATAAGATTTAGATACATAATAAGAATAAAGATTTTCAGTACTGAGTTCACTTTTTCAAAAATTATTACATGATCAGGACAGCAGCCCTTTATGTGAACCAAAGTGTGATTTTTTTTATATACGTTTATTGGTCACTGTTTTCAGTTTTTGAAAAAAAAATTGAAGCCCAACCATCAGCAAAACCACATATTTCACATATTTAACCACATATATTTGCAAATGTGTGCATATTCATTCAATACTGATCTCACTTAATTTTACATCCAAATAGAAAACTCTGGATAGCATTAAAATAAGTAACAAATGCTAAATTGAGCTGCAAACAAAACCCTAACAGCTAAAATTTATGATTCACGAACACTTTAGGATAGGTGGAATTTTTATATATATAAGTTATATTTCAGATATACTGTCTAGATGCAATGTATTTCTAAAGATTGCCATGGATGGGACAACTATCCAAAGAATGTTCCCTAATAATAGAGGAAACAAAGATGTTAAGCCCATAATATGTCTATATCATGGTAATAGAAGTTTCATTTCTAACATGTGTACTTTCTTGTTCCTGGATATATCACGGTACATTTTGTAGTTACAGTTTTAATTATTTCTCTCCACAAACACAGCTTGCTACAGCAGTATATTTCATGTCCAAATGCACTGCAACTTCCAAAATAGCATAAATACATCTCAAAACTCTTCACAGTAGGTAGTGTAAAGTACAACATATAAATGACATAGTCATTTGTTTCTACTGTAATTGTGAATTTTCCCTTTGGCTGAGAATATAACCAGATTTTCTTTTATACATTCCATTAGAGAATGACTGTGTGAAATATATCAGATGCTATAGCTCAGTTGTACAGTAAAAATGCATTTACTCTGCCTACTTACTTGGTGTCCTAATAATCACACTTATCTGCTTTTTTACTGCAGTCTGGGGAAAAAAATGTATACATCCAGCCCTGGCAAACTTCAGCTGATAAGTGCAGCAATCCAGGGTTTTATTAGTATGGAAAGATAGATAATAAAACTTTCCTCCTCTTCTCTGAGGTTAAGGAATGGCGAATAAGGTCACTTTGAAAACTGAATCTTTGAATGGACTGAGAGCACTTACAGGAAATAAACAGAAGGTTTTAGTACAAAGAAAGGAAGTTTTCAATATCTTGAATGTTTAATATTCCAGATTCTGCACTATTTCTAGGTCGCTATTTAAATGTAAGTAAACGTGTGATATTGACCTTGTTAACTGTTTTTGTACAAAAGGTCAGATTTTCCTCATGTCTAATCTCGTTTACTGAATCATGTGTTCAGATGACACTCCAATGCATTTGATCTAAAATTGATCATAAATTTTTGCACAAACTTATGGAGATCTTTAACTTAAAAATATATGAATCTCTGACTTGTTTTGAAAAATAGAGAAGCTAGCTTTTTTAGCTAGTTAGCTAGTGATTGTTACCCCTCAGGAGTCGACGGAGGAGCCAGGTCGACACGATCACTTGGATTTTTTTCTTATAGCAACAGCAACGAGTTAACTTAGTTCACCTGAACTAACAATTTGGTGATAAAATGTACTTACTATCACACATGAATAACACCTTAATTTTGTTATTATATGTCAGAAGGGGCTACGAGAGAATGTAATACCTGATTATAATGTAATATAATATAATATAATATAATATAATATAATATAATATAATATAATATAATATAATATAATATAATATAATATAATCACTTGTGGAGATATGGTATAATGGCAAGCATAAATAACCATTTTCTGAACTGCAAATCACACAAATACTTCTTTAAATTGTCAAGGTTCTATATATAAAGATTGCCATTACCAAAGAACCCTTGAAGAAACTCTTTTTTCCAAGTGTAGCTACCCGCTGTCCATCTGATATCTATCTGATATGAAACTTGATTGTAATCAGTTTTGAAAGAAAGTATTAAAACATTTGCAATTTGAGCTACAGAAGCACTCTACATGTTCTCTTTCCTATCTGATAGAGAAACATTCAGTTTGAAGGTTCCCCGAAAAGGCCAACCAAAGAGACAATCTTAAGAGTTCTAGATATAACCTGTACTACCATTAGCTGTTAATATTTTTTTTTAGGTAAAGGTATAATGATGAGCAAAAGATTCTTTTTTTTAATGCATAGTAGATGAGATTGACCTAACTGTAATAGTTTTGTGTAGGATTCTTTGTCAAAAAGCCCCACAATTTAGTTTAATTACATTTTTCACAGTTATGTAATTATATAATTTTATTGCACAATGGCACACATTTCTCAATAAACAGCACTCACCTTTTCTGAGCAAGTCATTGTCACTCAGTATTTAAACACTCACATTTCAAAATAAACTAATGTTTCTTAATGTTTTTTTGGAGGGGTGTTAAGATACAAAATGAGGTGAATGAGTTCCTAACATTATATCGAGATATAGATCTATTAGAACAGTCAAGTGTATTTATGGTTTTATGCAGAAAAGCCACAAAATACTCTATTCATTCTTTTTTAAAGATCACTATTTTTTTTTTAAATAGTGTAATAGTGTATTTGATTTGGGTTTTTTCTTTCAATAAGAGCCAACTCAGATACCATTTTAAATGAATATAGATGAGTATGCCTAATTATGCTGAGACATTTTCAACTGCAAATTAAGACACACTTGATGTTAGTCATTCACCCCGCAGGTCACAATTTCTTTCCTTAGGAATTTGTATGCTCAGAAGTAAAACACGGCTCCTGTGTTCCCTCCATGGTGAGAAAACAGGGAGAGTCTTTGTATTAATAAGGATAAAAGAGGGAATAGGCAAGGTTTGTTAGTGCCAGCTGAGCATGCTGGGGTCCTGCGACAAAGAATACAGCTGTCCTCTGAAGTTTGGCCAGCAAGGACAAAGCCATGACCTGCAAGGTCAGTCAGTGCTGGGAAGATCCCCCGGCTTTTGTGTTGCTAATATCATGGCTACTCAAAAAGGACAAGGGAAGGGAAGAAGCCCACATGCAATGATGTCCCAGAAGATTGGAAGATTTTGGAAGATTTTATATATATATTTAAAATGTTGTTTTACTGAGAAATGTGTGCCATTGTGTGTGTGTATGTATATAGTATATATATATATTCAGTCAGGTCCAGAAGTATTTGGACAATGACAGAGTTTTTGTGATTTTGCCTTTATACACCACCACAGTGGATTTGAAATAAAACAATCAAGATGTGATCGAAGTGTAGACTTTCAGCTTCATTTTAAGAGGTTCCACAAAAATATTTACCATTTAGGAATTATGGCCATTTTCAGCAAAGTACCTCCATTTTCAGGGGCTCGAAGGTATTTGGACAAGGTGACATAATTGTAAATATAACCATAATTTTAATACTTGGATGAAAATCCTTTGCAGTGAGCCCGTTCCATTGGCAGCCGTACATGCCCATGCCATAACACTCCCTCCACCATGTTTGACACATGATGTGGTATACTTTGGATCATGAGCTGTTCCTTTCTTTCACCATACTTTTCTCTTCCCATCATTCTGGTACAAGTTAATCTTGGTTTCATCAATCCAAAGAACTTATTCCAGAATATGGGAGGCTTTTTTGATGTTTTCTGGCAAAGTCTAATCTGGCTTTCCTGTTCTTGAATGTTACCAGCGGTTTGCACCTTGTTGTAAACCCTCTGTATTTACATTCATGAAGGCGTCTCTTGATTGTAGATTTTGACAATGATACGCCTACCTTCTCTAGAGTATTCTTGACTTCTGTTGATGTTATGAAGGGATTTTTCTTCACCAAGAAAAGGATTCTGCGATCATCCACTTTAGTTGTCTTCCGTGGTCTTCCAGGCCTTTCGATGTTGTTGAGCTCACCAGTGCTTTCTTTCTTTTTAGGAAGGTACCCAACTGTTGATTTGGCCACACCTAAGGTTTTGTTATCTCTCTTATAGATTTATGTTGTTTTTTCAGCCTAATGATGGCCTCCTTCACTTGCATTGAAATCTCCTTGGACTTCATGTTGGTAGCTCCAGTCGAACAGCTGCCAAATGCCAACTCAATACCTGATATCAACTCCAGACCTTTTATCTGCTTCATTTGTCTTGAAGTGACGAGGGAATGGACCGCACCTGGTCAATTAACTTCTTGTCAGTCAATTGTCCAAATACCTTTAAGCCCCTGAAAATAGAGGTACTTTGTTGAAAATGGCTGTAATTCCTAAATGGTAAATGCCATATTTTTGTGGAACCTCTTAAAATAAAGCTGAAAGTCTACACTTCGATCTCATCTTGATTGTTTTATTTCAAATCCATTGTGGTGGTGTATAAAGGCAAAATCACAAAAACTCTGTCATTATCCAAATACTTCTGGACCTGACAGTATACAGTAAATATATACAGAATTTTACATTTTATATATGTATATATGTACTGTATATGCATATGTCTATAATTTTACATTTTATATCTAACTAGGTTAGAGTAGTACTGCGTATAGTTGTAATAGCAGAAGACGTCTTCTTTGAACACGGGAAATTTTAATTACATGCACACCTCTGCATCTGCAGGTGGTTCGTTGTTCACTTTCTTTCCTTCCTTTCCTTTTGTATAACTCCTCTTACCTACCTGACCATAGATCTTTTTCTGAATTTTAAAATGTCGGCTTGACAGTTTTTGTGAAATCCAGATGTGTGATTTGGTTACCTGGGGACAGTTGACACAAAGTAAACTTTCATTCAGCTGACCCAAATGAATGAATGCAATGTATTAAAACATTATTTTAATTCCTCTATGAATAAAATCTGTTGTTTCATCTACACAAATAGTCTTGCATACAAAACATTGTACATTGTATTTCGACAAAAGATTACACTAGTGATCATCTGACACTAATCGATGATGCCACACTTAACTGCCATCATTTTATCATTTTAAACATTGAATCTAAGAAAATATGCATTAACCAAATAAAAGTTAACCTACCTCGGGCGACAGTATCTATTTTTTTAGGATTCTTTGCTGACAAAGCTGCATTTTGTTCTTAAAACATTGATGCTAATGGCAAGAGGACATGAAGAACTTTTCTTTAAAGTGATTTATTTATTAATCAATAATTTATTATAAATTATTAATTACACTTTATTATAAATAAATAATTGGGGTAACAGTGTTGTACATTCCTGGGCAAAAATAGGCCAAGCCCAAAATGGCAAATCAAACAACAAATCATTGGTCAGAAATTGAGCAAGAATTAAACAAATGCACTCCTGAGAGCTCCTGTGCCACCATTTGATGGTTTACTTTTGCTGCAGTGAACTGTTTGGGGGAAAGCTAGAAACAGGGAAATTCACTTATATAGTCTTCTTGTACGCAAAGATAAAATCATGATAATGATTAAAATGTTTGGTGTAAAATTCAAACACATGACAAACAATTTTGGGTGCACAAAATTTTCCAAAAATATCCTCTGGGATGTTTTTTTTTTTCTTAACCAAAAAATCATTAATCTTTTATCTGCCACATCTGCTGCAGCTCATCAATGGCCACAAGGCCACGAACGTCCTTTATCTATTTGTTTAATTCTTGCTAATTTCCTGACCAATGATTTGTTGTCAAGACCATTAAAAGATTACTATTTTTGCTGAAAATAAAGAAAAAATAAATTAACAATTCTTCTTCCCATGATCTTCAGAAAATTTGAATGATGCAACTCTGTTGAACATGTGACCTGGAATATTCCAAATATGTAATGGGGTGAATGTGTTCAGGTAACAGGACAGATTGAATGTTGTGGGACTAAAATCTACATTTTTCATAACCTATAATGGATGACTCATGGAAAAGGAAGCTTCAAGCATGAGATGTTAAATGGATTCACACAATAATGCAAAAATATTGAGATTTTATGATTATATTTCAATATAAGTTGTAGTGGGCTGGGACGGGACAGGGAAAAATGCTGTTTCCTAAGTGTAGAGACGTTTTATGTTATTTATCTGAAATATGCACAGATTTACCTATGTTTAAAATGCCTCTCGTCTTTATTTTACATACATATTTGTAAATGTAATATCAGTGGGACATGGAATCACCGTTCAAAAGGCCACTCACTGATCAGAAAAATGTTGCCAGAGTTAGATTTTACTTCTGTTGACAGGATTTACACACTTTACAAAATTACTGTGTAATTAAAAATACATTTAGGACCCTGGGTTTGTTAACAGAGTCATAAAAGAATCATTTCGTGCAAAGATCTGACATTTTCCATCTCTGATAATGCAAAAAAGTTACAGTATGTGCTTGTTCTAGCCTGATTGTTGAGTTTTCTAGTCTTTTGAGCAAAACCTATTAATATTGTGCTTTAATTTATATCATATAAAGATAGTTATTAAGGTTTAGTGTTTTTATATTAATTAAAAGTACAGAGAGTGTGTTGTTGTTGTTGTTGTTGTTGTCCTTAGGAACATCCGGGTCTTTGTGATGGTCGCGTCGGTCGCTAGTCAGCAGCCATTTTGGACGCGCTTGAGCTTTTCCCATGTCAACGCCACAGCTGTGTGTTTAGGGAACTGGGGGAAAAAAAGGGAACATGTTTCCACTCGGTTTGTAGCACAAGATACGCCGTTGTTTTAGGGAACAGTCGCTGGCGTTGTGTCGATATGAACTTGTGTATTTTTGTGAAGTTGTGCTTTATTTCTTTTGCTGCTTCTTCACACGGAGCGAGTGTTTTATTCACTAACTCGGTGTTGGTGCTGTAGCAGTGGTCACAGGCCATGCACTGCATGTTTGCATTCATGTGTCGCGGGTAATAATTATCTATTTATTTTATTTTAAATGCTTTCCAAAGGAAAAAATCCTAAAAGACAGAGTCTTTCTCGGGTCTCCGTCCATCTCTCTGCAGGAATATGTTTGCTCGCTGGGTGACATTGGCACTCATTCGGGGAAGTTTGTTAGCAGGTAAGAAGTCACTCTGCATTGTTGTGATTTATAAATGGAGTAACATTAACGCTTCGTGTCAAATATAACACAGATATTATAGAACACGAGCCATGAGCAAACCAAATGGCCGTCTCTGACACAATAAACTCAACCTATCTGAAATACTGGAGCGTTATTAGCCCGTGTGTGAGCCAGTGTTTTTATTGTACCTTGCTACACGCATTCAGTCTTCCTATTGCTTACTGCTGTGTGTTCACATCATGAGCTGTTAAATCATTATTAGGTCAGATTAACTTTTCATTTTTCAGTTGTATTTTGTTCGTAATTGCTTAAAATATGATCAATCAGTGGTAAAACAGAGAGAGAATGTATACAGTACATGGAGGTACAAAGAAAGAGTTTGAGACACATGTCACGAACAGCTGCTTTTTAACTATTAAAACCGCTTCCTCCACCAGATGGCGCTGTTTCACTTACAGCGCATATGGAGAATACATATATAACATGCTGATCTGTACTGTTCTGTATATATAAAATTATTGCTAGATTTAAGTATTGAACATTTTAAACACATTAAAGTTAAATAGTTTAATTGCATTAATTAAGTACATTTATTACATGCTTTTATTATTTTGTCCAATAGTTATTTATAATCTGCTGATTAGCTTGCACGTGTTTCATGAGTGAATCTTTCACTGGTTTTATTTCTATAAAAGTGAATTTGGAAAAAAAAATGTTTTGGAAACTGTCTTGATCATTCTCATATACATGGGAATATGATGAAGTTTTACATATCCTGGGCTTTGTTTGTACATTAATATCGTCTGTTCCTCAGCACGTTCAGTTTGTTCTCCTTGATCAGGGGCTCTTGAGGTTTGGATTAAACCCATTCAGTTTGTCTGGATAAAACTATAGTGTAATATACTTATTGCAAATTGTCAAAGTTCACACTTTTTGTGAATGTCTGTCTCAGGTTTTGATTTAATAAATAAATCAATAAATAAAATAACTCTTTATGATTCGGAAAATGTCATGAGAATATCAGTATATTTGTACAGTTGTCCAAAAGTTTAATCTAGACGAAGCTGTAAAATTTTCATCAAACTGCTTTCCTGAAAAAAAGAAGAGGATACTATGATATAAATTAAATATCAAAGCAGTCGAACCTCTGCTCTAATAAATCATTCACATTGTTGGTTGGTTGGTTGAAGAAAAAAAAAAAAAAAAAAA
>CM040995.1:14225526-14295034 GCA_022985145.1 Pangasius djambal | reverse complement strand
TCTTTTTTCCTATCTCTCTCATGAAGTGTGTGTGTGTGTGTGTGTGTGTGTGTGTGTGTGTGTGTGTGTGTGTGTGGTGAGGGGGGTAAGTGGTTAGTGGGAGATTGGTTACCACTTGGGGGATGGGCACCCTCTTAGCTATACGTGACGCTTAAAGAGACACTGGTGGTTTGTTTCTTTTTGTTGTTTTTTTTAAATATATGTTAATTAAAAATGACTGAAGTCTATCACGGTTGTGTCATCAGAGACACTGTTCACACTTGGTATGAACATCTGCCTCAGGTGATTGGATCACAAGTAGACAATGGTTAATACGGGTGTCGGTGAGGTCAAATGCTTCTTGAGATCTGACCATTCAGATCAGGGACACTTTACATTTGCCATGTGAATGGCAATGCGTTCTACTTTTTTTTTCACTTCAGTTTTTTTCCTTCCCACTCCTAGCACAGTTACTTGATGTAAACGCAGTCTAACCCAGTTCTGTGTACATTTCTAGGTGAAGGATATGGGGAAGGGATGAGGCTGGTAAAGAGATCGATATTTATATTATATGCCCCTTTCATAATTAAAACCGTAAAACTGAGAAGTATGTGTGGTTAACCTTCGGTGTATATTAAGCATGTATCCTTTATTACAAGCAAGGTTTCGATGACTCGTTAAACAACAATTAAGGCTTTATTGAAAGTAGTTTATCAGTAGTTGACATTATGCTCTACTATTACTGTGTGTGTGTGTGTGTGTATGTATATGTATGTATGTATGTATATATATATATATGTGTGTGTGTGTGTGTGTGTGTGTGTGTGTGTGTGTGTGTATTACCACATATATTTTGTTTCTTAGGTCCTGGGCAAGGTGAGGTTGGCACCAGAGAGTGTGCGTATTATAATGATAACTGGCGAGCTGAGAAGACTAATCAGAGTGGCTACGAGAGATGTGAGGGAGAAAAGGACAAGCGACAGCACTGCTATGCATCCTGGATCAACTCTTCAGGAACCATACACCTGGTGAAAAAGGGCTGCTGGCTCGATGACTTCAACTGCTACGACAGGTAAAATATTACACAGGAGAATAATGTTCTCTCAAGAACATTTTACCCTTTTTAAAGCCGATATCCTCATTTCTTTCTGTGTGTGTGAGCAGACAGGAGTGTGTGGCCACAGAGGAGAACCCTCAGGTATTTTTTTGCTGCTGTGAGGGAAATTACTGCAATGAAAGATTCACACACTTGCCCGAAGTGATTGCTCCTGCAGGTGAGACACCACAGAGACTGTTGTAATCTTGTTTTCCGTAACAGAATGTTAAATTCAGTTAAATATTTAAAAAACCTAAAATGTACAGCTGCAAAATGTACACTATATGGCCAGTTTGTGGACACCTGACCATCACACTGTATGTGCTTATTGACCATCCAGTTTCAAAGTCGGTTCTCCCCCTTGCTGTTTTAATAAGCTCCACTCTTCTGGGAAGGCTTTCCACTAGATTTTGGATCTTGGCTGTGGGGATTTGTGCTCATTCAGCCACAAGAGCGTTAGTGAGGTCAGACATTAACGTTGGGCGAAAAGGCCTGGGGTTTAGTCAGTGGTCCAGAGTTCTTCTTCCACTCCAACCTTGGCAAACCATGTCTTCATGGAGCTTGATTTGTGCACACGTGCACTGTCATGCTGGAACATGTTTGGGCTAGACACCTTTAATTCTAGTGAAGGGAAATTGTAATGTTACAGCACACACATCACCCTATACAATTGTGTGCTTCCAACTTTGTGACAGCGGTTGGGGGAAGACCCACATATGGTTGTAATGGTCAGGTGTCCACAAACCTTTGGCCATAGTGTATATTGTACATGTAGCAACTGAGTCTATGTTTAAGCTTAAAAGTTTGTTTCCTTGTTTACATGGTCTAGTAAATTTTTTTAATCATTAAAGTGTTTATTGAGTGTTTAACTGTGCACACATTCGTTGTGTCTGGTGTTTCAGTGAAGATCCAGCCTCCTCCAGTGGGACCGTCTCTGCTTGGTGTGTTGGCATACGCTCTCCTCCCTCTGCTTGTGCTGTCTCTGGCCTTGGTACTTGCATGCTGGACTTACCACCAGCGCAAAGCTCCGTATGGCCACGTGGACATTAACCAGGTGTGACACTATAATAATTATGATAATAATTATATTTCTTTTTTATTTTAATTATTTGTCTATTATAGTCTGGTCTATGGTTATCTAACACTGAGCATGCATTAGCACACAATGCCAGAACTGTTGCCTTACACTCCTAAGCAGATTTTTTTTTCTTATTGATGTTTACAAATATGAAAATGTGTTCCAAAAAAGTGTGGTGTTACTAAGATCGCCTGCACTTTGTTATGGTAGGGTGTGGGTCCTGCTCCTCCGTCTCCTCTGGTGGGTCTGAAGCCACTACAGCTGCTGGAGCTGAAGGCAAGGGGGCGCTTCGGATGTGTGTGGAAGGCTCAGCTACTAACCGAATATGTTGCAGTCAAGATATTCCCTGTTCAGGTAAGCATCTGAAATCTTTTCTGGCTTTGATTGTAGCATACCAGGTGTTTGCATGTGAATTACAACTGACTGCAAGATGTTTGGGTGGATTTGCACAAATTAACTTTGTGCCTTGATTATTGTTTGTGTTGTGTCCAGGATAAGCAATCATGGCAGAATGAGAGAGAAATTTACCTCACTGAGGGGCTAAGACATGAGAACCTGCTACGCTACATCTCTGCTGAAAAACGAGGAACCAACCTGCAAATGGAGCTCTGGCTCATCACTGAATTCCATGAAATGGTCAGACATTGATTCATTTATTCAGTCATCCTCATCGTGTTCTTCCTTTTTTTTTTTGAACTTCTGTGCCGTAGATGTCTATAACACACCCTAAAGTGTACTCCTATTTTGAAATTAAGTTTACGCTTTCATTTTGTCTAAACATGCATTTGAATGTGATTTTCCTCAAGAGTTTTTTTTTTTTTTTTTAATGTAAGAACATTTAAATGTCAGTCATATTATGTTATGCCTTTATGCCATTTATAATCATGTAAAGGCATTCTCAATAGGGTCAGAGAATGATCGGGTTATATAAAGTGCAGCTAATGTCTTTGGGTCTCTGTGTGTGCTGTAGGGATCTCTAACAGACTATCTGAAGGGGAATGTGGTGAACTGGCCTGAGTTGTGCCACATTGCAGAGAGCATGACCCGAGGCCTGGCCTACCTACACGAGGATCTGTCTTACAGACTGGAGGGGCCTAAACCAGCAATCGCGCACAGGTATGATTTACCTGTGCTAACTTGTCTGGCTGATGGCTGTAGATTTTTCAGCCAAAAATAGCAAAACGTGCAATGGAAATTTAACTTGTCTGAATATAAGCCCTTGCACCAGTAGACAGCTATAGTGTGTGTGTGACCTTTTTCACTCTTGCTCCTCAGGGATTTTAAGAGTAAGAATGTGCTGCTCAGGACAGATTTGACTGCTGTGATTGGAGACTTTGGTCTGGCTGTGCGTTTCGAACCAGGGAAACCGCCAGGAGATACTCATGGCCAGGTAAAAGTATATAATGAAACTAAAAGACCTCACAAAGTATCTTTGAGCTCCACCTCTATCTTGAGACCTAACTTAAGTGTCCTCGTGTATCTGTGCCCTGCTTCAGGTTGGTACTAGGCGCTACATGGCCCCGGAGGTGCTGGAGGGTGCCATAAATTTTCACAGGGATGCATTTTTACGGATTGATATGTACGCTTTGGGCCTGGTGCTCTGGGAGCTGTTGTCCCGCTGCACTGTTGCTGATGGTGAGTCACTAGAAGTGAGAAACTGGGTTCTGCAAATATAAATACAAGAACTATCCCAAAAAGAGTTCAGGTTTTAGTTCTATCTCATCTTCCTCAAATGTAAGAGATAACTTACATATCATTTGCATTGCATTGTCATCACAGGGATTAACCTTTGTTTAATGAAAAATGAAACAGTGCTGCTATCCCCACGTCTATGTATTGTTACTTTTTGTTGGTGCCAGTCTTGATGTACCAAAAACCATGCAACTAAAATCGGATATTCCAGTTTTCTGGTGCCAATGGTTTGGGTATTTGTGCAGTAGAACAAAACAGTGATGTGTAATCACCTCTCACAAGAAGATAACCAAGCAGAACATTGGCTTATTTAGAAACCTTTTTGGTATGGCTTTAACATTGTGTCACTGGCTGGTTCAGGGTCTGTGCATGACTACATGCTCCCGTTTGAGGAGGAGGTGGGTCACCACCCATCTCTGGAGGATCTGCAGGATGTGGTGGTCCATAAGAAGATGAGGCCCGTGCTGAAGGACTGCTGGCTCAAACATCCAGTAAAGCATTTTTTTGTTTGTTTGTTTGAATTTACATATCATCTACATCATTAACAGCATATATTGAAAATATCTGAGTTGCACTTGAGGTTCTTAAAGAGTCTTTGTTAACTCTGTAATGACTTTTACAACAGTAATGCGGTAGCCTTTAGATCCAGCTTTCTAAGCTTGTGGGTGGAAGTAAATTCTTATAATAACAGATTGACAGGCTATCTATCTATCTATCTATCTATCTATCTATTTATTTATTTATTTATTTATTTATTTTACCCAAAGTCCATTTTTTGTTATCTCCCCTACTTCTTCATTGGATTTCTCATTAATGTGACATTATATGTTGCTGAAAAATGGTGAGATTTTGTTGTGTGTTTTAGGGATTGGCTCAGGTGTGTGAGACAGTGGAAGAGTGCTGGGACCACGATGCAGAGGCCCGTCTGTCCGCGGGCTGTGTGGAAGAACGCATCATCACCATCGCCAGGGCAACCAACACCACCAACAGTTCTACCTCAGAGTGCCTGGTCTCCATGGTTATGATAGATAGCGACTCAGCTCTCCCACTCAAAGAGGCGAGCATTTGATTGGTGTCAGTCAAGCAGGAACTAGAGACCGCTTCACCACTAACATCAAACCTCTCCAGTAATGTGAACTTTGCTTCTCTAATGAGAGTTTCTATGGAGTTAAAGAAAAAGATCTGCAAGCAAAATACTAAGTATCAAAAATCAGACTCTGTTCCAAAAAAGTGAGTGTAAAAAGTAAGTTAGGTAGCTGTGCTCACTCAAGGAATTATGGCATTTCACCCATGAATTTCAGGAGGAAACGTTTTTTTTTTCCTTCCCCCCCCCCCCCCCCTTTTTTTTTTTTTTTTTTTTTTTTTTTTTTTTTTTTTTTTTTTTTTTTTTTTTTTTTTTTTTTTTTTTTTTTTTTTTAGTTTTTTTTTAAGTTATGTCTTTAGTTGTTGATCATTTTGCTTGTGGATCTTTAAAATCTTTCGCACAAGTTTACCTCAGTAATTTTCATTTGGATGACTTTTAGTAAACCTCACACTACATCTTTTCCCTTGCATTCAGAAAGCACAAAAACACAACAGAGAAGCTGAAGCCTCATACAGCAATCAAATGACCATTTCACAGTGCACTCATTACTTCATGTTTTTGCTGGTTATTAGGATTCGAATGTGAATTTTTAAGCGAGTTTACTTTTCCTAATATCTGCATCCACTCCGCAAATACCTCCATTCAAAGGACTTGGCTCGTGAAATCTACATTCCTCACTTGTCTTCATGCTGGTGATCAGTGACTCGGCAATGTGGAGCGAGAAGCTACAGACTGTTACACAAACCCGACCTCCATTTGATCGAGTACCTCTCTTACTACTCAGTGTTTTTTTTTTTTTTTTTTTTTTTTTTTTTTTTTTTTTTTTTTTTTTTTTTTTTTTTTTTTTTTTTTTTTTTTTTTTTTTTTTTTTTTTTTTTTTTTTTTTTTTTTTTTTTAAATATAGGTGCTAGTATGTTTAGTTTCTTTGTGAAAGTGTTTGACGTGTTTTATGAAGAATGATATGCTCGTTAGAGAGCAGTTGTCTGGAACACTGGAAACAAAAGGCAGCAGGACTGTTTCGGTTTTCTTCAGTATTGCAATAATTTAGCATAGTCTCTCATTATCTGTTGTTTGACAGTTATCAGGCAGATTATAACCATGTGTGGTGGTCTGGGAAAACCCGTCAGATGTCTCTGCAACAAATTCTGGAAAACGTCCAAAAACAATGAGCCAAATAGCCAGTAATATACAACAAGAAAAACTAAATAGATTTTACTACAACAATATGAGGCTGTTTTATTTAGGCTACTTTCTAAATTTGTTTAGACTGTCTGCCTGCAAAGATCATGCTGTGTAAGGAGCCAGTTTAACAAACGAAGTAAAGCCAGCCAGTCTGCCTAAAGATGTCTAAAACCCAGCTAGCGGAGTGTGATTTTCTCACAGGCTTTATAATGAAAATTACGTGCTATAGTGAAACAGACGTAAACCTCATATATTTAGTTTGTAATCATACACCGGCTGTGTGCTTACACAGACTACAGATGTTGGTGAAGAAAGTTTTGAAAAAGATAATAGTAAGAAGAAATTTAATCGACAGAACTCACTGAATGATTCAGCAATGATTCCCCATCAATGTTAGCGTGAACGGAGGTCAGTCCAGTGAAGAGATTATGATGAGGCCTGTGTTTAAATGCTACGAGTGGCTTTTACTTCAGGTGATGATACAGACTGATGTGGGCGATGCTGATAATCAAAGTGATTAATGGTTATAACTCACAGTAATGGTTATAAATGTAGAGGTAGGCACAGTGTCTTTCAGTGGAACTGGAATAGAATCTATAAATGCCTTTCTCACTTCCGGTGATAACCAGATTTTAAAATGCTAGAACTTTACTTCTGTTTGAGATATATGTGCACACAAATTTTTAGTTCAGTTTTAGTTCAACCTGTAGTTTTCAGAATGGTATATAGTAGAAAATGTCAATCTGACCATGTGAAGGGTTTTCCCAGGCCACCACACATATTTGTATGCTTAGTCTTTGATTATTGAACCCCAGTGTAGCGTCTACAGGTTGGGCATTGTGACACGGAATTGCCTTCATGCCCTTCATGCTTTAGTATTACGCCTACGTATTTAGGGCAGGGTCTCTGAAAGTGTGTAGGTGAACACATGATGTGTGCTTTACGGACAGGTACTACCTATATAATGAGCAATAGCACTGACGCTTCAGGATTAATGAGGGTGATTTTGTTTGTGATTATACTACTCAGGTAAATGTGTGTTTGTATGTGACTGGTAACTGTAAGGTATATTTGTGTGTGTAGTTTTTAAATTGCACAGTTTTTAGCAATAGAGCTCAGCAGTAGAAACCTCTCAGTGGAGTGATGCTCAGTAAAGTTTGTGTTCCTATTTACCACTCCTTCAAAAAGCAGGCTTATTGGATCACATGTGCCAGTGTGTGTTGGCTGAGAATTTGAAGTTTAGTAGTAATATAACGATTCTGACTGCATTTAGGTGAGTATTCTATTGTGTTTGTGGTAGAAATGTAATTAAATGTATGGCTACTTTTATATGATTGAGATTTTTTATATATATATATAAATACATATAGAAAGTGCTGTGATATTTTTATTTTTGTGCTCACAATATAGCTTATGTGAAGACAATAGGTCTGTGGCTTTTGTGCACTGAGTAGCAATTACATTTTCATTTATTGATATTGAGGTTTTTTTTTTTTATTATTATTGTTATTTTTTATTATAATTATTATTATTTGTGAACTACATAAAATGTGGAACCTACCTCATTTTAACCACTCTGGAATAATGGTTACGTTTCCAAACATTTTACTCCTTAAGCTATGTTTGAATTGTATTTATGTGTTACAGCAGCATCATCCCTAACCTCTACCTGAGCCAGTTCAATAAGCTTGACTGACACTTGTAAATGTATTCCAAGATCAGGGATTTAAAGGTTAACCTATGAAGTATTACAGCTGTCTGCAGGTTAGATGGTGCCAAATTTCTTTTAAATGGATTAAAGCAGCAGTGCTACTAGAGTGTTAATACATGGAAGATAAAAAAAAATAAATAAAATGCTACAAAATCGTAAATGTAGTCTTAGCACGAGATATTTGGCATGCACACCTCTTTGCCAGATTGTTAAGCTTGGAAGCTGCTCTGATTTCTGTAAATCTGATGCTGCATTTGACTCCTCGTGTTTCCAAGTAGGTATTCAGAGTTGAGGGGGTGTTGTCTTTGGGTTTTCATAAGTGGTGGTTGGAAATTCCAAACTATGAGCTTTAGTCGAACACATCATATGCCTACACCTAGGTTTCATACATGCACATCTTTTTTAAAATGGTTAAAAATCAGGAAAACGGTCTTAACACAATTAATTTGGCCTGCACACCTTGGGTCATGTTTTTCCAACATCCAAAAATGATATAAATTGTTTAAAAAACTTTTTTTTTTTTTTTTAAAAATCATAAAAGGTACCAATACACAATGCTTTGAGTCATTATCTGCTGGAATCTTAAGTTTGGAAGTTGTGGCTTCTCTTTTCCCCATAATCTTAACCCTAATCCTATGCATACAGGATTCATAAATGCAAACAATTTTTTAAATGGTAAAGTAAAAAAAAAAAAATCATATATTTGTCAACACACAAAGAATCTGCCCTGCAAATCTCTATATGTAGTCTTACTCCAGAATATAAAGTTTAGAAGCTGTATGTGCTACGCCTAGAGTCTTCATACATGAAAAAGTTTTCAGTTTTGTTCAAAATCGTAAAAGTAGGGCAAAAAAACCTGTCTGGCATGGTTTTCCAGAATCTTGAGTCTGGAATCTGTGTACACTCTGGTTTCTGTAACTCTAATGCTAGCCCTATACCTATCGCTTTAATACAATCAAAATTTTAAGAAATTGTTAATCATATAATTTGTAGACACACAGAGAATTTAGACAGCAAATGTCTGTGTGTGGTCTTATTCCAACAGATATAAGGGCAAATGTGTTTGATTTCCTACACCCCTATCTAGAGAGAATGATCTTTTAGACCATCAGCATTTATTTCGAATGGTGCTGAATGACAGTTGTTAAAGGTGCATATACAGGCTGCACACACCTGTGTGTGTGTGTGTGTGTGTGTGTGTGTGTGTGTGTGTGTGTGTGTGTGTGTGTGTAAGACTGGAAGATAACAGATGTTAAAGGGTTCTTAGTAAATGTAATTTTTTTTTTAGTTCTTTATTGGTGCTTGTGTGATTCTGTTGTCTCACTGTTTCTCTCACTGCCACATCCAGAATTTCACTTAATTAAAGATGGCTAAGTACAGCAAACAAGTTGTATTTCTTAGCTCCTAACATTTTATTTATTTGAGTGTGTGTGTGTGTCTTTCCTCCCTCTCCATTAGGTCTAGTTACAGTGTGAATCAAGTTCAGTACAATATGCAGTTTGGTAATGATTAAACGCTTGGCTTCTCTTTGGTTTAGAAATATGTTGATCCTGTAAGACGGCTACTTTTTATATAATATTTAGAAGAGAACAAAGCAACTTTGGGTTCAGAGTGACAGTGCTGTAGATTAAGGGACTTAGCTCATTTACAATAATGTCTGGGTTGAAACCTCATAGAGAGCTGCTGAGTTGCTATATCTGTATATAATTATTTATTTTTTCCCCCATTTAATAAAATATATCTCCAATCACCTGGAAAGCATATTGTGACATAGTTTATCATGATATTGATATTTTATTGACATGTTTCCCAGCTGTAAGTACAAGCAGATCAATCTTTATAAGAACTGGTCTTCAATAATTTTAAGGGTTATAACCAAAGCACACGTTTTTAGGTGTACTTCTCAATAACTGCCATATAAACTGCCATATCCCCTTATGAATATTAGAAAATGAACACAGTCTCCAATGTAATGGCAAATATCCTTCAGCCCAATGACATTATTTTATCCTTCTTCCAACTTGAGGGTTACATGAATCCACCAAAGAAAAAATTACACCCGGACAAGCACTATATATTTTTAATTGAAACACACTTTATTATTACCATGTTTGAAGACACAGTTTGGAACTCGAATCCAACTCTTATGTGGACATGATGCTAAATTTTGCATGTTGTAATTTTGTTGCATATGTATAACATTGTAATGTAGGAATGTGTAAAATATTTAGCTCTTTTCCTGCTAAAAATAGGTGTTTTGGATGCCACTCCCAGTGTGCAACAAATGGGAGAAGCATTTCCATAGAAGTCTTGCTCTAAAAATAGAGCTGAATAGAAGAATTACTGGGTGACTTTTTTAAGTCATTAAATAAGACGTTTTGTGACTGCTTACTCAGTCACATTAAAACTGTAGCAAATGACAAGAAATCTCTTTCCATAACTGTTCCTCTGTGTTAACCTGAGCACCTTCTTCCTTCTTCTGTTCACTTTCACTGTCCACTCAGGTCAGACCCAGATGTAATGGTTTTCGTGGGTGAGATGCTGCATGTATGTCTCTTTCTCTGGTTTTCCAGCACTACACGAGAGATTGTACAGTTTTTATGCAACATCTTTATTTTACCTTGTTTGTTTTTTAGGAGGCTAATTAACTTATTATTTAATTTCACTGTCATATCTGTTTGCATTTTTATGTCTGCCACGATCACAACTTAAATCTACTACAACGTGATCCTCATGTTGGGTCATATGCGATGCACACCACCTGCTGTTTCTCTAGGCTGCTGATGGACTTCATTTTATTACAATTTTGGCTCAAAGCAAACCCATTAGTATAAACATATTTATTCTCAAACAGCTTTAATTTAATTCTATTTTTATAGGTATTCATTCACCAAAAATAAAAAAAAGGGATGCAGCAGGCAGAAATCCTTTCTCCCTTCAGTCAAGGCTCCTCAGAGCCTACAATCTGAAACAAGCAACCATATTTATTGTATTTGTTATGTTGGTTTAACAATGGATTTTTATTTTTTAATCTTTTTAGGATTGTGCTATTCTGTGTGCATTTGTAATTTAAACAAATAATTCTATTCCTTTGAAAAGTCTACTTCACTATAAAGACAATAAACTAAAAATATAACATTTTTGTGATAACAGTAAATTTAGTCTGAACAATTCCAGTTTAAACATATTAAATGTTTAAAAAGCTAGCATCAGTCGGATTCTCAAAAAGACAGCAAGGAGTAACATGCCCGTTTGATGTTTTTTTCAGAGATAATGGAAGGACTGCCTACACAGCTCCTTCACTCTCTCTTTTTTCCCCCCTGAAATGAGTCTAATGGCTCTGAAGTGAATGTCTTAACCCGACTTTTCTCCATCATAGCGCTCACCACTTAAGACTAAATTAATGTACAGCTCATTGTGTCCCTCTGATTCTCCTGCCTCTGCTTCCCACGCGTTTTCTTCTTTCTCTTGCAGTCTTTCTATTGCTTCCTCTTCACTCAAACATTTAATTTCTATCTTATTTCATCTTCCTCATCTTTCCCTCTTTTTTTCTTATCATAGGTAGTATTTTTGTTTATGTTCTCTCTCATATCAATATTGATTCATGTAACGCCATGGGCATGCTGTTATAGGAAAATAATCAACGATGCGGTGATGTAATGTGGCCTGAGATGAAGCATCCTGTTACTACCCCAAAGTTGATTATTTTTCTCTTGAAGTTAATAAGAACAAAATTCAGCTTGTTGTGTTATAAAGATTATGTGGAGCATCTATCATGCAAGTCCCTGTGAATAAGTTATGTACTAGAACAAGTGTATTAACAGACACCTGTGATTTGAAATACAGTTGGAATTATTGTTGGAGCCGCTACTACAGAAAATTAATCATCTTTCAATCAGAAACAAGGATTCAGTAGGAATTTGGTATAATGTGGTACTGTATCACCCCAGTGAGAGCTTCTGACCCTTTCACAAAGTCACACTCCATCACACTCCATCTGCTCAGGATTATGTAAAAATAAAAATAATAATTTAAAAAAACACTAAATGCAGCATGTTGTGTAGACTCTTTCTTTCTTTCTTTCTTTCTTTGCTAAATCTAATCTCAGATGTGATGTTCGGAATGCATTCATACAGTAGTACAAGGCTGAAGTATGTGCAATTGCATTTTTGTAATTAGTAATAGTGCATTTTTAATCCTTTATAATATTTTCTGTCTAGTTAAGCTTAATCCTGGCCACATGTTCACATGCTTTCACATCATATCAATTACCAAAGCACATTCATAAAGAATTCATTTATATTCAGTGCTGATGCTGATATAAAAAGGAATGCATTGGTCTGTACACACATTGATTTTCATAGACATCCTTGTATAATAGAAACATACAACACCACTGGTGTGTAATGTGTGTGTTATTGAGAAAGGGTGAGCTGGACAGAAACGTGTGTTTGCATATGTAATTAAAACAAGTGATTTTTTTCCCCTCTGCACTAGGATAATCCTCAAGGTCCAGCTGGTCACAGAGGGATTTGCTCACTCTCTTCATGGCAGGAGAAGGTTAAGCTCTCAGGCAAAGTGCTAAATTGGCCGTCATTTTTAAAGCTCCAAAAAGGCAAGTTGATTTCCAAACTCAGAATACACCACTCTAAAGCTGTTACTTTTTAAAATTGCAATTTAGCTTGGAAAGGTGTGAAAAGATGATAATACTTTAGTGGGTCAATTCCATTCAAGTCACTTCAGTCCATCAGTTTATTTAGCTGTTCATTTTGTGACCTTAGTATTATAAGGTTTTTATCTGGGTTAATGAATGCAATAATATGAATGACCTTATAAATCTAACACCACAATTGGGTCCTCATTTTTACTGTAACAGAGAAAGCTTATGAAAGACCAAAGTTTGAGCTCTTCGTCCATAATTGATAGCACATTTTGTTTCCCCCAAATGTAAGTCTACTTTGTAAAATATTACAAACACCTGATGCATTTTTTTCTTTGTCATTTTATATAATGCTGTTATATAATGTATGTTTTGATTAAACATAACTTGGAGAATAATCATGGATAATCTATTGCACTGCATTTAAAAAAAAAGAATATCATCTTGAGACACATATAGGTGACAAATTAAAGGAAAACCAACAAAAAGTATGTTAGCAAGGTTTTGACCACCACATACTGCCAAAAAAGCTTCAGTGCACCTCTGTTTAGAAGTCTCTGGAACTGTACTGGAGAAATAAACATCATTCTTCCTTAAGACCACTTCCATCAGGACAGACATGTTGCATTATAGAATAAAGGTGATCAGTCAGAAGAACTTTGTATTAATTTGCAGTGAGTCTTCCTTTTAAGTGGATAAGTGGACACAAACCATGCTAGCAAAATAAATACATGCCCCCCACAGCATAACGGAGTCATTGTTTTTCAATTAATTTGTCGCCTGTCTAAGAAAAGTTAAATAAATGAATGAATTGATATTTGAGTTCATGCAAAGAAATCACTGCATATTCAATCATTCATTTCATATACATATACAGTAAGTATTAAAGTGTATGTGAGACTTAAGAGTAATTCTTACAGTGGTATATCAGAGACCATAATATGGCTCCTGAAGCAGTTTTCCCAAGCTGAGTCGTGTGTAGAGACACGACACCCATCAGCAGGCACATATTGCAGATATCATTTAGCTCTAAAAATCAACCTAGACATCTTGTGCAGAAAATGTTCAGTCTCAAAACCAAGCTATAATGGCAGCACAATGTTTCTACAAAATAAAATTGATTGGATTAAAACTTGATCAATATTGTCAATTATTGCAAGATAAATACTATCTACCAAAAAGCCATTGCATCTGTAATGAATATGTTCTGGACCTTAGCCTTCATCCATTCACTGATATAATGAATGCATTTTGAATAGTGATCATCAAAACTGTTCCTAACAATCTACTGTTCTACAAAATTTGCTTCCAACAGAGTAGGGATTAGCCAGGAACTCTACTGTCTGCTGCTTGAGGGCATCCACCTTACTGACTTGCCAGGTCTACACTTGATCAAGCAAACATAATGGTAGATCGTCAGGATCTGGGTTGGTGATCACTGTGCAAGACTATTATCCATGGATCCTGATAGTTCTGGCTGTCAATAGTGAAGTAACAATAACACATAGTATGTCTTGTACATGGTTGAAGCATCATGGGAATCAGTAAATGTACCTGTTTGCTCAAGAGTCCACTGTAGTTCTGTCTATATGCCTTTACATACTCCAGCATACCATGTGCTTTAAACTCTGATCTTGAAAAGGTTCTTCCTGAAATAATAAGTAGTATTTATAGAATGGTTTCTTCAGTGTTACAAGACTCACAAGCTGCAAGGTTCCTGGAGGCAGGTATCAGCACCTGGAACAATCCAGTTGGAGCCATGGTGACAGCCTCATAGGAAGGAGGGGAGGAGTGCTGAGACCCCTCAACCTGCTCCTCCTCAGGGTGATAATGCTCCTTAATCGTATCTGCAGTGAGCCCCTGCTTTTCTTGCACATGCTCCAAGTCCACTGATGCCTCTTGGTTTATTTGTTGGTACAGATAGGAAGCATTCTTTATCTGCCGCCTCGCTAAGTGCCTCCTGTATGCCCGCTGGATTATGGTGGCTGAGACCTCCTCCTGCTTGCGCCGGAGAGTGGTGGTAATGGGTTCATAAGAGGTCTTGGAAGGGTTGGATATCATAAACTTCTCCTCCATCTGCTGCTTAAGGGCATCCATCTCACCCGACTCACCCAGCACACGTTTGGTGAAGGCAAACAGGATGTCCAGGCAGTGGATCTTGTCTCCACTCACCATGGGTAGATCCATCGAAATCAGCTTGAGCTTGTTGGGTTTAGCAATTCGCAGGGGCTCTGCAAGTGTATCTGCAAAACTGGAAAGCTTGGAGTACTCAATGAAATGCGTTGCTTCCACATCAAACTTCTCCCATACTTCGTAGAACATCTCAAAGTCATCTTCACTGAGAGGCTCAGTGCTCTCCTCTGTGGCCACACTGAAGTTCTCCAAGATGATGGCAATGTACATGTTAACAACAATGAGGAAAGAGATGATGATGTAGCTAACAAAAAAAGTAATTCCCACTGAGGGGTTTCCACAATCGCCCTTTGTATTAGTACCTGTGTTGATGATGTGTGGGTTACATTCCTCTGGCGAGTTGCTTAGAATAGGATCCAGCAAATTGTCCCAGCCAGCAGAGGTGGTGATCTGGAACAGGCATATAATACTGTTTCCAAAGGTTTCAAAGTTAAACATGTCATCGATCCCACCATGCTTCTTCACATAGGCAAAGTTGGCCATCCCAAAAATGGCATAAATAAACATGACAAGGAACAGCAGAAGGCCAATGTTAAAGAGGGCTGGCAATGACATCATTAAGGCAAAGAGTAACGTCCTTATTCCTTTGGCTGCTCGTATAAGCCTGAGGACCCGTCCTATTCTGGCCAGCCTGATCACCCGAAATAAAGTTGGAGAAACAAAGTATTTCTCGATGATATCAGCCAGGACAATTCCTGTAACAAGAACCGGTATCAAATTTCAGAAATTAAAATCACATGCAATTTTGAGGACCAAGAAAACTTCCTGTTAGGATGAAGACGCCAAACTCAACTCCTACACTCTAGAAGAAAAGGTTTTCAAAGGCTTTTGGATGGGTATCCATTTTAACCTTCTAAAGAGGTTCTACTTGGAAGCTTTCTTAAAAGGGAAAGTGTCTGTTGTAGAGTCTGTCACAGAACATTTAAAAGATCCCCCAGAAGTACAAACCAAAGAGCACTTTAGAGTGCTAGATGGAATGTACTTAGAAGATCATAGCTCTGTACAAATCATTTTTCATGATTTAACAAATCTTCACCATTGACTCCATCAATGTTGTCAAGTTAGGCAGGTTTTTTCTTGGTTGTGTTTTTTTAACCCATTGCAATGGGGTAAAAGACCATGACTAACAGATGTAAATTTGTTTCAGTTTAGTTCAATTATACATTGCAATGCCCCGTAGTGGTTGGATCGTATAATTCAACTCACTACAGGGCATCCCAAAGTATAATAATTACTAATAATGAGCATGGGTTTGGAAAACAGAACTATGCAGTGCTGTGCCCCTCCAAGCAATTTGTCTATACCCACCAACAATAGACAGGATGACCACTACAAAGTCGAAGATGTTCCAGCTGATGGTGAAGAAGTAGCAGCGGAGAGCAAAGATCTTAACGAGGCATTCAGTGGTGAAGATGATGATGAAAGCCAGGTTGATGTTGTTGAGAATGGACTCCATTCGAGGAGACTGCTCGTCCGTCTCTAGCATCATGGTGATCATGTTCAAGATGATGAGCATCATGATTGTGATGTCAAAGGCTTGTTTGGAGACCAAATCAAAGAAGAAACCTTGCAGAATATTCTTGATTTAAAGACCAAACAAACGTGTTAGCAACATTAGTAATTTATTAATAACATCAGTGAGTATGGTTAAACACTTTTTTACCGTCGGCCTTGGTATGGGCTTCTGTGGCTTTTTTGACCCCAGTTTTTTCATCGCATTGTAATACTTTTTCTGTTCCTCAGTCATAAAGATGTCCTGTCCACCTTGTAATGGCAAAATAATCATATTTAGTATTTACTAAAATATTTAAGTCACTTATTAAATATTTCAGCTAAATCAGCTAGGCATCATCACCTATCTTTCTCTTCTGCTGATTGAAGTTGTCTATAATTACACCAATAAATAAATTTAGAGTGAAGAATGAGCCAAAGATGATGAAGATGACAAAGTAAAGATACATGTATAGGTTAACCTCCTTAATGGGCTGCTCTTCTACCTGTGATGAGGAAGAAAATATGTGACTAGCACTGTTTTCTTTTCCACATATTTTTCTAGAATACATAGATTACATAGAACAAATATAGAATACATAGATTTTGAATGGAATGATTAATGGTTACCCCACGTGAATCCACTGCTGCATACATGATTTCCATCCAGCCTTTGAAAGTTGCCTGTAATTCCAGATAAGAGCAACAAGCATACCCATCAATCTCTCAGGGTAGTCTCTCAAAAGAGGAAGAGTATTAAGAAGTAGTTTCATACCAGTGGCTGATATACATTTACCATATCATTAGGGATGCGACTGAATATGAATTCATTATTCAGAATGAACATTTTTTAGAAAGCTTGCCAGAAAATCATCTAGTTGAGACTACAGGTGTGCTATAGGTATGTTTTCCAGTGTTTCTGGAGACATAGTTGTAAGGTTCATTAAAGAAAAAAAAAACCTTCAGGCTTAGTCCACACCCACTTCAGGTTCAAATACAGATACAAATATTTAAGTACCAAAGAGATACAGATACCTCTAATATATCATATGTGAAAAAACAAAGACTAACACAAGAGCAACCATTGAATGTTACTGCCTAGGTAGTAGGGAATTACATGCTTTTGTGAATGACAGAGCTGATTATTTCCAGAGGTAAAGGATATGCTTGTGAATGTGATGTGACTCAGCACAGGTAGGGCTATTATGGGTTACATTGCCAAATGAGCTTATGAGTAGTCTTCCCAAGACAAATAGGATACACCAAGCCCTAAAATAATTTCTTTTCAAATGGCAACAAGAAAATGAGTACAGAGAAAGAGCATAAATTAGTGACTTACGACTTGTAAAAGTGAGAGGTAGCCCAACCCTACATTGTCGAAGTTAACCTTCACCCTGGTCCAGTAGAACTGAGTGTTGTTCATGGCCAGGCAATCTGATTTATTATTCACGATTGAGGCGTTATGGATGTATCCTGTCCTGTTCACACACTTTCCAAATTTCCCGGCAAAGAGATTGACACCCATGATGCTGAAGATAAGCCAGAAGATCAGACATACCAGCAGCACATTCATGATGGAGGGGATGGCACCAATTAGTGCATTCACCACCACCTCAACAAAAAATAAATACCACCATGTTGGACCATACAGTACAACAAGAAGTCATTAGAGACAGGCCTATTGCAAAGGAAACACTATATTGTACACATGTAGAACAAAAAGGTTACATTTCTCAGGTTATAGCATGGATATAACACAGGTTACTATCCTGCTGGCAGGAAATCACAGCAAGAATAATAAGAAGAAAAAGTGCTTTACCCGCATTCCTTCAAATCTGGACAGGGCTCTTAGTGGTCTGAGGGCTCTCAGGGTCCGCAGGGATTTAATAGCTCCAAAGTCTGAGTAGCCAAGAGAGTTAGCCACTAAGCTAATTAGCGATACCTGCAGGGTGAGGGGAGAAAAGAACTTGATCACTTGTTTTTTTGTTGTTTTTTTTTTAAATAATCTATGAGGTATGATTAAATAAAACATTGATCAGAGCTCTAAGCAGTTGTATGGTTGCTTCTGCAATAGTTGGCCATCATATCTGAGCTGGGAAAACTGTGGCACATCATTACATATTGTATAAACCTGAGATTCTGAATACCAGTTCAATTCAGTTGTTACAGAATGTGAGAGCGATATCATTAAAACAACCACATGTAGTAAATCTGAGTACCTACAATGAGAACTTTTAAAACAACCCTTTTAGGATGTTAAACATGTACGCAATACGTACAAGTAATACATTGTGCATAGATTTCAAGATAAATAATTATGTGCATAGTAATTAATGTAAAAAAAAAAAAAAAATACCAGGGTATTACCAATTATTGTATTACTACAGAAAATGCATGCATATTTACTGACTGAAACAAGTAGGCAAGTACAGGTAACAAACGCACCAAGGCCTGCATTCTAAAACCAACAACAAGGTAAAAAGACACATCAGTATCTTTAAGTACAATACAAAAGCTCAGCATATGCTAGCATGTAATTTGTGGATTATTCAGATTATTATTATTACCTGTGCTAGACGTATGACTGATTTTCACTCGAGTCAATATCTCACAAGAAAAATGGACTTAAGTTCAAGGTCAGAATCGCATTTACTCGAAATACACCTCTGTTTTTGGCAAACTTTGCACTCAAATGCACCATGCAACTCAAACATGACTACTGTATAGTGCAAATTATGTCTGAGATCTAAATACTGTATTTCTGTATTAACTCCTCACTATGGGTGTACTCAAAGTGTATCAGAACTACATACAAGCTATTAAGATCTCACTGCATAGTAGCACTTAAGTTACTATATACATTAACAGCTGTGTACCAGACATTACTTGTAGTTATTATGCAATTACTTGATAGTCAGCTAGTAAGTATAAGAAACAAATATTAATGATCAGAGTAGGGGGTGCAAAACATCTTCAAAGTGTATCAAAACACTTTTATGTTAACATGAACAGATTTTTAACATTCTACAGAAAAAAATGCAGCCAAAGTTGAAAAGATCTAAAGATGAGACTAAACACTGTAAAGCCAATACATGTTTTGGGACATTCTACAGGAACGCATTTATTGGAATAAAATTCAAAGTTGCAATCTAGAATGTAGTTGTTTGCAGAAATGTTTCCACTCTATTCTACATTCAGAGCAGACAGTATGGTATTCGACTGTTGAATGACCCATTATTGATGATGGTTGGAAATAACATGAGGTAAACGAAGAGTTAATGAGATGACATGTGGACAAAACCAGGACAAACATGCACATATGTACACTAGTTAGTGTACATACCCACATACTCAACTATATATGCATATTCACTATGCATATATATTAAATAGAGTGAGGGTTTTATAAAGAATTTTTTTTTTCATTTAATGGAAGTCAAATTTAATGTAGAATATGGTTTTACAGATTAGTAAAGATTAAGTAGAGATAAGGGCCAAAATTGCTTCTGAATGTATGTAGATAAGGATAGGGTGTAATCATTTTCATTTATTTTAATTTTATTTTGAATTTTTTTTTTTTTTTATAAATTTTGTTAGTCCCAAAAATGGCTAGTTCTTTATAAAAGAAAGAGGTACTTAATTAGAGGGATTTAGTTAAATATCTAGAGAAGATCTAATTTTCTGTGTGTAGCTCAATAAAAAACAATTCAGTAATTACTACAGTAACCAGTTACTGTTGTAAGCATGCTAGGAGACATATTATTGTCCTCAACTGCTCAAACTTCACAAGCAACAAAACAGTATAATGTTATTTTATTACTTTTTTGCCCCAGCCTTACAATGAACAGTGAAAAGTCACCACTTTTAGTATCTTCTGTAGATAACCTTTTCAGTTAATGAGTGCTATTTTAATTGGATATAAAGGCCAAGGTCCTATTACATATTAACCACATCAGTGGTACGAAATCAAAAAGTGCACTTTGAATGCAAATAAAATGCAAGTTCATCATATTCCTAGGTCACAAAGAAAGACAGTGGCATTTATATCTCAAAATGGATCAACTGAATCCAAAATGCAGCTGTGATGCAGAGAAAACAACTCATCCTGAACATCTACTCACCTCTGACCTTTGAACTATGAACTTACCCTATCATTAGAGGTGTGTGTAGAGATCTAAATAGGATTAAACAGGCAGGTGAGACCAGGAGATATGCAGTGATATGCAATAAAAGTAGTCACGCAAACAAAATGCAAAGGTGTGTGTGTGTTTGTACTGTATATCACTGTGTTCATGTCTATCTCAAATGAGCAGTGTTTGGATTCTTTGGGCCTGTAAAGTAGCCCAAATTATTACGAGTCACCTTACAAATTGGTTCATTTATAAAGTTTAAGCAAAGAAATCTGTAATTCCAGGATTGTGATGCTGTGGTATTCCACTCACAAATGTCACGTCATCACTTTGAAAGTACAACCTTGTAACCCAATTTACAATTATTGTAAAGTATAATTAATTTTTAAAAAATATATATATTTTAAGTAGTCACTAAAATGTCATTAATGTCCTAGTATTAATGCTAGTTAACCAAATATTGTTTAAAAAAAACACACACAAAAAAATCTGATACTCATTTAAGAGCAAAATGCAGCTATTGTCAGTAAAGAAACTTGAGATATGAGACATGAGACTTTTTTTTTTGTTTGTTTGCTTGATTGCTTGATTTTAACTCGTTTAATCATTCATAAACAGGTTTTCTTTTCATTTGCTGTAATACAAAAATAGTCAAATTATTAACCTCTGAAGTTTTTCAGGCAACACCTAGCACCACTGCGAGCGTTAAAATTCATAAAGTGAAGCCCGATTTTGCCACACATCTTCACCTCCATGTGCAAACTTAACCATCCTGATACTTAGCATATCATGCTTTCATTGATAGCTGTAAAACAAGGCTGTACACTCACATCCACTATCAGGAAATCCAGCCAGCACCAGTAGTTTGTGAAGTACTTCTTAAAACCATATGCAATCCATTTCAGAAGCATCTCCAACACAAAGACGTAGGTGAAGACTTTGTCCGCGTATTCTAGCACCACTTTCACCACCTTCCTCTGTTCAATATAAATGTCTTCAAATGCCTGAAAGCAGAGCATTGAGCAAAGGAGGAAATGTAAATAATTACATTAAATACTCTGCCAGTCAAAATGTTTTGAGCATCCCATATTTTAACCCTGTAATAAAATATAAGAAACTCCACGCAGCCCATTTCATAATAATATATGATTAGATTTTACTAATCTGGCTGACAGAACAAACATGTTTTCTGTCTTCTCATGGAGTTGAAGGTGTTCACTCACACGACAGCAATTAATTTTGGTATAACTTTGGTAAATTTGGTTTTTAGCCTGGTGACTCTCTATGTTAAAGCGGGTAGCAAATTAGCTACTTAGCACAATTTTGGGCCAAAGTGCATTAAAATATACCACATGCCATCCAATTTTGAATGTCACACTCCTGATTGTGCTGTTCCACCCATACACACACATGCGCATGCATGATCATTCTCACCACAAAAATAGCAACTAGACAAGGTCACCTACGTTCAGCCAAAATAACAATACACTAGTGTTATACCACTTAGTTATGCTAAAAAAACAACAACAATAATCTGTTGTGTTGTGGTTAAAAATAGATTACATGATTAGTTCAATGCTCAATGTTTTATAGTCAGGTCATTTATATCATCTAGCATTTTTGTGTTAATTTAACAGAGGCTTCAATCAACACTGGTAATTTAACTGTATGTGGAGATTTTGTATGTGGCCTCTCACCAGAGCTCCGCTGCTGAGAAGGATCATGAAGATGATGAAGGTCTCAAACCAGCTGTGCTCCACGATTTGGTAGCAGGTCTTCCTCAGCCTCCACCAGACCAGGCCTAGACCCTGGTTAGTGTTGATACCACACCACTCACAGCGACGCATGCAGACTGAACATAACCAAAATAATTACAGAGAGCAAAGCACGCTATCAGCTAAACACCCATCATGATAGTCTGGAGTACATAAGAACTGTGTTCCTAAATACTTATAATAGTAATAGTATATAATATAATAATAGTAGCCCGACTACTACAGATAGTGGAATCTAACCTTTATAAGACTAATATGGCCAAAAATACATATGGCCTGCAGGCCAAATACAGGCTGCTTTCTTTGGGAGGAAACTGGAGAGTGTAGCCCACAGACAGTGGCTCAGGCTCAGGATCAAGTCATAATATATTATTATTTTAAAATAAGTGACACAATTTGTGGCGTTGCTGAGCTTGCCAGTACACTCCTTATTTTTAAGGATGTACCAAATTGTTGATTTGGCCACTCCTAAAGTTTCTGCTATCTCTCTGAAAGGTCTGATTTTTCTTTTTCAGCCTAATGATGGCCTCCTTCACTTGCACTGACACCTCTTTGGACAACACTTGGAATCAACTCCATTCCTTTTATCTATTTAATTTGTCATGAAATGAGGAAACAGGCCACATCTGGCCATTAAACTGCATATCAGTCAATTGTCCAATTACTTTTGAGCCTGTGAAAATGAAGATACTATGTAAAAAAAAAAAATGGTCATAATTTCTAAATGATTCGTGCAGTATTTTTGTTAAACTCCTTGAATTTGTAAGTCTACACTTCAATCACATCTTGATTGCTTCATTTCAAATCCATTGTGGTGGTGTACAAAGGCATAATTACAATAACTGTGTCAATGTACAAATACATATGGAGCTGACTGTAGAAAATGGAAGTCTGGGGTTTCAATGCGTATTTATGTAGGTTAATTTTTTTTATTGTATTGTACTTAATTGAAAGAGAAAGAGTACAAAATATGTTTTACATGTCTTGTGGATTTAAATGCTTATTATTAATTTAAATATTGTCCTTAACTCACACTCAGGGAGACATTCTTCTGGCTCCATGGTGTCACCAGCTAGATGAGCGTCCTCATCTTCTCCTCCTGGATTCCTCAGATCCACAGTACTTCCTTCTGACAGGCTGAGCACTTCCTAATAAAAAGGCTGGTGTTCAATTCCTTTCTCCATTGTATCCATTCTGTAGTAGCGACATCAACTGAGCCCTGTTTAGTGCCCTAAATATTTTAAAACCAATAACTGTAATAACTGATGCTACCAATATCAGTTAAAGACAAGCGATCTTGGACCAATGTGGTGCAGGGTGCTTCCCTAAATGTTACTGAACTATGGCATTAACTTATGATAATGATTAACATTTGAACTATGGTTTCATTTCAGACTGAAGCTACTGCTACTATCTTAATGCAATTTTGTAGAGATTTCTTGCAGGAGGAAATGCTTAGAATTTTTCCAGTGATTTACTGGTGCTAGCACAAGCCTGTAATCCAACACTGAGGAGGCACAGAATGTTGACCATTATTATGTTTACTGTGGCCTTAATGATTATGTTGATAAGAAGCTAGGGATGTAACCAAATGCAAATACATTATTTGGAATGAACAAAAATGTATGTCTAAACGGAAACAAGCAATAATCATAGTAGTCACACCCACTTTGGGTCTAAATCTGAATACAGGTACAGATATTTGGAGCACAAAACAGATACAGATAGTGTAGGATAAGAAGCATAGAGTTGTTGATTTTATGAAAGTTTGTATGTCAGGTCTCCTCAAGGGTCTTCTCTTGTCTTCTAAAAGAGGTTTCACTTGGAACTCCCTCTCATTAACAAATTATGCTGTAGGGATCCCCCCACAGGGACAAATTGAAGAACTCTTTAGAGTTCTAGACTTGACGTACTTATTCTCCATCAAATTAATTGTTCAGCCTAATTTTTTATTGACCTATCATTTGCTTACATCCATTTTTACTAATGTTGATAAATTCCCACAAAAAATCAGTAACAATCAATTTACTGGTTTGTTTACTTCATCTTCTGATGTCTCTGTGCCATCTTCTTCCTCAGGAAACTCCATATCCGATTCTCCAGGTGCTATTGGAACACATATGTTCAAGCTGAGATTGGTCATGTAGCTGTCCTCCCTTTGTGAAGTGGCATGTTTCTCTGCATAACTGCTGATTCTCCCAACAGTCCCATTACATTCACCATGGTTGGTGCCATGACCCTTCATGGTTGCCCGGGCTTGCTTATTCTTGTGCCAGCGTTTGGCCAGGTTGCCGTTGAAGAGGTCCTTGATGACTCCCTGGATCCAGGTTAGGCCAGCATATATGCGTGCGATTGCTATTTGTAGGTTGTTCATCTCACCATCTTCCTCTGGAGCAGACAGGTTATCAGAGCTGAAGGAGCTCAGCAACAGAGCCAGGAAGAGGTTCAGAACCTAGGGGCAGAGAAAGTCAGAGAGAAAAAATGTATCCCATTTCTTTCTTTTTGAAAAAAAAAGCTTTTGTTATTACTACAACATTTGTAACAGGGCATTATTGGCCATTAAATTATCCTTGGAGGAATGGTGCTATTGGCTATAGGGTGCAGAGTACCCCCTTAAAGTCTGTACCTGAAGGCCAAACATCTCATACCACAACAAGTAAAATGGGCTCTTTTCTTTCCAACATTCCAGGTAGCTAAATCATACTGGCCTGATTCCAAAAATGTCAGCTGGCGCTTTATCCTGAATTTACCCACTGAGCACCAAACCTATAACCACAAAGATGATTTTACTTGAATCATCTTTTGTGGCCACCATCCATTGGACCTTGACCATTAAATAACACAGGCCCTTAGAGATGACCCAGTCATAGAAGATTTCTTCCAACCGCTGCACGTAATTCTCTAGATACTGGTATCTAGCTGCTTGCCACTAAATACAGGTGGGAATCCATGCTCTGTGATATTCAGGACTTTGTCATTTGCCCAAGCCAATGTTCCTAAACATCTTCTTACTGGGAATTCTCCCAGTTCCTCATCATTGCACCATGCCATAGATTTTGATATGCCTCCTCCCTCTGCCCTCCTTCCAAGGCATGATAACTATTCTAGTGGTTGTGGACCAACACTTTAATAAAGTCCCAAAGACTTATTCCTCTCCTTGCCTTGCTCATGGCCCTTAAAATATCTGAGCTGCACAAACTCCAGCAACTTCCAAAGCACTACAACAAATCTATTCTGATAATACACATGAAGTTTGTATTAAAGAAACTGTTTTTAACTAAATAAAACAACATCAATAAAGCATCATGATTGATGCCATGCAAACATACTAATAATATCCTTTCAACTCACCACCAGGTTTCCAATGACCATAACCAGCATGAAGACGAGGATACAGAGTGGCTGGCCAGCCACCTCCATGCAGTCCCACATCGTCTCGATCCATTCACCGCACAGCACGCGGAAAACAATCAGAAACGAGTGGAAGAAGTCCTTCATGTGCCAACGTGGCAGAGTGCAGTCCGTGCTGATCTTACACACGCAGTCCTGGTAGTTCTTCCCAAACAGCTGCATGCCAACCACAGCAAAGATGAAGACGATGATGGCCAGAACGAGGGTCAAATTGCCCAGGGCACCCACGGAGTTGCCAATGATTTTTATCAGGGTATTGAGAGTGGGCCATGACTTGGCCAGTTTGAAGACTCTCAGCTGAAAAGAGGATGGATGGATAGTTATACTGAAGTAGGTTTTGCTGGTGTAATTTCTAATAGATGTGAAAGTTGCAGCTACTCTGATGTTACCTTACCAGTCTGAATGAACGGAGCACTGATAATCCCTCTACATTGGACAGACCAAGTTCCATCAAACTCAAGCAAACAATAATCCCGTCAAAGATGTTCCAGCCTTGCTGGAAGTAGTAGTATGGGTCCAGAGCAATGACCTTCATTACCATCTCAGCCGTGAAGATCCCAGTGAACACCTTAAGACAACCAATGAAGTCTAGAATAATCAGCAACACATTAGCATCCATATCTGTGAATTTGTTTTATTAATTTGGAGGAGTGCTGAGGAATAAAATAGTGAGAAGTTGTTAATTGACAGTGCAGCTTTGGCCTTTTAAATAAATTGTACTTTTAACAGTGTTTTTTTCATCCTGTTTTCCTGCCACATTTTTTTCTGCATGCAGAGTGCCATTTGGTCCATTATAAAAAATGTACAAAATATATATGGCACAACAGCCTAGAGGAGGCCATCCACAAGAAATCAGTGACCAGCTAATAAAGGAATTAGTCAAAGAAGCAACCAAAGGCCAAGAGTAACTTTGAAGAAGCTAGAAAGATCCAAATCTCAGCGGAAACTGTTCACAGGATTACCATAGCCCAGACACTCCACAAAGCTGGGCTTTATGGAACAGTGGCAAGCCATATGAAATCCCATTTGGAGTTTGCCAAAAGACATTTTGAACCCAAGGTTCTCTAGTCTGATAAGACCAAAATTGACATTTCTGGCTTTGTCACAAAGCTCTACATTTGGAAGAAATCCAACACTGCTACCAACACCATCCCCACTGTGAAGCATGATGGTGGTAGTATCATGTTGCGTGTTACCTTTCAGAGGTGCTTCTCTGAATAATTACATCTTTATCCAGTTATTGTAAATAAATACATTACATGGTCATTATTCATGGGTCAAGAACTTCGGTTTACAACACGCCCTGAACTAGATGCTTCATAACATTATGTATGGTGCATTCTCACCTGGTTCCCCACACTCAGCATGCCATTAAATTCTTCAGTCATGGGGTAATGCTCCAGTGCCATAAAGAGTGTGTTGAGCACAATGCAGGTAGTGATGGCAAGGTCCAGGAAAGGATCCATCACCATGACGTTTACAAAATCCTTCAGACCAAGCCATGCTGGAGAGCACGTCCATATCAGATACTTTTTAGCAAACATGTACCAGCAAGAAGGGCACTTCTGATGGGCCTCTTCAAATTCTGAGTCATACAAATAAAGAAACATAGTTGTTAATATTTACTGATCTGGACAGAGTCCCACAAAAGCATTGCAACACATACCATCATTAGATGGCTGTGTGTCTACCATATTTTTAAGCTGATTTGTGGTCTTTAAAGTATCTGAGAGGCTGCTATAACATGAGATATATTGGCTGCTGTGAGTTACAACTGTGCAATGGGACATGTAAATGATATTCCTACAGGAACATAATATTGCCACAGGCCTTTTGGTCTATACTCTCAAACTAATAGAAACATCATCCTTCATAAATTGCGCTTCATCCTAGATGAGAAATCGCTAAAAATATGAAGGAATAATTTGGCTCAAATATGCAGTTGCCTGCAATTTGCACAATATGGCTACTTGTTGAAGAATAACAAAAATAGACAATGAGGAGACAAAAAAAACACTAAAAGGTTGAAGCCCACCATCCATGGCATCACTGAAGAAGTGAGAAGAAACTGAGCTGAGTTCTCGCTTCCTGCAGGCAGACAGAGCTTCTACCTGCCCTTGCTGCATGGATTTGCAGACATCATTAGCATGGTCTTCTAAACATGCCAGCTCCTGTTAGTCACCAGAGACATGGTGTATTTTTAAAATACACATTTTTCATTCACAAAAGAATATAACTTGTTTCAATGAGGTTATCTTTATAACCCAAAATCACATTAACTGTTTTCAGAAAATAGTCCAAACAGTGCAAATAATGCAATTTAATAGTGCTGACCATCTGACCTCTTTGACCTTTTCCATGCTGTGCGCAGGAAATAAGGTAGGTGTGTGTGGGCTGATGCCACCAATTCTCTTCTGGTCCGGCAAAAGTTCAAGCCGCCCATTGATGGCAAAGCTGGGTTTAACAACTTGAGAGCAGTGGCTCCTAATGCTGCTTGTGCGGCGCTTGTGCCATGGTATCACTGTGGATCCCGCCCGACTCCGTCCCTCATAGAGGACATTGATGTGATCGTCAGCCTCAGAATTTTTGCGCAGATGGAAAGTGAACACACTGCTATTGCTGCCCCGCCGTGTGCTCAAAGGATGGGAGGAGAGCGTAGCTAGGAGTGGGTGCACAAACTACAGGAAAAGACGGAGAATGGGGAAGAGCTGAGTGTTGGGAGTGCCTTAATAGGACTGGCAGGACTGGCAGAAGTCTTCAGAAATCCTACCTTCTCATCAGGAGGATCATCTTCTGCTTCCTCTGACATGGTTCTGTAGGATCTGGATCTGGATCTGGATCGATGCTCTCTGGACTCCTTGCGACTAAATGGTGATGGAGACATCTCTTGGAATGGACTCAATTCAGCTTCCTTGCTTCGCTTTCCTAATACCTGGTTGGAAGCATTCAAAATTACTATTTCACATTGCTTCTAAATACCACTGCTGTGAATGTTTCATAATCAGATTCAAAGACCAAGTGCATCCAGTGCCATCTTCTTTATATGGTGACTAAAATATTCAATTAAAGACCAAAGCGATGCATGAGTGTTAACTAAAATGAGCCTAATCAGACCCATGGTTGCACACTAAATAGTTCACATATAAACATTTATAAACAAACTGTGCATAATACCCTCTGTTCTCTGCGAAGTTGCTCCATGGCCAGCTGGAATTCTCTCTCTTTTTGCCAAGCCTCAGCAATGGTGGCCTGGTTTTGCTCCTCATATGCCATGGCCACCACAGCCAAAATCAGGTTTACCAGGTAGAACGAGCCCAGGAAGATTACCAGCACGAAGAAGATCATGTAGGTCTTACCAGCTGAACGTAGAGTCTGCCAGAAGAAGAAACATAAACATGGATGACTTTAATTTTCAACCATAGTGGCTTCATATCTATTCTACTCAGCAATAAAAAACAGGCTACCTGGTGGTAGAGGTTTTCCCAGTAGTCTTGTGTCATTAGTCTAAAGAGCGCTAGGAAGGCCCAGCCAAAACTGTCAAAACTCGTGTAGCCATAGTTTGGGTTTCTCCCCATCTTCAAACACTCGAACCCCTCAGGACACTTTCTGTATGGCAAAAGTGAGGCAGGACACAGTTACACACTCTCAAAATAACCATCATGGTAACCAATAGCCAGTATCAAAGAAATTATACTGTACTGGATAATCAATCACTAAAAAAAAATCAAATGCTCCTTAATGTTGTCTATACACATGAAAGACCATTGAGTAATCCAGGATAAAAAAATACACCAGCTACTGATTCATTTTGTAATTGGGACTTCACAAGTTTGAATCTTGACAAGGCCACAGCCATCCATGGCCAGGAGTCCAGGAGAACATAATTAGCACTGCTTTCTGAGTGGGAAAGATGCCATTACTCTCACTTACTCTCACTCTGTCAATCAGAAGTATACTAGCCAATTGCTGTTGTGTGTGAGCTCATGTACAAGCAACAGATTGATAACTGCTGGCTTTTCATGTCTTGGAGGAAGCACACGCTAACTTTGTCCTCCCAAGCTAGTAGCTGTCATACAATACGTCAGAAGTAGCTAGTAGCTGGCAGGTGGTATTGGCTAAAAGTTAGGAGGGATGGTATAGTGTGTAGCATTGCCTCCTCACAGTTCCAGGGTTTCTGGTTTGATCCTGAGCTTGGATTATTGTCTGTTTTACACACTTTCCCCTGTGTTTGTGTTGGTTTCCTCCAGGTTTTCCTGTTTCTTCCCACTGTCAAAAACATGCTAAGGTGGATTGACTGAGATAAATTGCCCACAGGTGCGAATGATCATGCTGCCCTGCGATGGACTGGCATCCCATTTGAGGTGAATTCTCCTTATTGTGCCCCTTGTTCCAAGGATAGGTTCCAGATCCATGACCCAGACCAGGATAAAGTGGTTACTGAAATGGTTATATGTTATCATATTATCAGAGAAATCCTTAAACTATGTAGACCCCACAAGACATCAGCAAGGGTAGGTATTAAGGTTTAAAGGGGATTATAATAAATTAGATGAGTATCTAGTTGCAGTTTAACATTTTCCCCCAACCCAATGCTCTCATCATCCCATCTCTCTGTTACCATGGCAGCATTAGGTTTAAGTCACAGGTAAGGTGGAGGGTAGAGTGTGAATACAGTGTCAGTATACAGATGACGATAAATCTTTTAGTGAGAGAGAGAGAGAGAGAGAGAGAGAGAGAGAGAGAGAGAGAGATGCACACAAGTTTCTGCTGATGACTACCAATATATTACACATTCACACCCTGATACAGATGCAAAAGGAACTAGTTAGGATGTTACAGTATAAACAAAACATTTGGACAAAAAGCAGACATTGCTTCAGTCAGGTCAGTGAAGAGAATTAGAAAATTAGGTCTAAAATCTATGCATTAGCAAAGCTCTGCTCTGTCCAGGGTTGCTATGCAGTCGGACATACTCAGAGTCTCTATAGTAACAGTGACCTGGAGGCAGTGGCCAAGTGCCTCTTGGGAGCAGTCTCTCCATAGTAGTGTGTATGTATGCGTGTGTAGTAGTGTGTATGTATGCGTCAAAGTCAAATGAGAAGTGCTTTTGATCACTGATCGCACTGAATAATTTCATGCAATTTATATGTCCACTTCTGAGTGAACACTTTTTGATTCCTATGTGAGCCTGTGCCAGTGCTGATAGCTGGTTCAAATCTGAAATGAACTGGATTGAATAAACTTGATTTATCCACAAGGGCAATTGGTTGGACATATCAATATATCAAAAATGTGATTAAAAAAAAAAATTATATAAAAAATGAAGACTATTCATCGGTTATGACTGCTGTTGAAATTCTCAGGACCCATCTGCAACTACATACATTTCCTGCTAGTTTTAGTATATGAACTGAATAATTCATAGAAGTTACTGAATAATATTTTTAAAGATAATGCTGCAATTATTTGTCAAGATTTAATTTAAAGTCCTGCCAAATAACTGAATAATTTGTCAGGACTTCAAATAAAATCTTGACAATTAAGTGCATCGGTTTATTTCCAAAATAGAAACATTATTATGTATATGGGCACACGTTTTTGGGATGTGTTGTACATCACACAGTGTATGCATGAAAATTTGTGATTTTATTTAATAGCTGAATATGAAAGACAAGAAAGAGCATTTCCTGTTCATCCAGTACTAGCTCAGCAACATGTTAATGCACTGCAAAGAAATCTCACAGACAAATTTTGAAAGCAAATGTCACATCAGGATGAGTGGAAATTCTCTTCTTTGTAGAATTTAAAGAAGAGAACAGTCTCTGTTATGCTGTTGGGGGTGGGGGGCATTTTGCTGCCATGGTTCAAGTCCACTCATCCCATTAGAGGAAAACATCACTGCAACTTATACAAAGTTCTTCTGATTGACACTTTTATCCTATGATGAAACATTTATGGGAATGGTCTCTTCCAGGATGACCCTACCTCCATCCAAAGGGCACAAGAATTCACTGAATGGTTGATGACGAGAAAAATGATGTAAATCATATGCTATTACTTTTATAATCACCAGATTTCAACCCAAATGAAAACCTATGGGAGATTTTGGAGTTACATTAGACAGCATCTCCACCACCACCATTAAAATGCAGTGAATATCATTTGGAAGAAAGGTGTTCCACCCTCCAGTAAAGTTCCAGAGACTTGAATTTGTTCTGGTGGCTTGTGGTGGCCCAACCCCTTACTAAGACACTTCAACTTCAGATAAGGTCAAGAGGCACAGTGAACAAGAGACACAAAGTGAAATGGTGAGAAGGTGTGTTTGTGTATGCATGTGAGAGCGAGAGCGAGAACAAGAGCGAGCGAGAGAGAGAGAGAGAGAGAGAGAGAGAGAGAGAGAGAAATGAACAGTAGCCATAATCCCCAATGTAATGTTAGATGGCAGCCATTAGCAAACCTACACAAGAGCTTAGCAGGACCAGATGTGAGTTTAGAGGGCAAGTCCTCCACACAGCAGTAGCTATGAGCTCTGAGATAATGCTGTCTAGGGTTGAAAAATTTGACCCCAGAATCCAGCCCCACAAGCGCGCATGAGAAGAGAATGATAGTTCACAGTTCACATTACTTCTATGTGCAATATGTTATGCACATCCTGGGCATGCTTTTCTTTTCCTTATGCTGGTAAGATAATTTGCTGTACATCCGTCTTTTTTTAGAGCATAGGCAAACATTTTCCAGACCATAAATGACAGCTTTCTGTGTTAACCTCCAAAATAACTTTTCTTCAACATGCTTTCTGCTTCTGGTTCTATTCAAACATTTGTCAGATTTCAGTCAGATTTGTAACAGTACATACAGTATTTTAACACCGATGAGTATTGAATTAGCTCTGGCAGCACAGACTTATTTGAGAGGCACTGGGATTTATGGGATTATCCATTTTTAAAAAACACCCACTGTTGCCCTCATCACTTGAATGCTGTTTGTTTCATAATTTAGGGTCTGTTTGATTAATCTGTTTTTTGGCGATGGTCATTAACGTGAATGTGTATATATGTAGGTGAAGCTTTTAAACAGGTGTATATCATATGATATGTGGTGGCTTATGGGTGTGTTTGGTACCTGTGCATGTCTAATGAAGAGCATTTAACTAAAAACATCACATACTGTCTTTGAAAGGGAGCTCATCTGTGTATGAACTGTACATGAAGCCAACATTTAAAGATGGATTTTCTATACTATCAACCTAAATGTAAATGATGATGCAAGACTCAGCTGACTGAAAGAGAAAATGAATAAAAAAAATGCTAATACCAATACCCGGGGTAAAATTAAACAGAACAGGGAAGACCAGTTAAGTGACACGTTTCACCAAATCTCTGATGCAGACAGTTTAGATGACGTTCTAAGACTTTAAAAGTGGAGTTCTCACATACCCAGCATCACTGCTATATCCACATATTAAGGCGTCCTTGGCTCCTTCAATTTTGTAGAAGTTTTCTGAGGAGAAAGTGCATGGCGCATTTAATGCCAAGAAAAAAGTATTCATGTAACTTTCATGTAATATGTGTTTCGTGACATTATTGTCATGATTATCTCATTATCACAGATTTCAACCTAAATTGCTATATGCTAACATATCTCTTAAAACCATATTATATTATTATCTCTGAATACACATGGCATAACATTTCACTGAAATCAAATAAGCTTGTCTGGTTAAGTGCTATAGCAGAATTTTACAGCTTCACTGTACCTTCACTGCTAATGAAGTCCTTTATGGAGTGCCAGGTCTTGTTGTTACAGAAAAAGCTTCCATTTCCTGGGTAGGTGTTGTTTACACAGTGAGCAGTGCTGCGGACACATTTCTGCCTTAGGAGACCCATGAAGAGCTGGAGACCAATCAGAGCAAAGACGCTAAGGCAGAAGACAGTCAGGATCATCACGTCTGCTAGCTTCCTTACTGACTGGATCAGAGCTCCCACAATGGTCTTCAGACCTGGACAGGCACAATACAACAACATGTATGTAAACTTATCACAGTGATGTAGCTTACAGCTATAGATTACCTCTGACTTCTTAGTAATGGATGTACTTTGTGACATTCTTCCTCCCCAACATCTTTTTCATGCATTCTGAGATGCTTTTCTGCTCAGCGCGGTTGTCAAGAGTGGTTATTGGAGTTTCTATAGACTTCCTGTCAGCTCAGACCAGTCTGGTCAATCTCCTCTGATCTCTCTCATCAGTAAGGTGTTTCAACCTGCAGACCCTCTGCTCATAGGATGTTTTTTTTGTTTGTTTGTTTTGTGAACATTCTGTGTAAACTCTAGAGACTGCTATGCATGAAAATCCCAGAAGATCAGAAATTTCTGTAATACTTAAATCAGCCCGTCTGGCCAAAAACCATACCAAGGTCAAAGCCACTGAGATCACCTTTTCCCCATTCTGATGTTTGATATGAACATTAATTGAAGCTCTTGACCTGTATCTGCCTGATTTTATGCACTGCACTGCTGCCACATGATTGACTGATTGAATAATCGCATGAACAAACAGTTGTTCCTAATAGAATGGTTGGTGAATGTGTATTCAATTTGTATCACCCTAAGATCATATCTAACCTTATCCACATCCACTTTTGGAGCAATGTCTGCTATGTGTAGTATATGTATGTGATTCTGTCAGTGGCGTGTTAGGGCTCTTACCTGGAATGACAGATATGGTTTTAAGTGCTCGCAGTACTCTGAATGTTCGTAATGCTGAGACATTGCCAAGATCCACAAACTCTGTCACGTATCTACACAGAGTGGAAATCAGATGTGGATCAGAGCTAGCTCCCATCCTCATTGTAATAAGCATGTCAAAACAATGGTATGGCCAATCTAAATGCAAAATGGGCTCAGTGAAACTTACCTTACTACCTCCAGAGTTAATATTTACCTCTCCTTCTTAGCTAAAGCGATGGGAAATGTGGTAGCTGCACCATTCAAGCATTTCCTCAAGAAAATATTACATTAGTCCGTATATCTTTTTCCTCACTCTCAGAAACAAAGAGTACTAAACTGTACCTGTACTTGAAGCTGGGGTGGTACCCTCAAACGTTTAGCTTTACTCTAAAGACTAACTAAAGTCCATTTATGCACCTTAAATTATTTGTTAAAGGTACACTATATCCACATTTCCAGGTGAAAAATATAGATATTTTTAAGGTACAAACAATTTACCCTTGAGGGCACCACCCCAACGACAAGGAAGGTACAGATTAGTACTATTTTTTTTTCTGAGAGTGTTTCTTATAGTATATTTATATTATCAGTATAAAACATGATATGCTTCTTTTCTACCTTTCACCCAAATATTGGAACAGTGTGGTATTGACACAGATTGTTCACTGCACCTGTAAGAGGTGCCTCAGGGGTCAGCTCTTGGACCGCCACTCTTTATGACAATGATTATCTTTGACTGCTATGCTGATGACATACAGATATGTAGCACCAACTCCACTACCACCACCACACACCAGGAATTGGCAAAATAAATTGCATATCTAAAGTTCTTAATAAACAACTATTCTCTCGAAATTCCAAAAGCTCAAAAGAAAGTTTCTTATAGTTAAAAAGGTGGCTGTAATTATTGAAAAGATCTATTATTTTCTAAGACTGTGTCTTTTGTACACTCTTTTTCTGTCATTCAATGTCTCTTCTCTCCTACCATTTTCTGGCAGCTAATCCACATCTCTAATTTGGTCAAGCTCTAATGCTGCATATGTAGGTCATCTGAAAAATGGCTCACTGGCTACTTGCACACTCTCTCTCTCTCTCTGTCTCACTCTCATATTTTTTCAGTCTCCGTTTTCTCTGTCTAACAAAATAACATTATGTCTGTCAGTGTTGCTATTATCCACCTCTCAGTTAACTATCACTCACTTTTTCATTTCAGGCTGTTTTTCTTATTCTTTTAAGTTTGTCTTTTTTGGGAAGTATTCTTGCATGCTGTTGCCCCATTTTGTGTCACATTTTTCAGCACCACTGACAGAAATGACTTTTAGGACACGGCATCAGACTGTTATTATCGCCAGCTTTTCAGATTAGATGCTCTCTTTTATGGCACCACCCTTCAGAATGGTTCTGTTAAACCTGAACCATTCTCCATATGAGAGAACCATTCTCCATCCACAGTTATTCGGAGATTTATAAGCAAATATGAACTTTATACACTGTATATAACATGAGGAATACTTACGCCATAATAATGACACTGAAGTCCAACCAGTTCCATGGGTCTCTGAGGAACGTGAAGGGTCCAATACAGAATCCTCTTGCCAAGATCTTAATGAGCGACTCAAACGTATAAATGCCAGTGAATGTATATCTGAGCATAAATAAGGCAAGACAGAGGAAAACATAAGGTAGACATTGACACCAAACTTTTATGAGCTGACACAATGTGGTGAGTAGAGTAAATATAGCAGACCAGATTGAAATAACTAGCATCTTAACATGTTTCCATTCAAATTTTGCCGACAAATTTATTATTATTTTTATTTTTTATTTTTTTATGAATTCCTTGACAGTTTGTTTGAGGGGACATTTTATTCTATATCTGCCATTCCTATATTCATATATTCATATATTCATTTTGCAATATAACATTTTTCACATAAAAACACTTCTAATGTATGACTCTGAAGTAGAAGATTACACTCTTATTAAGTGAATTCGTTCTTTTTAAAGGTACCGAGCCTTCTTTATGATCTAAAGCATGCATTAAACATATCTGTAATTAGCTCCTTGTCATTTTTTTTAAAGGTGTAAGGAGGGAGGTTGGGTGCGAACAAATCAGCATGCTGCATGCCCAGTCGCATTCTCTTCCACCTCATCTGCATGCATATATTCATTATTGTTGAATGCATGTTAGGCTATATCTATAGGAGTAAGCAGTGGATAGAGCAACCGTATTAATCTGTCGGAAATCTTCAGCACCGGAAATGTACTCAGTATGATTCATATTCTTTCATTCCCACCAGCCGAACAGCAAGCACATGCATTTCTTAAGGCAAGACACTACAAGAGAATGTGATTAAAAATGGATATCACAATCAACCTTTGCCAATGAACTGCTTTTTTTTTTAAAAAAGACTTATTTATGCAAATGAAGCTTTGCCTGATCAATTTTCAGTTTGTTGGAAAATCATTTCTTTATTGTTTAACAAAGAAAACAGCACACGTTATTTTAAAAAATTTAAATTTTTCAATATGAAATATTACATAAATCCAATAATTGATAATAATCCAATAATCCAATAATAATCAACATTTTGGGAAATTCCTCTGTAATATACTTCTAAATACGAATAGGAATAGGAATGAACAACATGATTTCATGAATGCAGGTCATCTAGAAAGAGATTTTTGGTTCTGAGTATAGAAAAATATTAAAATAAGAAAATATTTTAAGGAGGACAGTTTTAAGAATACAATGGGACTTCATATGTTGCCACCCTAGTAAGGTTTATAAGATGTATAAAGGATATTGGCATATATATCATAAGGACACATGGGTGGGTGGAGCATAAAGGCTTTTTTTTAGCTTCAGACAATGCAGTGGGCATGAAACAAAAACTGTGAAATAGACAATTTTTGGTTGAGTTTTGATACTGTTATTACTACAGTTTAAGAGAAGACATATTACATATTATATTTCTATTTGTAGAGTCTTGTCTGAAAGTTTTTTAAGTGTATTATTCAAAAAAAAAAACTAATAACCTACATTCACCCATTTGTTGCAGAAGACAAGCACAAAACAAGTTGATACTTTTTTTTTTATAGTTGAAAACTTGCCTAAAATGCTCACACCCTGTAACGCAAGTGGTCACTAAAATGACCGAGATTAACGCTGTTTGGGTCGCATTTCAATTCACTTGATTCATTCACTTGATTGATTCATTCTGAATTAAAGCATTAATGCATGTAAATTATGTCAGATGGTCCTTTACTGATGAAGTCTTTCTGCTGATAGCTTTAATGAGATACTGTTATTAAGTGAAGGTGGTGACCACAGTGTTTAGTGGCATGACAGCAAACGAACAAACAGAGGTTTCATTCTAGGGCAGCATTCCAGTTGTAGCGCACAATGCAGTGTAAAAGCATCTTACCGAAACAGGATCGTCCATGCAGAGCATCCCATTGATGAAAACTCAGTTTAACATTACAAATAACATTTAATCAGAACATACAGTCTCTACTTACTCTATTACTGATATATCTGACATTGTAGAGGATTATGTTGTTGACAACCTAAAACCTGTAACATACCGCAAATGTTTGCAATCTATCTTACTAAAAACTAAAAAGCTTTTATTACTGCAAAAACACACAGATGACTATTTATTATGATGTATATACTCAGATATTCACGGAGGCATCTTTTCCCAACCATGTGACTTTTTTTTTTTGTAATTTATCTGACCATTGAATTAAGTCCCAATCTCAAGTATGAAACAGGAAATATAAATACTCACTCCAGATACTTGGTCCATTGCGCAGGGTCCGACATGGCCATAAAGAAACAGTTGGTCAAAATTGTACACATAATGAACAAACTAAACAATGTAGAGAAAAGTTAAGGAAGAAAAAAAACTGTAAATTATTAAGTTATTTATCATACGATTATAATAGCAGCAGGAAGTGATATAATTTCATTTGACCCCTGCTCTTCATTTTGGGGTATCTGACCTTGTGTCAGACCTTGTGTCAGATCAAATTACAGGTTAAAGCAGCAATAAATTTCCTGTCTTGACCTAAACTCAGGAGAAACCTTTGAGCCAGTGGGATTTGAGGACTCATTTGACCTGTCTGGTGTCCTGTCCTCACAGAAGTACAAAGCTGCAAAGCCTCCATCTGTGCAGAGAGATGAGAATATTAGCACAGGATGGGTCGAAAAAATAGATTTTGAAAGTTCAGGATGTACATGTTCAGGAAAAAATGAAGAGGCTTATAAACTGGCTTTATGAATAAACCAGATAATATTTTTCACAATAAAGTCCGTATTTTGTCTGACATATAGTGTGGAAAACTGCTATTTTCATGGTTTAGCCTATGATTTCAAGCTTCCTAAACTACCTAATTAAGCTTAACTCAGTTTCATCACTTCCCCGCCTTCTGTTATTGATAAGCAATAAAAAAAAATGTGTAGACCTACTGTTGTGCATCCTCAGTCCTATGTCACAAAATTCTGAATGAACCTTTGACCTTTGCTCCATTCTATTCTCATTCTATAAAATGAGGAACACTAATAAAGCGGTCATATAGGAGTAATATATTAAAATAATACACTATAGAACATGCTTTCACTTCCTTAGATTTATATTTCTTTAGTCATTTTAATTTTTGGTTTATAATGCCAGCAGTTAGCTAGTTAGTTTTTTACTCTGAACGTAGGGAGTTTAGTTTTGTTGCTTTAGGTGGTTGGTAAAGTAAAAACAAGCTGTGGGATTGCTGTGTTGAAACATAATGACTTTGTTGTTTTAAATTTTTTTAAAAATCTCATCATAATGTTTATGAAATCCATAAAGTCAAGTCCTTTTTTACATTCTGTTACCCATTAACAATTTAATATTCATATTAATAAACATAAATTGCAGGAAAAGGATATGAATGGACTAGTATCCTTATGGCGATTCTTCTGATGATGTGAAATGGGCTAAATATGTACAGGGCCGATGTGGCATTGAAGCGGAAGATGGCCTTCCCCTTATTTAGCACTATAAAGGTCTACCAAGAAAGACACAAAAACAGATTAGGAGCTAGCAAAGTTTCATTAAAAATGTTAAACAAATAACAGTAAGGGAGATTTTAATGATTGCTAATTCAACTCACCTTTTGATTGTTGAAGTAAAAAGGGTCAATGTCTTCCAGTGGGACCCCTACCAGTCCTGCAGGAATGTCACCGAAGATTCGAGGAAGCACCTTCCCAGCTTCCAGGTCTGCTTGGGCTTTGGGATGATCTGCTTTCGCACAAGACTCTGGGGAATCCTTGGAGTTCTTGGCCTGCTCTTCTGCAATCCTGTGCTCAATGCCCAAAAGGGACTCGAGAGTGAAAGGGCGCAAGCCATCAGAACCTGCTGGTAGCAGTATGGTCGCCATCTTTTCATCCTGATTGTCCTGTGGAATTTACTCCCATCTGAGAATATGTGTCAGAAAGAAGAAAGAGATATGTTGCTTTACAGATTGCTTGATAGAGGATTGTTTAAATTATATTTAGACTCTTTAAATGGGGAGTTTGTTTGCTTGATGTAACAATGGTGTAATTAGTAAATGATAATGCTATCTGAAACTGAAGAAGAAACACAACTACTTCGTCATTCTGCATCTGCGCCTCCCAAATTTGCAGACTACAACTCCCATGGTCCTCAGTCCATAACATCATCATATCTATCCCCATCCACAGTTACCCACTCAAATGGTCCATTTAATTAAAGGAGCCAAAAAATCTAACAAAAATATCTGTTAAAAATTATTTGTAATAAACGAATCATTTCAGTTCACCTAAGAACAAACATAACACATCAAAATATAGCTGCAAGCAGCAATTAAGGGGCCAAGCACTTTCTGATGCTACATCTTAATGAACAAGGAAGACCAGAAGCCATTGAGACTATAAGCATATGTTCCCATGATGTACTAAATTTGATGGCAATATATCAAGCCATTGCTGAAATATTGCCTCGCTTCCTGTTTTTGGCAGCAAGTTGCAAATGAAGGCAAAGCTTGTTTGTTAACATCAGATCATGTTGCTAAACAAATACGTATTTGCCAAACTTGGTGTAAATACATGAAATCATTGCAGACAAACGCCCTCACTTTTTGGTGACTTCAAATTTGTTTGCACATTATGGACGAATCGTCCATAGTCTTGAACTGTCCAAGAAATCAAAATGGCCAAAAATTCAATACAGCAGAAATGAAACTCATACTTGGTGCTAGAGTGCTGCTTGAAAGGCATGCACCGAAAGTGCAGGGTAGCTAGCTGAGACTGAAAGCGTACAAAGTGTTCAATGGCATTCTGCCATAGTCTTCCATGTCAAACAATAAGAAGAAGAAGACAAAATACAATAACAATACCATGCCTACTGGGTGCTTTGCCCCTAATTGCACAATAAAAAAAACTTGCTAAAATGAACAATCAATTTCGACAGTAAGAAAATGCTAACATTAAAGATAACATAATAAGAAACTGCTAAAATAAGCAATAAGTGACAGTCACAGCAGTGACGGAATCAATATGTCACAGTCCTGAATGCCACAGAAAAAAAAATCAAGAAGTAAGCTATATGCGTTATCTGTTTAAAATCAGACTGGGTAGACAACATTAGATACCTAGCTAGGCTAACATTACCTCACATTGCCTATGATAACAACATAGCCAGGCAAGGTTCTTCTGCTAAATGCTTTTGACACATAGTGTTATTACTGCAGTGTAATATAGTCACGGTACTGTTACTGTAGCTATATGGTAAGGTGCTTTGTACTGTAGATATTTTCCCAGAATTCCAGGTGGTCTAAAGTATTTACCTTTATTTTTCTACAGAGAAGCTTTGCTTTGCCGTTAACACTGTCCTTCTCAGAGGGTTAATTACACAGTTCAAAATGACTCATTACTTCACTTGAATGGGTTCCTTATAGAAAGTGGTTCATTTCTAATTAATCTAATTAAAGATTAATAAACCAAATCTTTTCTCTCAAACATGCTGACCTAATTCCTACCATACAGATGTTCCCCAACAATGGGTTCCCGGAAGCTTTTTTCCCCTTTTATGGAAAATGGTTTATTGAGTGCATTAGTGCATTATGTACAAATAGGTAGAGCAGGAAAAGTATGAGTAAGAGCCACATCGCAGAGAGTGAAAAGAACTACACTGACCTTTCTGTTCCTCTGCCTACTCGCCATTTTCCTACTAGTACTCCAAACGCCATCAGATTTCAACTCATTTTCTTTTTAAAGTGATTAATTCCTAATACTATTATATAAGCCTGGTCAGTTTAGTGGGCAGTAGGCGCACCAGTGTTGAATCTGACATTACGGATATTACATACATTGTTTTACTTAACTAGACATGAATGTGTTATATTGAACATTGGGAGATTAACACAATGGAAATAATGGAAACTATTAAAGACTTCACCCAGAGACTAGCATAAACAACCAACATCCCAACGTCTCCCAGAAAGTAGGACAGAGGAGCACCTTGGTTAAGAGATTAAGAACAGCAACCATCTCTGCATTACACTTAATTACAAAACCTGTGGATAAAGTGCTTTTTGACTTTATGGCTTGTAATGATCCCCTGGAGTCCAGATATTCTACATTTGAATTTTAGAGATGATTATACTTGTGGTTTAAAACCGTTGTGATATATAATATAATATAACTTTAACCAAATAACCCAGTAAATTTCTAACAGAATTTCAGTCAGTACACAGCATATACTGAATAACTGATTGTATGAGGAAAAAAAAAAAGTTTCAAGTCTGTGTGTGCGTGTACATGAGTGTACCTGCTGCTGCAATGCTATGACTGTTAAACATTTTAAAATCTCCAAATCCTTCTATTTTGAGAAAATCAGTGCCTGCTTAGTTAGGGGATTTTTGTGCATTAGTTACTGATCCCTCTCTGGTTTTGTGAATGCTGTGTGTGAAGTTTGCCCCACTTCCCTTAATCTGTTTGACTTGATCTTCATCTGTACTATCTTTCTCTCTATGTTTCCTTCATGAAGCGTATTAGTTGTGCAATAGCTGCACTATAATTTTGCTATGAAAATGTCAACCAGATGCCTGAACGTAATATTCAGTATTGAGTTCTGTCAGGTGACTTGTCGTTCTTGACACAGATTTTCTGAATCTGAGCCACATTAAATGAAAGAAAGTCCCTAAACTAGTAAGGGAACTAATCCCACCAGTAAAAGGTTTTCTACAGAGGTCATAGATCCTGCTCAAAAAGCACACTAGACGGTGGCAGCTCATCCGTAGGGGCAGGTGGAGAAGAGCTCCACCATTTATATCAGCTGTTCAGCAAATGAATCTTCAAAATGTTCTCCATACACATTAAATTCATTTGAAATACTAATTGCCTCTTTTGAATGATCAGTGATTTTTTTTTTTTTTTTTTGCTACTTTACAAATATACTGTAAAATCAGATATACTGATTTTACATTGAATCAGTTGCATTTCTAGATGTTGGGTTCTCACTGCCGAATTTAGTTCCATTAAGTTATTACTGCAAAGATGGGAACTGGAACAGGCGCTAATATTTGCCCACTGGGGCGGGAATCATGCTGCCCCATACTCATGGGAGGAGCAGAGGACAGGGCTGAGTTTCCCAAAAGCATTGCTTAACTGAGTGTTCAATATGATGCTTACTCTATTCAGCCCAGGACAGTTAATATGGCTTTTTCCATCTCCAAAGATTTGGAGATGGAAAAAGTGGATTATGGAGCGGATAATTTTCGTATATCAGAAATGCGTGCGCACAACAGTGACTTGTTTTCCCACGATAAAACTGAAAAAAGAAGTAAAACGCGTCTCTCTTTTCCAATGCCCAAATTTTTTTTATGCTAGTTAATGCTCCATTTTGTTCTTTTTATATCTTTTTAACTACATTTGTTCATATTAATGTAGAGATCTGTGAAGTTTTCCTCTTTGTGAATTAAAGCCATTATAGAGGAAGAAAAGTTTCACATAAAAAACTTGCACATGTTCATGCACAAATACGTTCAAGTTCACACCAAACAACTAAATAAAGCTTTAATTTTAAAATTCAGTTATATTGAATTTTCATGCAGTACTGTCAAAGACAAACCTTGTAGCACATAGCACATTTAGACATCCTAGACTTGTCTGTGTAACTGAGTCCCAGCCTGAACTTAATCTGGATAAAGCAAATGAGTGCAAGTTTAACTCACCTGTAAACTCTGACCATCACAGCTGTCCTCATGTCCCGGTCCTTCAGCTTTTACATGATCCGGCTGCCACTCCAAAGCCCAAACCACATTCATTTATCTTGGATAATGATTGATTTGAAATGTTTTGATCCCGGCTGAGTTTCGCAGCTCTGATTTTGAGTAAATCCACGCCGAGGTCTCCAGATGGACGCAGCAAAGTGGAGTGCGTAATTTTACGCATGGACTTTTTTTTTTTTTTTTTGGTCGTTATCCGTGCTTTAAAATGCACCGGCACGCATTTGTGGCAGCCAAGAACAGATGCATACTTTTGTCAAGGAGGTTATTTGGCAGAAACAGAGGTGTGTGTGTGTGTGTGTGTGTGTGTGTGTGTGTGTGTGTGTGTGTGTGTGTGTGAGGTAGGAGGGAAAGGCGCGCGGATGTGGAGCTGCGCGCTGAGACATTGAGACACTGAGCTATAATGTAGAGGATTTAAGCACATCATACACAGAGAACAGCCTCTCCCATCTTTCCTCCAGCTCTTTTCAGTACTGCTAGAGGTATAGCCCACATGATCCAGTGCTATAGCAATTATATCCTATTCTGTAGGTGATAATCTCAAATATTTATGCAAAAAAAAAAGGTTATCCTCACAATTTAGTACAAGTAGTCTATGGGCGAATAAAGAGGTTTTGAGAAGAGTTTATTCCATGCATTATATTTATTACACTGCTTATTCATGCAATAGGAGCAGAACACATCCAGACATCATTTTTCAGTGTTTTGATAATATTTCAGCTTTCAACAAGAGGAAGCATCAAAGTATTCACCTGTTCACGAGTGACTGACCTTAACTAAAACTTAAAATAGGCCATATCATTAAAATGAAAATGATATTTTTTGTCATGGTAGACTTTATTTATTTATTTATTTTTCAAATCTTGATATTTTTAATAGAGTCCATAAATATACTGGTCATGAAACATTACATGTTACTTATCGATTGGCATTTGTTTGTTATTAGTATAGTTATAAGCATAGTACAAAAAATATAAAAATATAGTACACACACTTCATCTAATTTCATCTAATTATGATATTCAATCCTGGAAAATTAAATCTCTTGTTTTTTTATTAGTTTGTTTGAATCTTTATAACTTAAAACTTAAATTCTGGATTTAAAGGGAGGTTATGCGACTGATGAATGAATCCTAATCATGCACTATATGGCCAGAAGTTTGTGGACACCTGGCCATCACACCCATCTGTGGTTCCTCACCAAATTGTTGCCCCAAAGTTGAAAGCACACAATTGTATACTGTAGGATGTCTTTGTATGCTATAGCATTAACATTTCCCTTCACTGGAACTAAGAGGCCCAAACCTGTTCCAGCATGACAGTGTCCCTGTGCACAAAGCGAGCTCCATGAAGACATGGTTTGCTAAGCTCGGAGTGTAAGAACTCGAGTGTCCTGCACAGAGCCCTGACCTCAACCTCACTGAACACCTTTGGGATGAACTGGAACTCAGACTGCATGCCATGCCTTCTCATCCAACATCAGTGCCTGATCACACTTATGCTCTTGTGGCTGTATGAGCACAAATCCCCACAGCCGCATTGCAAAATCTAGTTGAAAGCCTTCTCAGAAGAGTGGAGGTTATCATAACAGCAAAGAGGGAACCAAGTCCATATTAATGCCCATGGATTTGGAATGGGATTTTCAAGAACAGATTGGGGTGTGAGGGTCAGGTGTCCGCAAACTTTTGGCCATAGAGTGTAGGTATACTAGAGAATTACTTACATGTAAAAGAACATGCATAGCATAAATCTTGCTATTCTCTTCTCCGCCTACAGGTGGCAGTAATGACCAAATTGTAGTCGTTACAAATAACATCTGCAGACGAGTAAGAATGAGACGGACTTGAGGCTGAATCTCAAATCTCCTTATTGCATATTTTAGTACACTTCATAGAACGTAGAAGCTATAATATCATACTCTGAGATATACACTTATACAGGGAGTAGACAGCGATTTGAGACTCGGTCCAAGTCAGACGCTTTATTATTGCTTGTGTTCGTGTTTCTGAGGACTGCTAGCTAGACATGTCGGAAAGAAAAGTCTTAAACGTGAGTTACTTTATATTTTTATATTTTAACTTGTTTTGTTGAAAAACTAAACCTAAAACAAACCTAGAACAAGCTTTTATTATTTAAATATTTACTTTTTTTTTAAACTTGTTAGCTAGACATTAATTTAGCCAGTTAGCTACCGAAGTCGTGTAGCTAGCTAGCAAGGTAAAACTCCACCCTGAAACATGTTAAATATGTTTATAATGAATTATTTGTCAAGTATTTAGTGATTCTGCTGCTACGTTGGTAGCTGGTGCTGTATTCGAGATATTCCTGTGAGAAGTCAGAGGTTGTGTCCCGCGGTGACGTCACAGGGAGACATGGCTAGTGTAATTCCAGTGATGTTTAATGGCAGAAAAAAAGAATATTAAATGATCTCAAATATAATTGATAATGGGCAGGTTTCGCTGTAAAATAAAACAAAAGAGCATAGATCAGAGCCGGACAGACTGGAGAACTAAAACGCTGCTGCATCGCTCTATTTAAGTTGAACAATCAAACGGCATTATGGGTAATGTAGGAAAATGTGAACCAAAGTGAAAATAGACCAACATGTCAATGAAAGAAGACTGAACCTAAATTAATATGCACGTCGTTCCTTTAACTAATTAGTCTTGGTTAGAAAAAAGTGAAAACTGTACTTAAGTTATTGTTTACACTTCTGAACAGTGTAACTGCTACATCATCATCACTGTTATTTTCCTTTTTTTTTGTAGAAATACTATCCCCCGGATTTTGATCCATCTAAAATCCCTAAACTGAAACTCCCTAAAGATCGTCAGTATGTGGTTAGATTGATGGCCCCGTTTAACATGAGGTAGGTGTCTTGCTATACGTTCATGTACCTGTACCTGTCTGTATTAATGTACTGCACTGACGCTGTTGTTTTTTATGTTGTCGTTGTGTGTCGAGATAATTATAATCTTAAATGACATGTTTCTTTCAGGTGTAAGACATGTGGAGAATACATATACAAAGGGAAGAAGTTTAATGCTCGCAAAGAGACGGTACAGAATGAGCTGTATCTGGGGCTGCCCATCTTCCGCTTTTATATTAAATGCACAAGATGTCTGGCAGAAATCACGTTTAAGGTAACTTGTTCACTGATCTGTATATCCTGCCTGTTACTACTGTAGTCTCTGTTATTCGTGCAGCTAGTATATCATTAGACTGATGAATGCTTTTGGACCACTTGAGAGATTATGCAATGTCCATCTTTATGCTTTTGTTCTCTTCTCTTCTCAAACAGACCGACCCGGAAAACACTGATTACGCTATGGAGCATGGTGCGACACGAAACTTTCAAGCTGAGAAGCTGATCGAAGAAGAGGAGCAGAAAATCCAGAGGGAGAGAGAGGAGGAGGAGTTAAATAATCCTATGAAGGTAATGTTGAATAATGCAGCTGGCAGTGTGTCTCAACGTTTCTGGTAAAAATTTTGCAAGTAGTCCTTCAAAACCAGTGTTTCCAACAGTGGTCCAGATTCTATTATAATAGATAAGAGTGGCACTTCTGCTAACAATTCCTCTCAGTTCCTGGACTTACAACTGATCCAGAATACTTCAGTCTGGTTTTCGGATTTTTCCAAAATTTAGATTTAAAGATTTTTCAGCTCCCTGAATGCTCTGGTGTCCCCCCCTCAGGTTTTGGAGAACCGCACACGGGACTCAAAGATGGAGATGGAAGTTTTGGAGAACCTGCAGGAGCTGAAGGAGCTGAATCAGCGGCAGGCTCAGGTGGACTATGAATCCATGCTGCAGCAGTACAGGGAGCTGGAGAAGAGACAGAAGGAGAAAGAGCAGGAGGAGGATGAGAGAGAAACCAAGTATGTAGATTAGATAAACATATAGATAAACTCTATAGATATACTTGTTCTTGTGATATCTACTATCAATATATCAGCCATAAATGATCTCTCTCTCTCTGTCTCTCTCTCTCTCACTTTCTTCCCTTTAGAGAAATGCTGGAGAGGGCGTTGGTGAAAAGGTTGAGGGACTCTGACTCTGACTCTGACTCTGATCAGGAGCAAGAAAACGGAAAAGGGCAGCACGCTGCCGGGAACCCCACAGACATCCTGACTACAGACAGAGAAACGGATACGAAGGTACAGAGGCCAGGCCAACACTCAAATTCATAATGCACTTATAGTTATTTTCACATCACAATACCTTCAGTGAATAATGTGGTTTTAACCCCTACAATAACATAAGCCATTAAAATAACCTTCAAATCAATAACACTAAAGTGGCTTAGAAACATGTATATTTATTTACTGTCTCACAAATGATTGGATTTTCTTTACCACATTTATCCAACATAAGGGACCTTAGATGATAGCTGTCCTTATGCTGCCTTCTGCCTGGGAGAGTCTTTACCTCAAACGCTACTCAGCAGTGCGGCATAACCAGACAACCTGGTCCCAGATGGTGCTAGCTGATTCAGAGGGACTTGTATGGTGGATGCACATAACCAAAGCCTAATAATAAACAGAAAATTTAACAAAGAAAAATTTTGTTGTAGCAAAACTTTCTGTAATGACATTTATGGAAGGAGTCTCCAGTGTCGGTGCTTTGTAACAGTCAATAAGTTATTTTTTTATTTTTTCCTCTCATTTTGAAGAAAAAAGGCTTTTGTGGGAATGACTGTTTATAGATGCTGTAAAGTAAGTGCTAACATGAACTAACTAACGCACACTTCTGGGTGTGCTGTTATAGAACGTTGGGCCATGTCACACCACCGCATTGCTGATTATTTTCCTGTAACAGCATGCCCGGTCATGTTTTATTTCTTCTGCATAATATTTCAAATTACTGGCCTCCTGCTGACTTAACCTTTCACTTCGGCACCAATATGTTATCATTTGAGTGGAAAATGTATTTTTGAGCCAGCATTCAATTTCTCTCTTACTGACTCGCGTCATTATGCACCTTTCTTCTGTCTCCTCAGGGTGCCACTTCATCTGGAGTGAAGCGTCAGAAAGTGGAGAGCTGGGAAAAGAGCGTGGGCGGGTTGGGAGGAAGAAGTGCACTGGGGTCACTAGTAGTGAGGAAGAAGCCTGCAGCAACAGTTACAGCACAGCAGCCTGCAGCTGGAACTCAGACTGGTATAATTAGAGTCTCAACCCCCCCCCCCCCCCCTTTTCTCTCACTTTAGTGGATAAATTGTTTGTCAAATACATGAAATTTTGAGAAAAACTATGGTAGACGTAAAACTGTAGTTCCACACAAAGTTAATGTCTTGTGGTGTCCTTCTTCTTCTTATTATTATTATTATTATTATTATTACCACCAAAGCAGACTTCTCAGCTGTTCTCTCCAATAACTGTTTTGTACAGGGAAAATGTGCTGTCTTAATACATTATATGGTCAAAAGTATGCGGACACCTGACCATCAGACATGTATGTGCTTGTTGAACATTCCATTCCAGATTTAGTCTCCCTTTGCTAGATTTCCCTTTGCTCTTTCCACTAGATTTTGGAGCGTGGCTGTGGGGATTTGTGCTCATTCAGTCACAAGAGCATTAGAGATCAGGCACTGATGTTAGGCGAGGAGGTTTGGGCTGCAGTCAGTGTTCCAGTTCATCCCAAAGGTGTTCAGTGGGGTTGAGGTCAGGGCTCTGTGCAGGACACTCGATTTCCCCCACTCCTTGGCAAACCATGTCTTCATGGAGCTTGCTTTGTGCACAGTGGCATTGTCATGCTAGAACACGTTTGAGCCACTTAGTTCCAGTGAAGAGAAATCTTAAAGCTACAGTAGCTATACAAAGATATTCTATACAGTTGTGTGCTTCCAAGTTTGTGGCAATAGTGTTGGGAAGAACCACATGTGGGTGTGACGGTCAGGTGTCCACAAAAGTTTGGCCATATAAAAGTTAAAACATATATATGGTTAATAACCCATTTCTGGGTTGAACCTTTCCTGTTATACTATAATATGGCACGGGGTGAGAGGAGTCATACACACATTCCACTTTAACCACTTTACCCTGGCCAAAATGAGTCAGTACTCTGTAGATATGTATGTAGATTCTATCCATAGAGCATGTTTATTCTTGAATTTTCCACTGACAGAACACATTAGGTCTAAATTGACGTTATTTCTAGGTCTACTTATTTTTGAATTACTGAGGTTTGGATTAAACCCATTCAATTCAAGTGACCAGTCAAACAGGATCATAACTATAAGAACTCACTAATACAAATTACAGCTTTTATAATGGGGGGGTAGCCCAAGAGTAGCCCAAAAAAAAAAAAAAAAAATTCAACAGGCTATGTTTCACAAATTCATGGCTGTCACAATTCCACACTTTGAAAACCACTGCTTTAAATACACACCTCACTGCATCACACTGTTGTGAGGCATGTGAAAGAAAATGACTCTTAATTTATGCCACTGTCTCTCTCTCTCTCTTTCTCTCTCTCTCTCTCTCTCCCCCACCCCCCATTCAGATGCAAATCCTGGCAAAGCAGCTATCACTGCAAGCAGCACCCAAACACCTACAGTTCAGAAAGGATCCTCTCTCAGCCTGCTGGGGGCGTACTCGGACAGCGACGAGAGCAACTCCGACTAATCCCGTCATGGTGATGGAAACCATGTCTGCTGTTAACTATACAGCACGTGCAGGGACAGTCTCAAGAAATCCACTCACAGACTGCTGCTTTTTAGATTGACTTCCAGTAGTACCTGCTGGAAATGTAATTGTGTATGATAATATTTGAGAAAAATATATCACTCTGACTGTTGTGTATTTTTCATGTTTTTTGACTGATTAATATTAAAGTATAGATAGCCCATGTTTCAGCTTCTGAGCAGTAACTATAAAAGGGTTGAACAGTGGGTGTTTAGGAAATAACCTTCCTGCTGTATTGATCGGAAGGTTCTGAGTTCAAATCCCAGAGATGTCATCGGGCTTTGAGCAAGGTTCTTAACCCTGACCAGCTCAGCTGTATGCTTGAAATGTAAGTCACATTGGATAAAAGCATCTGTTCTCTGAATAAATGTTCATGTTAATAATGCATGATGAAAAGACTCTAGTATCCCCCCATAAAATGTCACCACTCTCATCTAATATTTTTCACTCCAGACACAGTGCCTTCTTTTGCGGAATATCGCACGTCTCATAGCTAAATATCAGATCAGTATATCCACTTTGTTGCATAACACATTTTATTTGATTTTATGTTGCCTTATTGCACAACAAGCTTATGCTTCCATTGTGCTGTGTAAATCTCAAAATCCGTTATGGTTTTATTTGACCCTATTTAACATGTTCTCCTTGTGTCCGTGTGGGTTTCCTCTGGGTTCTGTGGTTTGCTCTCACCTCCCAAAAACATGCCCAGGGGCTTATTGGCTATGCTATATTGCCTGTAGGTGTAAATGGTGTGTATCCATGGTCTATTCTCACCTCGAGCCCAGTGTTTCTGGGATAGGCTCTGGATCCACCACGACCCAGACCAGGATAAAGTGAATGTAGGTGGATGGATGGATGGATGGATGGATGAATGAATGAAATCATTTTAAAGGTAGATTTTATCAACGTTTCCAGATGAAAATACATATTAAAGGCACAAAAGATGTTTCTTTGATGGAAGTAACCCAGGGACAAGGGAAAGGTACAATTTGGCACTTTTTTTTTCTGAGAGTGTAGATGGTTTAGTCAACTGAATATGAATTTCAATTTTTAAAAAAATACAGATATCAATGATAGACTAGTGCTATTACTTAGACTGAATATGAATTTCTCAAAAAAAAATATAGATATCTATTAATATTTATTAATAAAACTAAACTATATTAATAACACTAGACTGTTAATAATAGTAGACTATATTAATAACTCGACTAGGTTAATAATACTAGACTATAGTAACTCTGGATTAGGTTAATAATACTAGGCTATATTAATAACACTAGACTATATTAATAACTCTGGACTAGGTTAATAGTACTAGACTATACACTAGACTATATTAATAACTCCAGACTAGGTTAATAATACTAGACTATATTAATAACTAGACTAGATTAATAACACTAGACTATAGTAATAACTCTGGACTAGGTTAATAACTCTAGACTAGATTAATAATACTAGACTATATTAATAACTCCAGACTAGGTTAATAATACTAGACTATATTAATAACTAGACTAGATTAATAACACTAGACTATAGTAATAACTCTGGACTAGGTTAATAACTCTAGACTAGGTTAATAACTCTAGACTAGATTAATAATACTAGACTATATTAATAACTCCAGACTAGGTTAATAATACTAGACTATATTAATAACTAGACTAGATTAATAACACTAGACTATAGTAATAACTCTGGACTAGGTTAATAACTCTAGACTAGATTAATAATACTAGACTCTGTTAATAACACTAGACTATGACAGATTATAGAGCCATTAAAAGTGTGTGGTATGTTTAGAGAATTATATATGTCCTCTCCACCGCATACCATACTTTCTTGGTCACAAAGGGAATGGGCAAGTCTTAAACCTGATAAAACTGGGAAGGGGTGATGAATATGATGATGACTATCAGATCAGATGGCACACAGTGCAGAACAAAGCGAGCCTGTGGGCTTCCTCCAGGTCGCTGCCTGTTGGATTTAAGCAGCTGCCTGCCATAACGCGTTACTCATTAAACCAGAGGCAGACGCTCATCCTCTCCGGATAGATGGAGCTCAGAGTTCACTGGAAAATGTTTTATTTATAGTTTTATTTTTTTTCATTCATCGCTAAGGCATTGGTAAGTAAGTAAGTGAAGTCTAAGTGTCTTTATCACTAATCTAACGGTGGTGTAATTGTAGGCTGGGGACGTCTAAAGCTGCAGCTTTCCACAATAGCGGATTCACCCTACATTGTGGAAGCGAGCTTGCTAATGGGAACTGTTTAAGAAATAAAATATTATCTGTAAAATATACATTCTGTATTTGCCCTTAATTTTTTAAAACCGTATTTTGCCTTTTTGTTGTCGCTTTTCTTCTTTGTATTTCTTTGGAGAAGAAGCAGAGCCCTGTGCTAGCTTGTTGCTGGCTAGTATAGAGGGTCCTGTGAGAATAACGTAACGTTATTGCTAACAAGCTTGCACAGATAAATAGATACGGGTGGAGACATTAGGAGTGTTTTTATTTATAATTTCTGACAATTAATTCTCTAGAAATGGTTCACAACTTGAATGAAAAGGTTGGTCATTCCGGGCAGGATTGTTATTACGGGTCAAGGTACATGTAAGTTGTTTTGGTTAGCTTAGCAGACTAGCAGCGTTAATAACACTCAGCGAGAAACTTTCTGCAAGCTGGCTCGTGAATGCTTTCTTTCTCTCTCTCTCTCCCTCTCTCTCTTTTTTTTACTGTTCAGGAAAATTAAAGCCAAGTTTAGAAAGCGAGGAAGGAATACACAGTAAACGCCAAAGGCAAAAAGCGTGCAGCACACAGTGATAAGGAAAGAATGCACAGGGTTGGGCTGAGCTGTGGAGGCGTAGTCCTTGATGGATTTAAGTCAATATAATGTGCGAAGTTTTTCCTTCTTCCTTCTTTTATTGTATAGACGAGCACAAACTGACGGAGTCTGATGTTCTGAGGCATCGATGAATCGGACACATTAAAGGTATCAAACCTTGATGCACAATGCATTCACTATTTTTCATGCAAATTATCAGCAAAACATATAGAGGTTTCTGTGTAATGTCAGTGTTTATGAAGTGCTTGGGGATGGGGGTTAGTCAGGGTTAAATCACTCTTTATATACAGTGTCTGGTTTATTTTGAATTGATTTATGCAGTTTTTATGTAAATGTAAAAGGGGGGTTATGGTGGCTTGGGGGTTGGGGGTTCGAATCCCGCCTCCACCCAGTGTACATGGAGCTTGCATGTTCTCCCTGTGCTTCAGGGGTTTGCTCTGGGTACTCTGGTTTCCTCCCCAGTCCAAAGACGTGTGTTGTAGACCGATTGGCATTTCCAAATTGTCTGTAGTGTGTGAATGGGTGTGTGTGTGTGATTGTGCCCTGCGTTGGGTTGGCACCCCATCCAGGGTGTCCCCCGCCTTGTACCCCGTGTCCCCTGGGATAGGCTCCAGGTTCCCCCTGCGACCCTGTGTAGGATAAGCGGTACAGAAAATGGATGGATGGATGGATGGAAGAAGTAAATGATTTGTGGTTTACAGTTCAGCAGAGAATTACAAAACAAAATGTGTTGGTGCACTCTGATTTGACCTGTGCATAAAATTTGCAGGATGTGTTCTATGTACATTGATACCACAGCGCCGTTGAATGCTCGATTCTGATTGGTCAGAAGATGTTCTCATTTTCTATAACAGCAGCAGACATTCCACAACATTCAGTGTAACTGTAAACTGTTAAAAATATGACGATATAATGGAATATAAATAGACAAAAAGTATGACGTGTCATTCTTTAATTAATAAAAAAAAAAAAAAGGAAAATAATCATTTTCAGATTGGTAACAGCCCTCTAGCTTCACATCACACCATCTCAGCTTTGATTTATTTTCCTATAACAGCACGCCCGGTCGTGTTTTATTCCTTCATTCTGCCGCACAAGATTTTACAAGACTTTATCTGGACATATACCAGCAGTTTCAACACAAGTATGCCCAGCGGCATAAACTAGAAAGCATGTTCAAAATACACAGTGACCAACCTGTAAGAACAAGGACAACTGTCTGGAAAAATCTCCCTTTCGTTCTCTCTCTCTCTCTCTCTCTCTCTCTCTCTCTCTCTCTCTCTCTCTCTCTCTCCCTGCACAGACCCATGGCAAAGTGGCTGAAAGATTACTTGAATTTTGGCAGCAGGAAAGGACCTCCGCAGCCGCCCAAGCCTGATTACACAGAGAGTGAGATACTTCGTGCGTACCGTGCCCAGAAGGAGCTGGACTTTGAAGACCCGTATGAACCTTCAAATCGAGCAAATAATGGCTCGGGGACCACTGACCCATTTCCTGCATTCGGCACGGTTCTGCCCAATGGCATGGAGGTCAAGATCGTCTCTCCTAAGCACAGACTGATAAAAGTGGAATCTCAGGAATTCAACCGCTGTAAGGTCCCACTAGGCATCGTCTCATTCGAGGAGCCTCATGTCCCTGTACGTCCTCATTTTCTTATTTGACACATTGCTTGGATTGACCTTGTGCAGCCTGTTAGGCAGCACAGAGGTGCTTGGAAAGTTTCTTAAATGAAAAATAGCCTGGGCAAAGAATACATCAGCCTAATGGTAGTGCACTAGAGCTATTAAGGTTGAAGCATGGCCTTAATGCAGCTTATAAATTACATTTGTAATGCACTTAAACAGGTGCTTAGTAACAGATGCGATGTAAAAGCCTGCAGCAGTACACTCTCATTGATCGTGGTAGCTCAGTCTGTGTTGTGTCTGGTCTTCTGGCTGTAAGGCTGAAGATTATTGTTTAGTAAGAAGTTTTATTATTTTCCTCACTGGGCTGCTTGACTGAGATTGCTATGAAATGGGATTTCTGGTTGAGACACAATTAAGGTTTGTCTTTTTCACTGTAAATCTCATCATAAAACAATATAGAGAGCTATATCAACTGTGCCCACTAGCAAAAGTATACTCCCTGAAGTTATCTAAAACATGTTTTAAGTACCAGGCATGTGGTGCACATTCACTGTTGCATGTTTATGCATGTGCATGTAAAGGGAAAGTGTTTTATGATCTACACGAGAATCTTGAGGCACACTTCGAAGAAACTTCCTGAGCCTTTAGAACAATTAATGGGTTCTTTAACTAAACAAGGACTACACGATTCCTGGACGAGTTCCTGCTTTTCACTTCCACAATACAGCCATGGCTGTCCCCATTCATGTCCACATTTTTGTTCTCCCCTAGCTCCAAACACACACAAAGCAAGCTCATTTGATCTCTGAGCCTTTTTACCTCTTGCTGTGAGTGACAAGGCACTAGAAACATTTTTGCCTATGAAAATGTTTGACGTTGCTGTCATGCTGTGCCACTTCTGGTTTAGTAATCATTTTGTTAGCTAAGCTTAGGGGTTTCCCCCCCAAATTTCTGGATGAAAGTCATTCTGTAAAGCTTGTGGTGACCAGTATGGCGAGCTCTACCCTAGATAGAAACCTACACTGAAGGAGTAATTTAAATGAAATTACTTTACAGTGTTCTTGAAAAAGTTCCTGTGGTGGAAATGTGGTATCAAATCTGTATTTGGCTCCGTCCATCTAGCCCTCAAAACTGACCAGTTTCCCAGTCTCTGTTAATGAAAAGCATCCCCACGACATGATGCTACCACCACCATGGTCTTCTAAGGGTGTTGGGGGGGGGGGGGGGGCTGAGTTCAGTGTTACTTTTATTTATTCTGTAAATTGCACGAAATTTGCCTGAAATTCAATCACATATAGTTGAGCTGACTTTGCAGTTTGGATTTATGAACAACCAGCTGGAAGTGATGCCTTTGTGAACATAAGGGCTCTGTTAGATCAGAGAGGAAACAGTACGCATGCTAGGCTTGTTTATTTCAAAATCTGGTGATCTAGGCTGAATCGGACCGGATGGAATGTGTGACCAATGGCCAGTATATAGCCATAACAAAATTTGCTCTCTTTGCGAAATTTAGCCATAACAAAATTTGCACTCTTTGAAGATTATGCATACATGCACTTTTGATGGCAATGATATATTGAGGCTAATTTCACAAGCTGTATTTAATCTTTATGCCTCCAGAACATTTTCACTCTCGTGCTTAAGATTAGCACTCACATGCCTAATTTTTAAGATCAGCATAACTAAGACAAGTTAATGCTAATGCTGTGTTTGATTAAAGCACATAACTTGGAACTCCAACTAAGGAAAACCAAAGAAAACACACTCCCACCCCTCATAAAAGAATGGAATTCCTACTCGAGGGCTCAAGGGGAAGAGGTCCTCAAGGTGACCACCTCAGGGTGATGGGGAAAAATTGAAAAAAAAAAAAGAAAAGCTGAGTTCAGTGTTTTTTATTTAATGTCTGCAAAAAATACATTATTTAACACTGAAAAAGGGTGCTCGTAGTCTGAACACACAGGTCAAGAATGATGCAATTCCAAGCTCTGACTTCTGATTTGAGGCGAATGCAGCATCGTTACAGGCTGTTGTGAAGTCGGCCTTGCACTGACCTTCTCTCTGTTCACTCAGAAATCAGAAATAAGGCAAGACTAAATTGTTTAAAACAGAAGCAGAGCTCGATGAGCAGCAACAGTGAAAAGTTGGAGAAAAACCGGCCCTTAACGCTCATGAGCTGCACGCAACATCGCCCAAATTGGACCAGATTGCTGCGGATACGATGGTAAAAACAAGGCTCAGGCACGCAAAGAGCTCATAAAGCCCTAGTAGCCTTAATCAAGCAAAAGGCAACACTGGAGCGCTACATCAGCATCAAGCACCGACACTGATCCATCTCTCTCATATCTTTTCTTTTGTTAGTAAGCTGTACTTAACAGTGCCCTGCTCTCATAGTACACCTAGTCATTGTGGCTTTTTTAAAGCCAGTAATAAGCAGTATAGGTACCAAGACTGCGACCGCCATTATTCTTTTTACCTTTTGTGTTGATCAGCTACCCTCAGGCAGCGCTTAACCCCCACCCCCATGGTCTTCTGTTCTCCCATCAATCTTTTGTCCACAGACAGTGCTTAATCTCTCCCTCTGCCTCTCCCATCACCCTAGGTTGTTCCATCCGCTCCAGCAGTGGGAGACACCGATTATTCAGACCCATTCGATGCTCGTCCTGACCCACGAGCCCATCTCGGCTGGGAGTCCGGTTCTGTAGAAAACAACAGCAGTTACATGGAACCGTTCGAGGCCCAGAGAGTCATCACAGGTGAGCTGCTTTCATTTTCCACAGGCCCTAAGATTTATATACCGTACAGAGAGCAAGGAGCAGTACGTTGGGAGCCATTTAAAGCACGAAAATGCATTACCGGAAATAGCATTTACTCAGGAGAGACTAGGCAGAGCTGAGGGAGGACACGAGTTACGAGACCGCTGGCTATTTCAGTTGGCTATACAGAGTTGAGTTGTGTGAAGGAGCATTTTGCAGCATTAGCGTCAAGTTGTCAGTTTAATTCTGGAGAAGAAATTTCTGGAACATTGGCATTTAAGGATTGGTGAGCATGTTACGGTTATAAGAAGTATTTGTGACAGTTCTTTTGCTGGTTTATATGTCGCTAGAGCTTAATTTCTCTTACTGTTATTGTCCAAATGAAAAGCATTATTCTTGTTCATCTGGAAAACAATAACAGTAAGTATAATATTCATTATAAGTGTGCTGTTCTCACGATGCATTTCAGTCCTCACACATATCTTTCACATATTTACGTTTTTTTAAACCTAGATCTAAATCCAGAAATTCTACAACAAAATAATTTATTTGGGTAGAGCATCTGTTTGTAAGATGCTAAGTTTCTAAGACTTTTTTTTTATTTTTTGGAAATTGGAATCTAATTGGAATCTAATTCACTTTGGACAAATGAAAAATCTAATTGTAGGGAAGTTGTTTGAGCAAGTGGAAAACCAGTTGTAAATTCCAATTAAATTATTATTATTTTTTGTTTGTTGGAGTGTAGTTTCTGTTAAAGCCCTGTTTTCTCCACAGAATCTGTACAAGAAGGATTTGGCAGTGTTTCGTTTTGTTGTAGTTCTTGTAGACTTTAGGCAACAAAGAAACTGTTTAGTAACAATCATACGATGGTTATGCATAAAATATGCACGTTTTTAAAATGCATAGTAGCCTTAAATCAGAAGTGGTAAAGTGATAAAACATCAAATTATGCCATCAATCACTTATACTTTCTATTGCATAGTTCTTGACTCCTGTAAATAAGATAAACCCACTTCCTAGAGGCATTCTTAAAAACAACGAGCTGATTATGTTTCCCTGCAGAGCTGCAGCACGGCTCGGAGCATGGCCACACTGTCTCCCGGGGAAGCCCACAGCTCTACGACAGTCCATATGAAGAACACAGACACTACAAGACTGGTTTCCCAGACGATGAGAGGGAGAGCCGTTTGCCCCAGGACGACGAGAGGCCTGCAGATGAGTATGACCAGCCCTGGGAGTGGAAGAAGGAAAACATCTCCAAGGCATTAGCTGGTGAGCCCTGCCATATGCTGTAGCTGTGAATCCAAACCCTAAATGACTTGTAGCGCTTCTCCACCAAACACTGTGGCTATATTCTGGACCAGTGCATCTCTGCTTTTCCCATCCCATAACTCTACTCATGAACTTTCTTTGGAGGTTATCGGATGGTACCTTGACAGGCATATGTAGCTTGAAATTCAAAGCAACAGATTTGTAATAAAATCTCCCATTTGTTGCTAACATACTGCCTACTCTCTCAGGTCTACTAGTAAGCACGAGACACAGCAGCAGCAAGTGTGCCAGTATTGTCTCAAAACATAACCAGACTTTGTCTTTTTAAGGGAGAGTTTCAATATTTAACCAAGCTTTGAGTTTTGCACTAGCTTAGAAAACTAAGAGTATCTAAGTCATCTCACAATTTGATTTCTTTCCAGTGTTAACTCTAGTTTCTTCCTGGCTTCATATGTTACTCGTATTGTATCTGTGCTAGTTTCATAATTTATTAAGAGCTGTCGAGCACCATCTGACACGTGATCAGATACCGGTACAATGCAGGCTCTTCTGCCCTCAGCTCAGTGAGCAGGCACTGTGTGCCTGTCAGATCAGGGGTGTTAAATCAGCCTGACAGTCCTCCAGGGCCAGGAGTCACAACAGGATCAGGAAGGGACATGTCCAAGGACTTTGCAATACGCGTGCTCTGTTTACTGCACCGTTTTTGGATTCAATCACATTTAATCACATCAGCTGCTTATTTAACAACTCATGATTTCTGAAACTAAATCGAATTGGTAGGCTAGCCTCTGTGTTTCAGCGGCCTACAAATAAGTAGAGGAAGAGTAGGAGATAAAACATGCTATATTTCTCAAATAAATTGTTCACTATTATAAAGACATAAAGACAGACTGAAAATTTAAAGCCTGTGTGTGTGTGTGTGTGTGTGTGTGAGAGAGAGAGAGAGAGAGAGAGGGAGGGAGGGAGATATAAATGAGGTACAGAGGGGTAAGAGGGGTATTAAAAGTAAAACACAGAGAGAATTTGACCGATAGTCTGTCGGTCATTATAGATGAACATCCCAGTTAGCCCTGAGGAAGAAAGAAGAGAAAGATGATGTGATCATCCATCAAAAATAATAGGGTTAATTAGTCTTGATTGCTGCTATTATAAATTACAGTGTCGTCTTCATTCTTACTTTCATCAGGCCTTCACTCGGTCATGTTTTCACAGTAGAAATTGCTGCTTAAATTTTTTATTTTTTTTTTCCCCCCCATGAATTTTTCCATTGAAGTTCTGACATGTCTGTTTTCCTTACTTGGCTGAACGTGGTGGTGGTTGTTGTTGTCTGTGTGATTTTAGTACAGTTTGATGGTGGCGATTGGGAGCGCTCCACACTGCCCCACACGGACCAGCACAGGAGAACTGGAGCGTCCAGAACCAGTCCTCCATCCAGCAAGGCCACCAGTCTACACAAACCCAATGACCTCCACACCATCCTAGGGGAGAGGGTGGACCCTGTATTACCTCTGGAGCAACAAGTGTATGTATTACAACTGTTTTGTTTTGGTTTTTTTCTCCCAACGTGTCTGAATGCGTGTCTTAAGTAGTCATGACGGTACATTCCTGCATTACAGTCATGCACTTGTAAATATTCATTTATTCATTCGTCTGTAGTAGGCTACGGCTCCACCACACTTACAAATTATGCTAATAAAATGTTTTAACTTATCACAGCAATAAGTGCACCGCATTGTTAAGTTGAACATGGAAGAAGTGCTTGGATTGATGTTGCTCCTTTGTCCAATTTGCCATTTAGTAAACCAGCTTATATTAATGAAATTAATGACAAAAATGTTGCACTATAGCAATAGTAGATATGTTGCCATTGATTTGTTTCTAGAATTAAAATAACAGTAAGGACTAAAGATTAGACTAGCAGATCAGAGATATTTTGCATATTCACTACAATACTGTAATCAAATTTTGCACTGTTCAGAAAATAAATAAAATAATTTCTCTTCGTATTACATTTCTATTAAAAAAAAACCACTGCTGGTACAATTTGTTAAGGAAACCAGTGTGCTTCTTATTTTGTATTCCATACAACATTGTTTTTGCAGCAGAATTATACAGTAAGGTATAGAAACAAAGGCTGCAGTGTGCATGTCTGTGTGTTGTAGGTGGTACCATGGTGCACTGACACGCTCTGAAGCTGAGAGTCTGCTGACACTGTGCAAAGAGTGCAGTTACCTGGTGAGGAACAGTCAGACAAGCAGAAACGACTACTCTCTCTCCCTCAGGTACTACATAGCTTTTTTTTTTCTTCTCACATACCTTAGATATCACACCTCCTAATGACTAACCATCTCATACTACAGCAACACTAGCTCAGTGCTCATTCATCTCCTAATATACAGCCTTTTATTTGCTAGAGTTACACGCTCGTATTCCCACTCAGTGAGTTAATGTGCTCATGGTAATAGCGTACACTGTCTCGGGTACTACTCCTCTCTTTCTCGCTCTCTTTGTTTCTCTGTTGATTCACTCACGAAGTCTTAGACTCCTGCTGTTATTCCTTGTTAATCAACACATAGCCGCTAAATCACCAGTTAATCCTGCCCAGACGTTCACAAAGCAGTAAGCAGCAAAGGCATCTGGAGCCTTTTCATCTAGAGCCTTGCTTTTGTTCCTTACTGTGTACTGTGTCAATGTGGCATCTTAGCATGTCTTCAAATGCTTAGGTTCCTCAGATGTTTTGCGGACTCGATTAAGGCTAATTTGGTGGGATTGTAAGGTTTTATGTAGAAGCTGTGAAATTTGGTGGGAGAGGTCTGTGGTTCAAATTGAGCAGTTTGGTCAACATATCAGTAATGCATGATGGATATTATTGAGGATACAGACTGGCTGGGTTGTGAAGGATGTCGAAGCCAGCGACTGCACAGTCACAGGGTAGCACCACTAATGAGGGTGAGAAAAATGTCATTCGTCACACCTAAAATGCAGTTCTGCTTTGTTAACTCCTGGCTGTGGCATCATTAGTAGTCTTTGACAGATGACTATTCTGTACTAGTCTTAAAAATGTACAATTCACTTAAAGAAATGTAGTTTATTAGCAGTTTTATTTAAACTGAGAGAAACTATCAGCCATGTGTCAGTGCAGTGACTGACTTGTTATGGCTAGAGCAGAGAGAGAGTGAGAGAATAAGAAAATTGCCAACATCTTACAGTCTCCTATTCTCTCACACTCTCTCTCTCTCTCTGTCCTTATTGGCTGTGGCTCCTGCCAGTCACCATGATGTTGGACGTCTTTAGTGTCTAAGGTTGATGTCTGATGATTTGACGTATTTGAGCTGGTGTATAAGGTATGTGTTCTCCCCCAATTCTTTTGGAGAGTAGTAAAAAAAAAAAAAATTGTACTTAATCTGGCACAGCAATAAAATTATTCTCAGTGCCTGGTTGCCGTACAAAGACCAATCTAGTCCTTGAAAACAAAAAGCATCTATATGACTCCTGGATAACCCAGCATGACTAAGTGTATAAATTCATTAGTGTTGGCTTTTTTTTTTTTTCCTCCCCATCCATCGCTGTCTTCTTCCACCCACCCTCCTTTTTCCTCCGTTTGACCTTGCTTTCTTCTTCTCCTCCCCCATCTTCTGCTCTCCCTCTCCCTATGCTGTCAACACACTGTGAGAAGGATAATCCTGTAAAGCAACTCCTCGGGACAGTCAGCATTCAGAGGCGCAGTACCTCTTTCTGCCTGCTATTTGCGTAAACATTAGTCATCTCTTTCTTTCTTTGCATAGCATCTACAATAATTTCTTCAAAGTGTGTTTTAACATGTTTGTTTTTTCTTGTCAGCACTTTATACCTACTTTATACCTACGACAATTGCTTATAACTGTAGGCAAATTCCATTCAAATTAATTTAAGAGGTGAGCCTATGGCACGAGGTCTTGTCAGCCCTGCGCCTGTTCCTCGTTGTTTTTTAATTTTTCCTCTCACTCTCACTTCCATCTGTTTTCGCTTTTGCTGTTTAATTATTCACCAGTGGGTTTTTTTTTTTTTTTTTTTTTTTTTTTTTTTTTTTTTTTTTTTTTTTTTTTTTTTTTTTTTTTTTTTTTTTTTTTTTTTTTTTTTTTTTTTTTTTTTTTTTTTTTTTTTTTTTTTTTTTTTTTTTTTTTTTTTTTTTTTTTTTTTTTTTTTTTTTTTTTTTTTTTTTTTTTTTTTACTATTGTCTTTTCAGGAGCTGTCATGGCTTCATGCATATGAAGTTCTCTCAGTCACGCGATGGGAAGTACATCCTCGGAGAGAACAGCCCCCCCTTCGACACAATTCCAGAGGTCATCTACTACTACACCACCCACAAGCTACCCATCCGGGGTGCAGAACACCTCTCTCTGCTCTTTCCTGTGGTGGTCCAGACACTCTGAGAACATGCACAGCTACACACTGGCCCACACACATACAAACACACACAAACACACACACAGGCCTGGACTTCTTTTTGCTTAGGGCGCGTGCACGCACACACACACACACACACACACACATATGTTCGTACATACGTATATATATATATACACACACACACACACACACACACACTCAGGGTCTAATCTTGGTCAGCTTGCAGTAGCGCTTTGTATTTGATGAGATGTGTAGTTTTATGTCTGGATTTTAATAATGGCTACCAATGATCTTTCATGAATTGGGCTGAATCTGCTCTGAATCACAATTTGGAGTGTCGCTGATCTGTAGGCTGGAATTTAAATGAATATTAATGTGAAGGCTGAACTGATGCTGTAGGTTATTTGAAGACGTTTGACACTACACGCTTCCCCGTGCTTCTAATACCCTTTACACTATGTGACTTGCACAAAACTGTGTTATAGAATGGCTTTCTTACAGTGCATTGCTTGCCTTTACAACTAGTACTCTTATTAGGCTGTTTTTGGAGGGGCCTCAACACTATAACAGAGTTTCCATAAACAATAAACAAAAGAATCCATTTCTGCTGTGCTCAATAAGAAATGCCTTTGCTAAACTGGCACACTGATAACAGCATGTCTTATACACCATCAAGCTGTATCCTCGTACTGTACCTTCCATAGCTCTGCAGTAGGCAAAAACAGGACCTGATACATGAATATTGAGATATCAGTAATTAGGGATGCATCAGTTCTGATACTCGTACTCCTAAGTGCTTCGATACCACGTGATGCTATGTAACGTAAGCGTGGTGTACAAAATAACAGCAGTCTGGAGGTATTTCACAAACAATTATCAAAGCAAAACAGATGTTCTGTGAAAACATCAAGAGAAGGTACTACATCTTCCTACAATAACAAGTAACATGATAAAGCATCTTACTGCGTTTAAACAGTATCTTTAATGGAGAGTGTGAGGATGGCTGAGCAGTATCAGTGAGCATTGAGCTTAAGGTACTGTAAGTTGCAGACCCACAAGCATGGAGCATTGAGGTGAGCGTGCAGAGAAATTTTCAGCACTTCAGTTCAGCGAGCACTGAGACATCTGTGCATCGGATACTGTTTAAACACCGTACAAAAAAACTCATCACTAGGAGCTAACTGTTAGCTAATTGTTAGGAGCAGCAACCAGCATAATGTTCCATGATGCCCCTGAGTACAGAAAACATGTACTCATAATCTGGAAAAGGGGTATTGATGCATCCCTATCAATAATTAAAGAAGATATAGATATAAATATAAAGCTTGGCCAAATCAGGTTGCTTATATAGTGATATATGAATGCCAATATTCCATTTGTCTTTTGGAGTTTTTGCAGCCTCTGTGGATTTCTGATAATGGGCTAATAAGACATACTGTTAAAAGAAACCAGGCAACAGCTGTGGAACGTATGGAATGTCTTTCCCTGGCACGGCTGAGCAGCTAAACACATTGCTGCTTGTGCCGGAGGCAGCGACTCAGGCATGAGTTTAGAGAGAGGTGAAAATTGGACGAAAAATCTTCACCTCTCCAGAGCTGAGAACCACTCGGTTGCGCATGTCCTCTGCACGCCTCTGCACGATCACAGCTAGAAAGGTCACGCTAACACTGTTAGAAACTACTGAACCCATGAGCACCAGTAACACTTCCTTTCTTGTGATTGTACGGTTTACATTTTAGTCGAATCTCTTTGTAAATAGCAATAGAAACAAGTGATGAGGGCATGTGTACAAATACACCATTATGAGATTCACCTTGAGTATTATTCACTCCTCCTTATCTGACGCCGTTTCCCATTGGGTGAGACCAAGCTTTATTTTAGTTGTGTTTAAACATAGGTTACATCGGAATACTTTTCACAGACAAGATTGATATGTTTTTGGTGAGGTGTTTTGTGTTAGTCAGTTCAGGTTTCAGACTGAAAAAGTGAAAAGCTGACATGAAATCCGTCGTAGAAATTCAGTATTTATACCTATAACACGTTTCATTGATTGAGATGATTTTCCATTTGTCAATCACAGAACACACAAGTCCTCACAGTTGTGTAGTTAAAGGGATAGATCAGTGTTTTTAAACCTAATCTCTGTCTACTGCATGTGTAGTGTGTCTGCCATTAATTATAGACAAGAATTTCGACACGTATCCCTGCATTGAAGAGCAGAAAAATTGTTTACTCAGAACTTCGATATAATAGAAGTCAAAGGGCAGCCGTTGAACAAAAAAGCTAATTCTAAACTGCAACCATTACACTCTTAACAGTAAAGGTCCCATGATGCCAAAATTCTTCTTATGAACTTTTTATCCACCATTTATACAGTAAAGAGTCATTTCTGTTTACTTAAAACTTTCCCAAAATGCATTGTATTAGATAGTCTTCTAATTCGATGAAAGAACGAATATGAACTTGGCATTATTTAAAGCAGTACTGTACAATCAAGTGTGCGGTTATACCGAATATCATCATGGCTGTGATTTGCCGCAGACACAAGCCCACATGGCGGCGTGACACACCCAGTGAAACATCCCAGTAGAAATAATTGAAATAAGTGTTTTGCACAAACAGTTATTGATCCTCCCAGCAACTGCCCTTAGATATCCATTACATTAGCTTTGACTAAACCTTTCCATTCTTTTGTGTGTCAAAAGTTAGTCTGGTAGATTGCAATTGCACATAGGCTACAGATGCAATAAAAGAAGATTATGTTGAAAAACACTGGAGTATACCTTTAAGCTGTTAGACCTATGGCACACATTAGCATTATCACAAGATCTACTCTGTTGCAGAGTGTAATATTAGAGAACTACACTGTAGTTGTGCTTGATTATGATGACTGACTACTTTTACTGACTTTCTGTACTTTGTTTCTTTGGAATAAAATAAGCTTTTTTTTTTTCAAAATAAAGTCTGTATTATCTTTTTTGCATTATCACACCCTGGAATGAAGGTAATGCAAGGCTTGGATTTTTACATATATTCACTACTCTGCTTCTTTCTAAGCACAGTTAAAGTCTGTTCCTCCAAAGCTTCAGACAGTGCATACAGAAAAATAGGTCATGATTCCCATGCGTGCCTGATTCCATGTGCTGCATTGTTGGTGTTCTGAGCTAACGGGGTATGTATGAGCATGGATTCAGTACACTGAAGAGAGTGCCTGCTTTCCCTCCTTTCACCCAGACTACCTAAACATTGTTGTTAATTGTTTATACAGTTCACATCCTAGTATTGTTCAACCATCATTGTGTCCATGATTGTGTCCTGGACTTTGTAATCCAAAGTGCCTTCATGACTCAAAATGGCAACTGAGACCGAATAGATTCAAGATCCCCATGGAAGCTAGTTTTTACATAGGTATGCTAAAGCATGGGTGTGGTTGTATAATTGTGTGTGTGTGTGTGTGTGTGTGTGTGTGTTGGATGCCTGCTGCGGGAGAGCAGGTGTGAAATGTAGAGAGCGCTGAAGCAGAAACAGCAGGAACATTTCATCAGTGACGGGTCACAGAAAACTCCAAAATAGCCATGGAAGCGCAATGGTTACTATGGCAACAGTAGCATCTGGGACTAGATCCAGTCCAGTCCTACATGTTTTATAGGAAAACCAAATTAAAATAAATTACGTATTATAATGTACAACATTACATTTGATATTGACTTTTATGTTGCTACCATTCAAGCTCTCTTAAGTGTCAATATTAAAATAATTGGATTAATTGGATCGAAAAGCTGTGCTTCTGATTTCTTCCCACACACTGCATCTGTGTCAAGTTTAACAGTGCTCAGGTTTTCTAGGAGGATATGTACAGTGTTTCAGATGATGTAAAGATTGCTGTGTTAATGTAGTCCTTTCAGGGAAAGAAATAAAAGCATTTATGTTAGAAAACAACCATAAGAAATCAAAGCTCACTGATAGATGTACACTCACTGTACACTTTAATAGGAGCAACTGTACTCCTGTTCATTCATGCAATAATCCAATCAGCCTTGTGGCATCAGCAAATGTATAAAATCATGCAGATACAGGTCAAGAGCTTCAGATAATGTTCACATCAAACATCAGAATGAGGAACTAATGGCCTGGTCCTGAGATGCTTTTCTGCTTACCATGGTTGTAAAGAGTGGTTATTTGAATGATTGTAGCCTTCCTGTCAGCAAGAACCAGGCTGGTCATTCTCCTTTGACCTCTCACATCAACAAGGCCTTTCCGCCCGCGGGATGTTTTTTGTTTTCACACCATTCTATGTAAACTCTAGAGCCTGTTGTGCGTGAAAATCCCAGGAAATCAGCAATTTCTTAAATACTCAAAAACTAGTCTATGTTGCACCAACAACCATGCCACGGTCAAAGTCACTCAAATGACATTTTTACCCAATTCTGATGTTTAATCTTGGGAATATCTTTTGGAAGAATGGTGTTCATCATTCCAGTCCAGTTCCAGAGACTTAGCAGAGTCTGTCCCAAGGTGCACTGAAGCTGTTCTGGCAGCTTGTGGTGGCCCAATACCATACTAAGGCATTTTGTATGTTTCTTTTTTCCCCTTTTAATTTGTGACCTATCGATATATTAATTAAAACAAAAGGCTACATTAATGGATTTACATTAATGGAGCGTTGGATTTAACTGACTCCATTGTATTTAGTAGATGAAAGTGTTCCACTCATAAAAATCTTTTAAGGCTGCTGGGCTGCTTTCCATATATGAAACTACTACTTTAAATTTTAGAATAAAAGTTTGCTTAATCAAATAAATATAGTTACAAAAAAAAAAAAAAAAGATGTGTGGTGTGTTCAGGAGAATGAATTAGGCCCTAGATTGTGGCAAAATGACCAAGTAAGCTGGAGTATTTAGAAAACAATGATCATATCTTGATGTAGATGCTTCGAGAGGAAATTGCTATACATAGAGAATTGCAGCATGGTATAAAAAGAAGAAGAAAAAAGAAGGAACAGAATACATTCTTCAGCTGTTTGCAATGAACAACAGCCTCCAAGACCTTGTCCAAATCTTTCCTTTAGACCTTTGACCTGGTGGCTTTAGGCGAAGCTTCACATTTCATCTGGCACTTTATCAAGGTCAGGCTGTTTCTGAAACTTTTAGGGAAACCCCCATCCCCTTTACCCCAACCATCACCCCTACCCCACCCACCCCAATCATACCTCTCAAGTTGCAGACTACTCCTGTGAATGCCTGAACCATAGTAACAATCATGGGCTTACCATTCCCTATTGCCCATACATACCCTTGCAACATATATTGTATACATAATATTGACTGAAATTACCATAGCCTGTTGTTTGCATTCTTAATACTGATGATTCAGATTATTAGATGATTATTCAGATTGTTGATACAATAAGAAAACATAAAGTACAAAGGCAAACCTAATACAAAATAGTTTATTGAACAAGGGTTGAATAAGATTTATTATTCTTATTTTTATATTCTTATTTAACAGTGTGGTTTTATTGGAGATGACGGTCAACAATTCCTGCTAGTTATTATTCAGTTGACCAGTCACTTGAATTAGGTTTAAAATGATGCCAGTCACACAATTTCTACTTGAATTTAGTTTATTAAATCTGACTGCAATAAACACACTGTAACAGGTATATAGGAATAAAAATCTCCAATATAAGCTCAAAAAAAAGAAAACATGATGGCGTATCTTTGCCTGTCACTGTGTACTGCAGTGTGTGTTGCTATATGTTTGTGGCAAAAAAAAGGGCAAATATTAAGCGTTTAATTGTCTTAACAACAAGTCATTGGTCAGAAAACGAGCAAGAATGAAACAAATGCACTCCTGGGAGCTGCTGTGCCACCATTTGCTGGTTTACTTTTGCTGCAGTGAAGTGTTTTGGGAAAAGCTAGAAACAGGGAAATTCACTTATACAGTCTTCTTGTACACAAAGGTCAAATCACGATAATGATTAAAATGTTTGATGTAAAATTCAAATTAACACATTTCTGGGTGCACAAAACTTTCCAAAAATATCTTCTGGGATGTTTTTTTTTTTCTTAAAAGATTAGTCATTATTTGGGTATCTGCTACACCTGATGCAGCTCATCAACTGCCACAAGGTTTAAACATTTAAAGAAATCAAAGGGAAAAGCTCCCAAGCAGTGGTGCGTGTGTTTGTGTGTGTGTGTGTATATATATATATATATATATATATATATATATATATATATATATAAACATGTTGCAGCTCTGGACCTCTTTCAGAGGAAACATATGGGGAAACATATATATATATATATATATATATATATATATATATATATATATATATATATATATATATATATATATATATATATTTGTGTGTGTGTGTGTGTGTGTATATATATATATATATATATATATATATATATATATATATATATATATATATAT
>CM040995.1:14202059-14225426 GCA_022985145.1 Pangasius djambal | reverse complement strand
ATCAGCTAACAGGTAGGTCTTACAGAAACTTCTGCTTTTCAGTCTGAAAAGAAAAGAGAGGTAACAGAAAGAGGGAATTAAAATTTACGTTTCTTTTTAAACAACAGCAGAACTTCACAGGTTCGAGCTAACGTTAGACTTGGTTTTAGACTATTTTATGTTTATGTTTATGCTAGCCCAGGGCTAGACCTGCTGTAATTTATGTGCTACTAATGATATATTTCATGAATGAACTTAATATATATATGTATTTATTCTTTATGTATTTTAAGTTTTATATATGTAAACAAACAAGCAAAAAAAACAGTTAAAGTATTGGTTTTCCTCTCATTTTGTATGTGAAAAGCCATCGTGACAGGAAACCTGAGCAAAGCTTAGAGGCAGGTTGCGTTTTACTGCCACCTGCTGGTCATAAGTGGGATCGCATTACTGCTCAACATCCGGGCAAATGAGCACATTTATTTAGTGTTTCATTAGTTAATTAGTTAATTCAGTTGGTCCTGACCTGAACATATCACATTTAGTCATTCTTAGCAAATATTCCTTTCAGTCCATTGTTATTGGTCAGTTGTATATCATGATGGTTGCATGTTATATTTAAATGTATGTTATATTTAAATAGACAGGGACAGATTTCTGAAATTCCATCTTATCATTAACAAAAGCAAATACCACAGTATATAATACACTTCTAAAATCCTCAAGGTGTTTGCTATCTACATATGCAGGAAAAATGTTTATATCATATTCTAAAGAAGCATGGTTTGTGCTTTTGTCAAAACTGACTGAAAATCACATGATTTTAACGGCATGCTTGGAACAGCATGTTTGGGATTTTTATGCTTCTTTTGTTACAGTAGTATATTTTATGTACAGTACTGTGCAAAAAGTCTTAGGCACATGCAAAGAAATGCTGTAGCGCAAAGATGCCTGCAAAAATAATGCAATTAAAAAAACATTTAAAAAAATACTATAAAGAGCAGTAAACAGTAATAAATGAAGCAAAGTCAATATTTGGTGTGACGATCCTTCGCTTTAAAAAGAAGAGTAGTCTCAGGTAGAATTAGTGCAGTTTTACTTAGTGTTTTAAGTGTTACTGAGTTTTAAGTGTTTTAACAGTTTTAAGTGTTACTGAGCATCGTGCAGAAGCAGCCACAGCTCTTCTGGAGACTTATTTTTGCAGCAAAACCCAGCAGCCTTCATTATGTTGCTTTTTTGTTTTTGTGGGGTTTTTTTTGTCTGAAAAGTGTCTCTTATGTAATCTGCTGCTTTCTTTACTGACATACGACCATTTTTCTGTAACATTTAGTTTTGTGCTGGAAAACTAATGTTTGGAAATCTAACATGTTTTTGTACTGAATCCATAATGTAGAAGTCATAAAATAAAAATCTATAACAAAGTTTGTACTAAAAAAAAAATAGGTTGCCTAAGACTTTTGCACAGTACTGTATATATATATATTTTTAGATACTGTATCTACGGTGATATAAAACATTTGTTGATAAACTCATTCTGAGATATGAAGCACAAAAGACTAATTGCAGTCATGCTTTTTCCAATTTTCTTTTCTTTTCTTTTTTTTAAATAGGGTTTCCTGGCCATTTCCATTACTGATCAGGTAAGTGGAACAACCCCTTCATGAAAAAGGAGCTAAAACTAAAATGGCTTTCACACAGAATGGTAAAATAATCTAAAAATAATAAAAACAAGTACATGAAATCAACTTTTCTAATACAACCTTGCATCCTCCGAACATGTCCAAACCATCTTAATCTGGCCTCCCTAACTTTGTCCCCCAAACGTCCAACATGAGCCGTCCCTCTGATGTACTCGTTCCTAATCCTGCCCAACCTCGTCACTCCCGAAGAGAACCTCAACATCTTCAGCTCTGCTACCTCTAGCTCTGACTCCTGTCTCTTCCTCAGTGCCACTGTCTCTAAACCATACAGCATGGCCGCTCTCACCACTGTCTTGTACGCCTTCCCCTTGATTCTCGCTGATATTTTTCTATCACACAGAACTCCCGACACCTTTCTCCACCCATTCCAACCTGCCTGCACTCGCTTCTTTACCTCTTTCCCACACTCTCCATTACTCTGGACTGTTGACCCCAAGTACTTAAACTCCTGTACCTTCTTCACCTCTTCATCCTGTAATCTTACTGTTCCACTTCCCTCCCTTTCATTCGCACACATGTACTCAGTCTCACTACGAATGACTTTCATTCCTCTTCTCTCCAGCGCAAACCTCCACCTCTCCAGGTTTTCCTCCACCTGCTCCCTGCTCTCACTACAGATCACAATGTCATCCGCAAACATCATTGTGCAAGGAGACTCCTGTCTGACGTCCTCTGACAACTGGTCCATCACAACAGCAAACAGGAAGGGGCTCAGAGCCGATCCCTGATGAAGTCCCACCTCCACTTTGAACTCCTCTGTCTGACCTACAGCACACCTCACCACTGTCCTGCACCTCTCATACATGTCCTGCACCACTCTGACATACTTCTCTGCTACTCCTGACTTCCTCATACAGTACCACAGCTCTTCTCTTGGCACCCTGTCGTACGCTTTCTCCAAGTCTACAGACACACAGTGCAACTCCCTCTGACCATCCCTATACTTCTCCATCAACATTCTCAGAGCAAAAATTGCATCTCTTGTGCTCTTTCTGGGCATGAAGCCATACTGCTGCTCACAAATCTCCACTACCTTCCTTAACCTAGCTTCCACTACTCTTTCCCATAGCTTCATTGTATGGCTCATCAACTTTATCCCCCTATAAAATTAATTAACAGCTAAATGTTAAATATTGAAACATCGATATTGTGTTTAGAGCAGCAGTACCTACAGTTTAAACAGTGTGTGAGGACAGAACAGCAGACTACAGTAGCATTATAATTATGTTTTTGCATATTTCATGACCAAACATTAGTATGCTGAAAGGAGTACTAAGGGAATAATAACAGCTGTTGTATAAAGGTATTTGTTGATCCTGAATACAGTTTGAGGGGAGAAACGGTCTCTATGTTTTAAGGAAGAGGAAAGAAAGTGAACAAAAAAATAATGGGAGGGATCATAAAAATCATATCTGCTCCAGGGCTCATGTGCATTAAGGGTTGCACAGTTGTCATGTGGTGGCCTCTGACTGCCCCCACTGCTTGCCAGCCTTTTGTAAAGCAAACGCCTTTTGGATTTTGTTTATTTATCTGCAATTAAATTTGACTATAATATGCAACAGGTTTTGCTTAAATAAAATGCAATACACTGATAGACTGACGCTAACCATTTTGTTTCATGTCAAGATCGGGCAGTTCCTGCTTATGTCAGGTCACGTTACTCACTGGCTGGTGATTGCGAAAAACAATATTTCACTACTGTATGCATAATTTGCATTAACTCATGCATATTTTATTTATTTGATTTTATTTTAAAGTCTGTGCTGATGTTTTTGGTTTAAACTTCTTTCATCAACAAGTTGGTCTGTTTCCACTTTGGTAAAAGCCCTTGCTTAATCTCTACTAAAAGAGAGCAGTGCGGCAGTGCTTTAGTCTGTACACTCAGCTCAGAAAGATCCCCTTCCAAAGCTTCAAGTTTCATGCCAATACCACCATCAACACCATCATACATTTCACATTTCATCCCATAAATCACATACAGTATTCACTTTTAAATGTTGAGTATCTGGACATATGATAAGCTATAATGTAGGACATATACACAACTCACAATAAGCAATAATGTAGAACATATACACAATTCACAATAAGCAATAATGTAGGACATATACACAACTCACAATAAGCAATAATGCAGCAAGAATCTGAAATATTTTAAAGAACAAACATGGGCCTTCCATCTCCTAATTATCTACTCACTTCACGTCATGTCTAAAGTAAAGTAAGTCTCTTTAGATGTGTCTCTTTCTCTCTCTCTCTCTCTCTCTCTCTCTCTCTCTCTCTCTCTAGAGAGTCTTCTGAGTGGAAGGTGAGCGCAGCAGCATTAAAGGCTCATCCCTCTGAAAGAGTGTGTTCACTCGCTCGACCCCGTCAGCCTGCAGTTGGCTGGCAGCCTGATCGCCCCCTATTGCCCACAGTGAGTCCTCACAGCTCTTTATACTTCTCTGTACATGCAGTATTGTGGCGTTTCAGCTCCTTCTACCCCCCATTAACATATCCAACTATCTCAATTTAATATTTACATAATAATAATAATAATAATAATAATAATAATAATAATTTACAAATGGAGAATACCTTAAGACCCTCCACATGATTTCTTTTCCTGTTTTTTTTTTTTGTTTTTTTTGTAATTCAATTATTTGTTTTTGTATTTTCTTGTATTTAATTACATTTTTTAATTTACATTATGGTTTTGTTTACAGACAGTAGATCTGTAAGGTGCACAAAGTCTCCTCACATATAAGCTGTTCTTTATATGAGCCTACAACAAGTCATTAGTCATTTTTTTAACCCATTCAATTCCAGCAGTGATCAGTTTTCTTTTCAGTTTCCTTAGTTGTTTTTTTTTTAAGGAAAGGTCAGCTATAAACTAAATAATAAGTTTCATAAGAAGATTTTCATGTAGGTGCTGTAATTAGACACACCCAAAGTCTTTTACATCAAGCATATACCTGAGAAAGAAGATGTCTGCCTCAGAGCTCTACAGATGATGCAACTACCGTATTTAGAACATAAATTTTCCAGTCGGTTTATTGTTGATTTTTGTGACATTTTAATTAGCTCTTATTGCTACGTTTGTATTATTCTCACACAGCATAAGTTCTACAAGGTTGAAATTTCTTTGAACAGTAAATTAGCATTAGTTACTTTAGCACTGAAAGGATCTTTTAATGATCTGTAGCCAGTGTTTGTTTTTGACACCTGTGATGAGGATTTCCAGTGTCTGTTGCCAGAAAACAAGCTGTTTGGGGAGGAGCAACAGGTGGCAGCCAATCAGCAGTTTAATGGGGCAGGGCAACAACGCACAGACAAACCACATGCTTTGCATTTTAGACACTAGATCGCCCCTGGCATGTTACCACCCCAAGCACCACCCAGGTTCTACATGTATCATGCTGAAATGTTTGCTTGCAGTAGGTGGAGAAGAAATGCATAATTATGAAATGCATAATATAATAAAGTAATATAAGAAATGCATAATAATTTAGGAGCTTAAGAACTGAAAAAAGACCTAAACATGCAGCAAGAAATATTGGTTCATTGGTTACAAACTCCAGTTGTAATGGGCCATCCATTATTGGGCCAGTGTAAACTGGCCTAGCTTAAAGATGTCATTATTAAGTCTGTTCTTAAGTATATTAAAAATGTGAGGCCAGTGATTTCCCAATCAGACACTTTTTGTACGTCTGCCGATGTCAATAAAATGTGTGCTCAGGATTCAGGACGAACTCCAGTATGTGTGGCACCCCAGGCTAAAATGGGAGAAAGAAATAGAAAGGAAATGAGCTGTAAGTGTTACTGAGCATCTTGCAGAAGCAGCCACAGTTCTTCCGGAGACTTTGACTGTCACACTCGCTTCTTATTTTTGCAGCAAAACCCAGCAGCCTTCATTATGTTATATGTTTTATATACTTTACACAGTACTGTGCAGAAGTCACATGCAAAGAAATGCTGTAAAGCAGCTGAAGCATTCTGGAGAATCTGCAACAGTTCTTCTGGAGACCATTTGCATGCAAATCCCAGCATTCATTGTTTTTGCTCTGAAAAGTGGACTGTTGTGTAATGTGTCACTTTCTTTACTGACATACAAACAATGTTTTTGTAACATTAAATGTTTTGTTGGAAAAAAATTATGTTTGGAAATTTACAAACATTTTTCTGCAACATTTAGTTTTGTGCTGGAAAACTAATGTTTGGAAATCTAAAATGTTTTTGTACTGAATCAATAATGTAGAAGTCATAAAATAAAAATCTATAACAAAGTTTCTCCAAAAAAAAAAAAATAGGGTGCCTAAGACTTTTGCACAGTACTGTGTATATATATATATATATTTTAGATATTACTGTGATACAAAATATTTGTCTGTCTTTTCTGATTGATAAACTCATTCTGATATATGAAGCACAAAAGACTAATTGCAGTCATGTTTTTTTTTTTTAAAAAAAACATTTTTTTAGGGTTTCCTGGCCATTTCCATTACTGATCAGGTAAGTGGAACAACCCCTTCATGAAAAAGGAGCTAAAACTAAACTGGTTTTCACACAGAGTGGTAAAATAATCTAAAAATAATAAAAACAAGTGCATGAAATCACCTTTTCTAATACAGCCTTGCATCATCCTACTGAATGTAGAAAAGAACTGAAATGAATTGGACCTCTCGTATACCTGATTATAGTATATTAGCACTAGGTCATTTATTTTTGAAGTGGAGGAAGCATTTTTTTTGGGCATTGTGTTGTGCTCCAAAGATTACTAAGTCTACTAGGAGAACTTGCATTTGAATGAATTTGCATGCTCAATAAATGAATGTAGTCCTATAATTCTGTTTAGTGGACAAAAGCTTTGTTGTATTGGTCAAATGATTCCTGAAAATGCAATGACCAGGATGTCAGAGTACTCAGGATGTTATTTAAGCAGACTTGAGTCGAGGTGGGTTACAGCAGATTGTCTTGGCTAGGTGCCTTGTCTGGGTTAAGAGTAAGCTGAATCCTACCTTTTCTCCTAAGACAATGCCTAAGCAGCGTCCAAAGGCATTCAGAGGCGTTCAAAGGTAAATTCAGATAATGCAATCAAGAGTCACAAACAAATATTGCAGCAAGAAGGTTAAAGGTTCCCTCCACAACATTAGAATTAGACATGTATAAATGTTACAGACTGATACAGATGATAGACTGATTAACTGATAAACAGCCAGTGGTGGAAAGAGTACAGAACACACTGACGCTGATTTGAGTAATAGTACTGCTACTGTACTAATAATTCACTTGCGTAAAAGTAAAAGTAGCGATCATGAAAATGACTCATTAATTACTCATTAAATTTGAATCACCCATCAAAACTCTTATGAAATGTATTTCTTTAGAATGTGCAAAATGTGTAATGAAAGACTTTTAATTAGCTTACGATCAGTTTTTACTATGATTACTAGAAGTACTATGATTTAATTATACTTTAGAAAAAAAAAAGTCCTGTTTCAGTGAATCATGTACTCAAGTGCTGTAATGAGAATACATGTAGTTTGTTACGTTCCTCCCGTATGCTCCTGCAGTATATCAGTATAGTATATCAGAATGATCAGATCATCCGGCTTTAATAGAACCACAAGGTCCTCCCACTCTTGCTTGTTCGATTCATTAGTCTCAGCCATAAAGATATAATTTAACACAGCGTGTCTTTGTGAACTTCATCTGTCTTTTAGCACACTCCTGGCTGTTCAATGGCAACACGAATTGAGCATCTCGCCCAGCCAAAACCCAACCTACTCAAATTTCCTGACAGGTAGGGTTCCCTAACAGGTCATACGTCGAGAATAAATACAGGAGACTTAGTGTGCTTTCACACTTGCTGTTACAACTCTGGTTATGAGGAGCAGCTTATTTTCCTTCGCTGTAGCTTCAGAGGCAGAAAATCAAGACAAGAGGAGAAACGTGAGTGCATTAGCCAGGTTGTTATTTTTAGTTATACTGCAACATTGGGAATATTGGCAATGAAATATTTTAATATATACATATATATATATATATATATATATATCCATATATTCATTCACTAACAAGACTAATTTCTAGTTTGTCTTACTTACCCCCTGAGCTGCATCCTGATTGACCGGGAGGTAAAAAAAATAAAGTAAAGGTTAAAGAAAAAAAAAAATCAGCAATTTTTCTAAAAGCCTTTATCAACTTTGGAAGCTCTACTGTGACCCAAAAAAAAAAAAACACAGATGGCAGTGCGTGGTAGAAGACATAGGATCACATGTATATAGTGTGCTGGAGGTTGAAAGGAAAAGAAGTGTGAAAGCAGTGTAACAGCACTGGTGTATACCATCTGTCACACTCAGATACTGTAATTACTGTAATCAGCAGAATCCCAGTGTATGTAGGGTGGTTTGTGTGGTTGTTTATTACTTGCACAGATGTTATGAGTGATCTTCTGATGCTTAAAGCTGTTGTAATGTACTGTGGAGTTCAGTGACTTCCTGTAATATTTTTTGGAAAAAAAAAAAAAACATCATCATCTGGTCTTTAAGCCAATCTTTGACTGTCCAGTTTTGATGAGCCTGTGTCCACTGTAGCTTCAGATTCCTGTTGTTGACTGACGTCCCTGGAACCTGATTTGGCTGTGTGTTCTGAGATGCTTTTCTGCTCACCGTGGTTGTAAAGAGTGATTATTTGAGTTACTGTGAGCTCGAAACAGTCTGGTCATTCTCCTCTGAACCTTTCTCAGCAACAAGGCATTTCTGCCTGCAAAACTTCCACGCACTAGTTGTTTTTTTGTTTTTCTCACCATTCCGTGTAAACTCTAGTCAATTCAGTTCAGTTTTATTTGTATAGCACTTTTGATAATTGATACTGTCACAAGGCAGCTTTACAGAAATATATAAATTCCAGATATAAATTTAAAATTTATCCCACTAGAGATTGTTGTGTGTGAAAATCCCAGATCAGCAGTTTCTAAAATACTCAAACCAACCTGTCTAGCACCAGCAACCATGCCTCAGTCGAAGTCACTGCAATCACATTTTTCCCCATTCTGATGTTTGACGTGAACATGAACTGAAGCTCTTGACCTGTGTCTGCATTCATTTATGCAGTGTGCTGCTGCCACATGATTGGCTGATTGGCTAATTGCGTGAATGAGCAGGTGTACATTTGTTTCTGTTAAAGTATCTGGTGATCGTGTTGATTATATGTCTATAATGGTCTCATGTATTCGCAGGCGCTCTGTGTACTGGCTGGATCAGCGTCCAGCAGAAACAAAGCGCTCCACCACTGCCTTTGGTAAAAGCATTTCATTTAAGAAATTAACACTTCTATGCTATACTATACTGAAACAATTTGTCAGTTGTTCATTTAAAAGTCATATAGAAAATAAGGGATCTAATTACCTTAAGTAGGTTCCCAGTTTTCCCAGATCAATTAAACGTAAGCTACAGGCCTAAAAGGTAGCAAATCACTGGTTTTCTCTTTAGCAACCTCATTAAATCAAGTCTGCATCTGGGAAATCATCTTTAATCAGATTATTGGTGTATGCAAATAATGGTTGTAATGTGTATTTTAAATGTTGTCTGTGTCCCTCCGCAGAGCCCACATCACGTTGGCCCCAGCTGTCAGAGAGCAAAAATATTAGTACTCTCTATGAGTACAGCAGGTGACTATATACTGTGTAATGCATGGCATGGCACAGCTTATGTTTAATTTCCAGAATCAAAATCAGTTTAATTGAATTTAAAGTAATTTTCCTTTAAAGTAAGATTCACTTTGGATGGATCTGACTTGGCAGTTGCTAACTGTGGAATAGGGAAAAAGATTAGTAAGGAATAAAACAACCGGGTGTGCTGTTATCAGAAAACCAACTAACTGTTACAAAGCACTGACACTGGAGACTCCTTCCATAAATGTTAAAAAAAAAAAAAAGGTCTACTTACTGTGTCAACCACACAACCTTGTTAAATAACAACCTAATTCTTTGTTTGTTTATTAGTAGGCTTACATTATATGTGGCATCCCTGTGAATGAGCTGTTACTATAGAAACAATAACGTATTAGAATTAGCACATTAATATAAACTTGTAATCTGACTTGCAGCCAGAACTATTGACTGAACTGCTGTTAAAGGAAATTAATCAACACCATCCGCCAATCAGATTCGAGATTTCAACATAGCTGTGGGATAAAATTAATTAACAGCTAAATGTTAAATATTGAAACATCGATATTGTGTTTAGAGCAGCAGTACCTACAGTTTAAACAGTGTATGAGGACAGAACAGCAGACTACAGTAGCATTATAATTATGTTTTTGCATATTTCATGACCAAACATTAGTATGCTGAAAGGAGTACTAAGCGAATAATAACAGCTGTTGTATAAAGGTATTTGTTGATCCTGAATACAGTTTGAGGGGAGAAACGGTCTCTATGTTTTAAGGAAGAGGAAAGAAAGTGAACAAAAAAATAATGGGAGGGATCATAAAAATCATATCTGCTCCAGGGCTCATGTGCATTAAGGGTTGCACAGTTGTCATGTGGTGGCCTCTGACTGCCCCCACTGCTTGCCAGCCTTTTGTAAAGCAAACGCCTTTTGGATTTTGTTTATTTATCTGCAATTAAATTTGACTATAATATGCAACAGGTTTTGCTTAAATAAAATGCAATACACTGATAGACTGACGCTAACCATTTTGTTTCATGTCAAGATCGGGCAGTTCCTGCTTATGTCAGGTCACGTTACTCACTGGCTGGTGATTGCGAAAAACAATATTTCACTACTTTATGCATAATTTGCATTAACTCATGCATTGCATACTTCATGCATATTTTATTTATTTGATTTTATCATTTTATTTTAAAGTCTGTGCTGATGTTTTTGGTTTAAACTTCTTTCATCAACAAGTTGGTCTGTTTCCACTTTGGTAAAAGCCCTTGCTTAATCTCTACTAAAAGAGAGCAGTGCGGCAGTGCTTTAGTCTGTACACTCAGCTCAGAAAGATCAGCTTCCAAAGCTTCAAGTTTCATGCCAATACCACCATCAACACCATCATACATTTCACATTTCATCCCATAAATCACATACAGGATACTTAGGTGCATTTCATTCTTGGAATGTTTGCAGTCTCCACTACCTCTATGCTGGACTTTTCCATCGTGAGTGAGTAAAAGAATTCCTTGCCCTTTTTGTTTTTAACAGCAAAACCTGACTATGAGCTCTTATGTTTGAGATCTTTGAAAGTTTGTCAAGCACCATTGCTTATTAAGCACCATTGTAATTGTGCTAGCAATGTCACCCCTGTGATGTCAGCATGGCCGAGAGCCGCTAACTTCTCAAAGGAATAACGTAAACACAAAATCAACCAACCAATTTGCACAAGAATCACATCACAAATATGTCAATATAAATATATTCAGGGTGAAGATTTCTTTGAAGTGGTGTCAGTACATTCTTCTACACAGCGCAAGATTAAACTACTCTAAACTACTGTTTAATGTATTTTTAGGACAGACTTAGACAGCATAAACGGTTGAACTTAGATTCAACTGATGGTTCCTGTAAAGTACTTTTTTAAAAAAAAAAAAAACTTTGCATGAGTTTGTTTATTTTTCCATGAGTGAATTATGTGGAAAGTTGAAACAAATCAGAGGAGCTCCTCTTTAACTTCACTTTAAATGTTGAGTGTCTGGACATATAATAAGCAATAATGTAGGACATATACACAACTCACAATAAGCAATAATGTAGGACATATACACAATTCACAATAAGCAATAATGTAGGACATATACACAACTCACAATAAGCAATAATGTAGCAAGAATCTGAAATATTTTAAAGAACAAACATGGGCCTTCCATCTCCTAATTATCTACTCACTTCACGTCATGTCTAAAGTAAAGTAAGTCTCTTTAGATGTGTCTCTTTCTCTCTCTCTCTCTCTCTCTCTCTCTAGAGAGTCTTCTGAGTGGAAGGTGAGCGCAGCAGCATTAAAGGCTCATCCCTCTGAAAGAGTGTGTTCACTCGCTCGACCCCGTCAGCCTGCAGTTGGCTGGCAGCCTGATCGCCCCCTATTGCCCACAGTGAGTCCTCACAGCTCTTTATACTTCTCTGTACACGCAGTATTGTGGCGTTTCACCTCCTTCTACCCCCCATTAACATATCCAACTATCTCAATTTAATATTTACATAATAATAATAATAATAATAATAATAATAATAATAATAATTTACAAATGGAGAATACCTTAAGACCCTCCACATGATTTCTTTTCCTGTTTTTTTTTTGTTTTGTTTTTTTTGTAATTCAGTTATTTGTTTTTGTATTTTCTTGTATTTAATTACATTTTTTAATTTACATTATGGTTTTGTTTACAGACAGTAGATCTGTAAGGTGCACAAAGTCTCCTCACATATAAGCTGTTCTTTATATGAGCCTACAACAAGTCATTAGTCATTTTTTTAACCCATTCAATTCCAACAGTGATCAGTTTTCTTTTCAGTTTCCTTAGTTGTTTTTTTTTTAAGGAAAGGTCAGCTATAAACTAAATAATAAGTTTCATAAGAAGATTTTCATGTAGGTGCTGTAATTAGACACACCCAAAGTCTTTTACATCAAGCATATACCTGAGAAAGAAGATGTCTGCCTCAGAGCTCTACAGATGATGCAACTACCGTATTTAGAACATAAATTTTCCAGTCGGTTTATTGTTGATTTTGGTGACATTTTAATTAGCTCTTATTGCTACGTTTGTATTATTCTCACACAGCATAAGTTCTACAAGGTTGAAATTTCTTTGAACAGTAAATTAGCATTAGTTACTTTAGCACTGAAAGGATCTTTTAATGATCTGTAGCCAGTGTTTGTTTTTGACACCTGTGATGAGGATTTCCAGTGTCTGTTGCCAGAAAACAAGCTGTTTGGGGAGGAGCAACAGGTGGCAGCCAATCAGCAGTTTAATGGGGCAGGGCAACAACACACAGACAAACCACATGCTTTGCATTTTAGACACTAGATCGCCCCTGGCATGTTACCACCCCAAGCACCACCCAGGTTCTACATGTACCATGCTGAAATGTTTGCTTGCAGTAGGTGGAGAAGAAATGCATAATTATGAAATGCATAATATAATAAAGTAATATAAGAAATGCATAATAGTTTAGGAGCTTAAGAACTGAAAAAAGACCTAAACATGCAGCAAGGAGAATTGTATTGATTCATTGGTTACAAACTCCAGTTGTAATGGGCCATCCATTATTGGGCCAGTGTAAACTGGCCTAGCTTAAAGATGTCATTATTAAGTCTGTTCTTAGGTATATTAAAAATGTGAGGCCAGTGATTTCCCAATCAGACACTTTTTGTAAAAATTTGGTGAGGTTCTCTTCACGTCTGCCGATGTCAATAAAATGTGTGCTCAGGATTCAGGACGAACTCCGGTATGTGTGGCACCCCAGGCTAAAATGGGAGAACAAAACAAATGGCATGATAGCATGTCTTTCACTTGTTAATAATGTTGCGTGAGAGCTCAGCAAGCTCCTCCTCTGGCATTAGCATTCAGGTGTTCTAGATTAGACAGCATGCATTCATCGGTTCTCGGGGCTTTGAAGCAAACACTGAAGAAGAAGAAGATGTATTTGTTTTAATACTGACAACAGACAATAATCAGCTTTCAACTATGCAATAACAAAATCGATTGTGGTGCCTCATGCATCCACCACAAGAAGTTTTGACTATTGATGTACAAAAGCACTGAACCACAAGCTGTGAAAATATTTTGAAGTGCTTTGGCATTATTCAGACATATGCTTTAATGGAACACTTTGGACAGATTATTGGTAAACATGATGATGCAAAAATAAATGGAAACAATGGTTTATGTAGGTTTCAAATTTCATGGAGCATGATATATTACAACCATAAGTCTATCACTCTATAGTCTATAGAGCAGCAAGCATTAATCGCGTATTAATTATTTTTGGCTTAGACCTGCATTAATTAATTTAATTAAGTCAGGGTTATATTGCATTCATTTGTACTCACACATCTTTCTGCGCTGAGCGTCCCTAACCTGCAGGTCTTTATCAGATTCAACAGTTGGCACAGGAAATAAAATAAATATTTGCAAAAGTCAGAGACTTATGTTTTCCAATCAAGTGGCCATTCAGTATTTATAGTTAATTATTTGGAATCAAACAGTAATGATGTGAAAATGTACGCACTATAGCTGTGTGTAACCTGTTAGCCAGTTAGTCTGTCATGTGAGATTAGCAATCCAGAGTAATAACAATCTCAAAAGAGTCCACAAATCCAGCACAGCATTTACAAATATATTCACAGATATGTCGAATAAAATGTGTTTTGTAGTCCCAATTTGTGAGATACATGCATTCAGATTGCAAAACAAATTTATTTGAATTTATTCAACTCTGTCTTCTACCGAACTTCTTCAGTTCCTCAACCTCAGCTACTTCACTCGAGTTCACTGATGCCCTGTGCTACTTTCTGGATAGCTTTCTATCTAATGTGACTGAGTAAGCTAGCTAAACAACAGTGTCTTTCCCGAATCAAGGAATTGTTGTTTATAGTTGACAACAATAGCCATTTAATAATATCTCCTCATATTTACTTCAGTTTTGTTACATTTTAGAAAGCTCAGAAACATTCACCGGACACACTATCAGTGCTAGTCAAATTGGGGTCTTTATGTGTCTTTTCATTATAATGCCGGTAGTATTTTCATTTAAGAACGACAAACACACACACGATGAATGTACAAGTGAACTTTTTTTTAATTATTTACATTTTTTTTTGGAGATCCCTGCAGAAACATGCTGCCCTGTGCACCGTGTGTGGATTGTGTGCATCGCGTGGAGAGGTGGCTCTATAAATAAAAGATATTTTTTTGTGAATTTGGGCCAGTTTGTACAAAACTTTGTTGGAAATATGGTTTTATTTTGGCGCTAAGGAGCGTGGTGTTTAGGTTGGGCTACTGGAGTAATCCACTGACTACAGAAAAAAAGAGTAATGCGCATCATCTTCACATCATGTTAATCTGTTCAATCTAAATGTATTCGTGTTCGGTTATATCTCGAAGAGGTAGAAACGGCAGCACAGTCTGATCAGGTCTGATCAGATCAAGTCTGATCACCCTGATCAGGCAGCTAGTAAGGAGCTCTAACATGAACATGATCTTTGTTTGTCTCGCAGGCTTCATACATGTGCCCTTCATGCTTGATCTCCATCGCATGAAGTAAAACCCTATATTTATCGGCATTTTTTCCCATGCGTTTTCTGATGTTGTTAGACCAGTACTAATGACTGTATTTGCATTTATTTGTAGAAAGTGCTGTGATGACTTTTATGTTTTATTTTGACTTTTTTTTTTTTTAAATTTGACACTTTTATTTTAATAGATTTCACTGTCATCCAAGACCAGCGGAGCACAATAATATACATATACAGACACAATAAATATACAAAGAAGGGCATGACACAGTACACACTAATTACCCAGGACAAAGAACACAGCACATGACGAACTGCATAAATATCCATAAGATCCCGAGGCTGAACAAAATACTGCAAATTTTATTAGAATTCAACTGTTGGGCCGTGTTTCACTGTTGTCCAGGATGTGGTCATAGTTTTTTTTTTAGGTATGCTTTGCTTATATGATGGTTGGAGAGAGGTTAACTCTGTCTCACCTGGAGACTGCCTCATCTGATCTAAAGAAAATATTAGGGGTTGTTGGCAGTGATGGTCTTGAAGACAGTACCATCATGTATGCACTTGCTACTAAGCCACCTTAAGGTAGCAGTGGATGGTCCTTTGAGGGCAGGATGTCACTTGGCTCAGAGCCTGTTTGGCACATTTGAATGGTGGTCTATATGCTGATATTAGCATAACAGGTGTGGCTCAGGTAGGCAAAGTAGGCATATGGTGCAGTCTACTATAGAGTCTGGATGTTGGTGTAAACAAATTCCAGTGTGTTCACCCCACAAGTCACAGCTCTCTTTTCCAACCCCTGACTTCATATTTGCATGGATGAGAAAGCCAGCAGGGTACCCAGTGTGGCTCCAGGTGGGCCTAGAGAGATAGATAATACCTTTGTCTTCTGTTGTTTTTTTCTCTGCCTGATGAAGGCCAAGTATGCTGAATCATTGGCGTAGCTTTTTTTTTTTTTTTAAACCTTTCACGATAAAACAGTGGTGCAACTGAGGCAATTTCCAGTCCAGCTCCAGGGTCCCTGGTTTGAGCCAGAGCTTGAGTTGGTGTCTGTGTGATGTTTCACATGTTTTTCCCTTATGTATGCTTTCTCCAGGTTTTTTGGTTTCCTCCCACCTCCCAAAAACGATTATATAGTTGGATTGGTGACGCTACATTCTCCTGTCTGTACTTCATGACATAAGCTCAAGTCACATTTTGTTTTATAAGGCTCTGTGTCGCTGTTTCTCAGTAAGTAATCCATCACCCTCAAATCAATAGCTAATAAATTATATAATTAAGCAGAGAAAGACATTTTAAACCTATAAATACCAACCTATTTTGCAATGTCAAAGATCTAAAAAGTTGTTTCTTTTGTTTGCAATTTATAATAATTTTAATTGTTTTTATTATTAATATTATTTTTATTTTTTCAATTTATTCACTAATTTTATTTTTAATTTCATTGTAAAACCTACCAAGGACTTCAGTTTGCTCGCTTCTGTGAGTCCTTAATTCGAACATTTGCCATGGCTGCCTAAGTTGCATATTCAGCCTGGATGATGTTTAGCTAACAAACATCCGTGTGCATCCGTGATTTTTTTTTTCCCCCAAAACTTTTGTGACAAAAAATAATTAAATATGCTCCAGTGATGAACTGTATGTAGTTTTTTTTTTTTTAATCAGAAGTAATGATTTTTAAGCTTTGGTGTCCATTCCATTATGTAATGCTGTGGTCTCACACTTAGATGCAGCAGACCTACAATAGTAACACTAACAACAACATAGCCACTTTCTCACTCAGCTGTTGCACCCATGCTTTGTCTGTCTTGTTCTCGATCTCTCTTCACTCTCTCTCTCTTCGCTCTCTCTCTCTCTCTCTCTCCCTCAGTTTGGTGTGAGAACTAAGGCTAAAGCAAGTCCCCGGATCTGCCAGCTGGCTCATCCAAAAAAGACAAGAATGGCAGTGACTCCTTCATTCAACAGCGCTAATAACTATCTGACACAAGCCAAGCTTTCTTCTCGTATCCACCTCCTGGCTAGTGAGTTATTGTCATTTAATGAAAGCTGTCACTTTATTAAACATATAAACTGCTCAGACAGGTTTATGTATTTGACAACAGTGTTAAACTTTGACTATGTTCCTGCATTCATTCTGCAGCAGAGAGAATAGCAATGTGTGATTTTAACGTCTGAAGGAAAAAATGACAAACTATGGGGTCACATGTTTTGTGTGTTTTCAAGTCTTGGTAATGTTACTAATGGAAGTTCTCCCTGTGAGGTAAAGGGGGAGCAGGGCATGCTGTCTCACTTTTCACTTTTTCTTACGGTTCTTCGGTGTGATACGTTTCACTGGAATAAATGTCATACCAAATGAAAGAATAAAGCCTCAGGAACATATTTTGTTTTTATTATATCTTCATCTTTTATTGTGCAGTTATGGAGAGTTAACTAGAGGGTGTGCACTTGTGACGCTTTGCCTCATCAGTGGGAAAGCTGTCACACTGAATATTTCAACACATAAGAACACATCATTGTATATATATATATATATATATATATATATATATATATATATATATATATATATATATATATATATATATATATATATATATATATTTTTTATATTTCAAATTCAAAACCTAATTCATCATGTACATGATTAGTAAATATACTGTACATCAGATAATAATATACTGTATGATGTACATAATTATATAATAATCAATTTACAATAGCAATTAATACTATAATCAGAAAGCCAGTTACTGATATCAGTGATTTTTGAGCAAGTTCTATGTGTCAATTTATATACCAATGCAGGTTGTCACATGTGACATATATGACACGTTACCCCAAAGCCTTTGTGCCAACTTTCCCCAAACTGACACGTGTGCTAATGGTGACTATATCTCAAGGCTAACATAACATAAGACTGCAACTAAAGTATCATTTTATTCTTTCCTCTTCTGACTGTAAAAACAGGAAATTGACCTCAGAACATGAAATCATGCAAATCTTTTGAGTTAGAGGTATGGACAGTGTGACAACTTACCCCGCTCTCCCCGATTGTTGAGACAAATTCTTGAATTTCCCATCAATAACTTCGCAAGTTATGTCTCATTTTTTTCTTTTATTTTCTGTTAGTTCCTAAAAAGGAGCATCCTCATTATCGTCCAGACCGACCTGTGTCATCGGACTTGCCAAAGTCCGTCCTGGAGGCTGTAGCCAGCGAGAGACTGCAGGAGCTGGCCACACCAAAGCCCCGCAAACCTCTTTTTGAGGGATTCGACCCCTATAAAGTGAGCTCGGCTGCTCTTGCTGCTACGGCATCCCCAAGAATACAGGAACTATCACTGCCCCCAGCTCGCTGGTGCGGGACGATATCAGCCTAAGACGAACATAAGCATAAACGTGTGAAATATCTACGCAATAAATGTATTAGCCCGCATTAGTTCTCTCTGTCATATTAATCAGCAGTTATTATTATAAGAGCAATAAATGTATGAAATATCACCACCAGTTAATTCACTCTTCATATTCATTAGTAAAGCTAACATCAAGGTCTAGGCACGATTTTAATTGGTACTTTAGATTTATATACACAAATAAATTGTAACCCTGAACTGCACTGTGTCTCTTCTTTGGACTGGAATCGGTCCTAGGAGAGCACTAATCATTAATTGTTTGCAATCTTTCCAGTCTCATCTAGGCTTTTATGCAAAAAGATATGGTTACAATAAATCTGTTCATAAAAATAAGAACGAAACTGATCATCTGTTATTGTAAGTGTGAATTATTAATCGTATATTATTTAGCATTTTTTTTAAAGAAAGACCCTTATCTCTTGCCCTCTTATTTAACGGACAGCATAATAATCGCGTTAGTATACACTGTCAATAATCTTAATGTCAATACACATGATCTGCAAGATTACTTGTAACTAAAATGGTGTGTATATTAGAATCGTGGACTTCTGTGCAATTGAATAGCTTACCTTTAAAGCGTATTTATAAAGAAACAGTACAAACCTTTCGGAATTGTACCATTTATACCATTATATCTGACAGAACTTGGTGGAGCACAAAATGGAAGACCAGCATCAAAACAGATGAGTAATCTAGGTCACATGTTATTAATGCGTAGAACGAGTCTGTATCCATCCAACCACTACAAAGCATACCAAAATAAACCCCTTAAACTCTTGCGAGATTTATGTGGATCCAAACACACTCTTGTAACTAAAAACCTTTCTTATGACCTTCACTGAAGTTACCGAATAATAGTAATATTAATGATAGTTGCTGCTTCAGGATTAAAGAAAAAATCCACCTTGAGCAATGTGCAAATGAATCTTTATATAAAATGTGATCTTCAGTGGCATGCAAGATTTATTTTGCTTGACTTTTTTAGTTTCAAATTCTTTCATTAGCATGCTGGTCTGTTTGAACTTTGCTTAATGGTTTTCTATGCTGCTTTAAAGATTTAGCCCTTGCTTCAGCTCTACCTAAAGTGACTGATGCAGCAGCGCTTTACTCTGTCCAGCTCTCTCACCTCTTCATCTGTACACTCCCCCCACACAGATATGGTTCCACAGCTTCAAATCTCATGCACTGCCAACATCACTATATTTGTCATCTTGTAGATCACTAACCAGCCAAGCCTAACTAGACCTATGCAGGATGCTTGTCATTTGTGTATGACATTTATTGAACATTTTTCAAATGATTAGATTTATTCATTTGCCATAGCGTCTTTCGTTTTTTTTTTTTTCTGTCATTATCAACCCAGTAGTGAATTGTCATCTCCTGTTTAAAAATGTTTAAAAAGAAGAGCCAGGTGGACACAAAGCCTTTAATCTTCTGGATCTCAAGGCTGTTATCCGTGGCTAAAAATCATAATTGCCTCAGGTGCAAGAATCACAAGGACGCGCTCTAACAAAAGACCAAAAGCGATGTAAATTAATGGCACTCAGACGGGTGAGAACACCTGGGGTACCTTCCCTTTATGTGACAGTGAACCAGATATTGTGAAAAGTAGAATAACCACACATTTTCTTCGAACACTGTGCCAGCACCCTGAAACGAAATGTCAAAAGTGACGTCAAATCAGTAAAACAGCAACAATACAGTTTTTATGTATAGAGTCTTATTTCTTTGTTAGAATACCTGACCTGAGCTGCGAAACAAAAATATCACCTGATTGATGATAGCAACCTACTGGAATATCAATAAAACATCCTGCCACATGTTCTCAGTGCAGGCATGCACAAATAGCAATTACAGTAAATGGATAACAGATATAGACACCATATAAACCCTTTATATGTGAATATGATACATTTATGCTTAAAGTAAAGGGAATATGTAAGTATGCATGAAGTGAAATATCTCTCTAAGGAGAATTAGTTCTCTCCTGATTTTTGTAGGTTATTAAAAATACCGTTTAAATCGAAATAGATCAGCATTGTTTCGCTCAGTTATGAATTCATGCAGTAAGCAAGAAATATATTTGTCAGATTTGTCAAATTTGTTTATTTATGATATAGATGAGAAATACCTCCAACATGGACATTCATGGGTGCAAGTTATCTTGGCTTTACTGTTTAATGTAATATTCTGTACAAGTAAAATGCAAGTGTCTGCTATAATTATACACCTATATATCATAACCCTTCTTTTATGTTAATTTAATTTATGTTAACATTTTATCCAAAAGCACCATGCATGGGATTAGACAAAATACTGCCTGTAACACTGCTTAAAAAAAAAAACTAGACTGCTGATCAGTAGTTTCTTATGAATCATTAGGTGTTTTAATTTTGTTGTAACAGTAGTAGCTTTGAATTATAGTTAGTAATATGAATTCTGTAATATAATTACAGAGGCTGAACTCTAGGCTGAACTCTAACCTTTCAAGCAATGAAAGAGCTGGACATGAGATGATGACATATGAGCTTGAAAATTTTGGCTGCTGCCCAAAAACTGTGCAGGTTATTCCCCTATCGGTGGGCCTTTTCTTTTTTTCTCTGTTTCTGTGGAAAAAAAAGATGACAGCATTTCTTTACTGTCAGCTGCTTTATTTGATGTTTAAATCGTATCAGTATATATCATTATATATGTCGGAGTATACTTCATATTATGTTCTGTTTGCACTCATTTTAGCAGGTACACCTAAAAAAAATTTTTTTTTGGAAATGGACCACTATAGGATCACAACTGAGCAGATATTATTTCTCTCAGCAGAGCAGTGATGCTGATATGGTAGTGACATGTTGGTGTATTGGTGCTGCTACAGGTGTATTTGTTTTAAACCTCAGTGTCACTGCTGGGTACGGAAACAGACCACTAACCAAAAATTTCCAACCAACAGCAGTTCTGTAGTTAGAAACTGAATCTGTTGGGTAGGGGAGGATTTACCCAAACTGTGCATGGAAAGGATGAGGTATATACATACTTTCGGTTGAACGCCCACAGTGGACTAAGGTCAAACAAGTTTCACAGTGTTTAAATGGTTTGAAGAGGGCGGCATACCTCACTGCTGAAAAAAAAAAAAGGTTCTGCCCTTATCAAATTCTTCTACCATAGCACACATTTGTAAGTCTTCAGAAAGTAATACAGCAAATATTTGTTGTGACGAGCATGTTTCTCTCTTTCCCCCTCGGTGTCTCCAGCCGCTCCTTTATCCCTCTCTCCCACTGATTAGCCAACTCAGTGCCAGGAGTGCGCCCTCACAGCCTGACCCCATATAATGCATTACATAGGCCGAATGTTTGTGGACACCTGACCATCACACCCATATGTGCTTTTTGAACAGCCAATCCCACCCCCTTTCCGGTAACGAGGACGCTCTTCTGGGAAGGCTTTTGGAGCGTGGCTGTGGGATTTGTGATCATTCAGCTACAAGAGCATTAGTGAGGTCAGGCACTGATGTCAGATGAGGAGGCCTGGTGTGCATTCAAATTCATCGCAAAGGTGTTCTGTGGGGTTGAGGTCAGGGCTCTGTGCAGGCCATTCATATTCTTCCACTCCATCCTTGGCAAACCATGTCTTCATGGAGCTCGCTTTGTGCACAGGGGCATTATCCTGCTGAAACAGTTTTGGGTCCCCATTTTTAAGTAGACATTAGCTACTTGTAAGTACTACCTGACATTATCTAGGACACTTGTAGCTATTGGCACTTGGTCATGAGTATTGTCGCCAAGCGTTAGTGATGTGTCCTTCACAAATGAGTTGGCTCTTTTAGGTAAACGTTGAGAACTGATTCATATAAGTGAGCACGTTCTTTGTAGATTTAGACGTGTGTTATTGTAATTGACTGAACTGTGTGTATGAGGCAGTATGACAAAGAGGACCTGCTGCACTGCTGTAGAGGATTGAAGATATACTTTATGTAGTCGGGTGTATTAGAAAAGGCAATCAGTTATCATGATAAATAGAAATGAATCATTTGAACACATAGACACAGTAGGTATAATAACTTTAATGCAGGGATGTTTACTGTATTTGTCATTGAACATTTGTAGTGCCCTGCTGAATTGCTTAAATAGATTTAATTTCATGTTAGAGTAAGGGTTTGTGAAACAATTTAATCACTGGTCAATGATATCACAAACTTTGTCCAGTCTAAGAAAAAATGGAAATGAACTGGATGGGAGCCAAAAGAGTTGGCTCTTACTGGCAAGCTGAACCAAATGAATAGACTCACTGAAAAGAGCCCAAATTCCCATCACTACCAACTGAAAGAAGCCAAGTTGCCAGGACAAAGTTATTCATATTGTCCAGGCCAATACCAAATATTTTTCCAAGAGGAAAAAAGTTTTTAAAATCCAAGTTGTAAAACATTTACACTAAAATTTACAGCAATTTACTGTCAATGTACAGTACTTTAAATTTACAGTGAAACAGTAAACATATTTAGAGTAAAGCACTGTATACAAAGTAAAGTATACATAGTATAAAATAACACATAATCCAGTACATTTGCTTATTTGGCTGATGATTTTTTAAAGCAACTTACAATTAAGGCAAGATACAAATGAGCAGAAGGTTAAGGGGCTTTGCTCAAGGACCCAACCAAGGTATCTTGGCAGCACTGGGATGTGAACACACAACCATGTGACCTGTAAGTCAAAGCCTTAACCACTGAACCACCACAACTAGCTTAACTAGCCTTCATTGATTCAACCATCTCCACCACTGCATTAACTCGCACTAACATGCATTTCAGTGCTTTACTAAACCAAAGTTTTTACTAGCATATGAAGTTAAACTCAAACAGGTTTTGTATTCACCTTAAATATTCATTAATATAAAAGGCACAAAAATGTCCCATTCATTTGCATATGTTGACACAAAGAGAATTTATGTTAGATATCCCATTGTGTTGCGTTTTCCTTTTTTTTTTTTTTTTTTTTTTACTGTAAAGCAATTCACTATTCTAATTGCCTAACGAGTTACAATCCTGTGAAATAATACAAAAAAAAATCATA
>CM040995.1:14176903-14192492 GCA_022985145.1 Pangasius djambal | reverse complement strand
TTTTTTTTTTTTTTTTTTTTTTTTTTTTTTTTTTAAATGTTATTTTTGACTTCCTGAGTGTGTTGTAGTTTGGAAACTTGTAAACCACTTCCGTCACTCAAAACCGCTGTGGCATATTATAGGTTGATGAGGCAAATGTGCTGCGAAATCATTAGTTGTGCTTTTGTGTTTTGAAATAGATGAAGCACTTGGACTAAACCTATAAAATAAAAATAGTAAAACAGCACAAATGATACACCATCACTGACACCACACGCCTTAAAAACACCGCACCGTGTATCCTGGCACTTAAAGATAGCCACAGAGTTGAGAAGTGCTTATCCTTCTAGCTTTTCTTTGCTATTTAATATAACTATCCCCTCTTGTTACCCAATATAATGAGCACTGTAAATAAGATTGCTGATTATTTCATATAGGCATAATTACGTGTGTGGTTGATTCATCTCTTTAGTGCCTCCCATGAATAATAACACCTCAGTCCTCATGTAATAAATGTTTAATGAGGCTGGGTGCAGAGTTGCATTTTGTTCATCTATGTTGATAATTGGCATTATTATTGCTCAGTCAGTTTCTGAAGGAAACATTAATATGCGGTGAGACATCAGGAAGCAGGCCCCACGATGCATAGCGGTTTACGTGGGTTGCAGAAACCGAAGAGATTTTTTTTTTCTTCCTGTTTTCTTCACTATAGGCATTTCTGCAGCTGAAAAAGCCAGCAGATAAGTTGTGAACTTGTAGTAATGTAACAAACTGGACAAATATTACCAGGGTCCAATTTCACGATTTGACTATTTTTCTATATCAGTAGGGATTGTGGGTAGATTTGCTAAGGGTATATTATAAAATAATATTCACTCATACACTGTTTTATTTATCAGTGCATGTATTCTTTTTACTCATTTTCACACTATGGCTTGTTGCATAATACAAGACCACATCCCTTCCCCTATTTTTTAGTTTCCTTTCTCTTTTTTATGCATACATCCTTATTCATAGTGTGTATTGGGGGGGAAAAAACACATTTAAAACACATTTAGTAGAAGAATAATTCTATCATTAGAATTAAAATCAGTTTGTTGTTTCTTTGGCCAAGTAAGATTTGCTTTTCACTTTGATAGAGAATTCATCGTTGTAAGAGACAATGAATAACTTTGTATTACAAAGACAATGTATTAATAATAAATTTTTAAAAAAAAGAATTAAATTTAAATTTTGAATTATACTAAATAAATCCATATTGCATGTTTTTAAAGAAAAGAACAGCACAACAGACTGTGCTGTTATACAAAAAACAACTTACGTCATGTAACAGCATGGCTCAAAGTATGTGGCTCTGCTGATACCACAGCTATTTGCCAACAATTGATTTTATTTTATTTTTTTATGAATGAAGGACGGATCATGCTTTTTAACTGTTTATACTGTAGTTACATTTAATGTTGTGGAACGCCCGAGAAACAAGTTAGTACCTGTTATCACTTTATAGCAGTTATAAACGGCCACTCATTCACCATCATCTCTGTTTCATTTCCTTTTTGAAGCTAATAAGTCAAAAATGCAGCTTGTCTTGTTATTGTGAAACCCAGTCCTCTCTCCTGAAGCCTGTCTCATATCAGGAAACTTACTGCCAGCTACAAAGTGCTGACACTGGAGACTCCTTCCATTAATGTTAAACAAGCATCTCCTTACAGAAAACTTCACCAGACTTCACATATCATCAAGTATAGGTTTTTCTTTGTTAAATAATAACACCCTTTTTTTAAATCCATTTATTATTAGCCTTAGATTATGTGGAGTGCCCTAAATACAAGGCTCTGTGAATAAGCTCTTACTACGGGTATGATAATGTATTAGAAAAACATGAATAGAATAGAATTTTATACAGTATTCACCAAATTTGGGACCCCGGGCCTGTCTGATCCTGGATATAATCATGCACTGGGGTGATTTTATACTGACTAGGTCTTTTAAAAAGACAGATTTTATTGTCAATATACACATACAGTACAAGTCCACAGTCCCGTTCCAGTGTGGCTGAAACTGCCCACAAATGAGTCGTTTTACTTTCAGTGGCTTGGCAATGTTTGTAAAAATGAGAGCTGTCTAACAAATCAGAGTGGTTTCCAGTAAAGTTTATCATGTGCAGCTCACTTCTGTTCTCTTCTCAGCCTCTCCAGTGGCCACACACTAATGGCGTGATCCTGCGCTATGCCGCGTCGTGCTGGAGTGAGCTGGACTCGTCCTACTGGGACTGCGGACATCTGGATTCTCACAGCACTTCTTGCGTCCTTTCTGTCTCTACTCACGCCTGTAACTGCAACCTGACTGCATCTAACTCAGCTGGCACATCACCATCAGCTCACATATACATACCTGGAGACAAGGACGCAGGTGAGTACTAGCCATGGTCTCAATCTCGTTAGAGTCAGTTCACACTAAAGGTTATTTTATATTGGTAATATCGTTATACGGTGATAAGAAACTCTGAGGGTTTTGACATAAATGTTCTGCTATCTAAATATGGATAAAGAAATCAGCTTCCTATTGGTGTAAATTGGTGTACAGGCATGTGTAAATGGACATTTAACCCAGACTGACTGGAGAAGAGCGAATACTTATTCTTGGCTAAGACTAACAAACAACTCCGAAGCTCGCTGTATACTGTGCCATAAAACATTTAAACTCTGTACAATGGGTATCAATGCCGTTGAATCGCATATGCAGAGCAAGAAGCACAGAAGCTATGCTAAATCTAGTCTGTTTTCTATTGCCGGCTTTTGCTCGCCAGTTTACACAGATAGGCCTACATTTTTGCCTTCTGCTAATGCCCCGAGAGAACATTCACAGCTGTCATCAGCAGCAGCAGCAGCGATGTGCTCTATTTGTGATTGCATGCCAACGGTAAGAGCAGAAGTAATTTGGGTTTTAACTATTTCTCGTACGGATCCAACAATGGAACTGATGATGTATTTTAAGCAATGTTCCCAGATTCGGAGTTAGTGCAGATGTTTCCATGAGGAAGGGATAAGACATTATTTATTAATAACATTTTTGCTGCTTTCCCATGTTTGTGGTAAAATGAAGATTATTACTGTTGTGTAAGTTGACTTGTGATTGGCAGTGGACCTCGGGGATATTTTCTGATGTGCATTCAATCTTATTCCTTGGAGTGTGTTCAACCTAGAAACCTTGTGTGTTCAACCTTTTCAGCTTAGAATAAACAAACAAACAAACAAACAAATAAATAAATTTATTATTATTATTATTGTTATTATTATTATTGGTGTTGTTGAGAAATGATTCTATTCATCCAAGCTTCTACTGTGTTTTATATCTATTCATCCAAACTTTTATGTCTTTTATGTCCAGTCATCAATAGCATCAATCAAGCTTTATACTGAATTTCCGATCTATTCAATTCAGAGTAACTTTCGATACTTTTAATGCTTCATTTAAATAGGCCAGCACAAACATGTCATTTCATGCCTTCAACTTATATAAAGGTTGGGCTCAGTGCTTGATGTTTATTTTTCTTGCCAGCACGAACATTTGGCCCCCAATGAGCAGGTTAGATAGCTATACACTGGAGAACTTATATAATTATGAAAGCATTTTATTGAACAGCTTTTACCTTGGGATATTGCTAGGTAGTGACTCATGAAACTTGCGACACAGAATTGGCATGAATCATTGAACCACTGAATGAGTTACCTAGCCTAGTTTTTAAAAAGCATGATAAATATCTTCAAAACAGAGCTCCGACCCCCTGAAAGCATTGCTGTCAATGCTTTGGATGACTTCCGGCTGAAGGTGGAATGGACAGCGGCAGTGAGCCAATCAGAGTCCGGCTTTGTGGTCGAGTGGTTTCCAATACCAGACACCACAGTGGTTGGTTTGAACTGGAAAAGCCTGAATGGTTCTGAAAAAAGCTTTATCATTGCAGGTGTGAAATTCAGTATACAGATTAGATTATGAATACTTTTATATATATTTTGATTTTATGTGAAGTTGAAAAACCATGATTCTGGGTCGCTATTTGTATGTATATGTGTGTTTTAGAAGGAGTGCATCCAGAGATCCCCTACAACGTTTCTGTTCGGGTCCTTCATAATAACACAGCTGGAGCTGCGAGATTTGCCATTACATTTTCCAGACAAGGAGGTTAGACTCGCACAAAACAGGATATATGAGTTTAAGCAAGAGAACAGTATGTGTTTGAGGGTGAAAAGTGAAAAATGTGTGAAATAACTTTCTGATTTGTGACTCATCATGCTTTATCTGGCAGTCTATAAATTATTACTGTGACATTTAGGAGGCATCAAAAATCCATGTTTTTACTGAGTATGTAATTTCATGTCATTTTCTAAAGCACTTTCAGATTACTTAGCTTTAAATATTGCTACATTTCAGTGTTTCATCATGCCTATGACTCCACAGGCTATGTGCTTATGTGGTAATGATCATGATGAAGAGAGAAGTAATACTAATACTTTAACTTCCCATCAGTGCTTGTAGTGGGCCGGGATTAACTTCTATGTTTTGCTCTTTTGATTACCGTAATTTTGCTACCCACGCCTAGCCACAGAATCAAATGGACTTTCTAGTTATTCTAGTTAACTGTATTTTGTTGTCTGCACTCCCAAACTAAGTGGTAGTTCACAACATATAGCAAGGCTTAGGCCTTTTATACTATACTGTGCCAGCATATTGTCTATGTGAGGGCATCACACACAGGTGGTCACATAGGAGTCTGCCTCGTGCTTGCACATAATGTGAACATGTCCACTAGGGGACAGAAATGAAACTAAATGAAAGTCACAGTGCAGAATGAATGGCTAAGAAGTAAAGCAAAAATGCTGGGGGTCACTACCCAGGTATCATCAGCCATTGTGTTGGGTCTGCGTTGTGTGCCAACAGTGGCCCACTCTATTTTTGTCCACTGTGCCACCATTGGCCCACAAGGGCCAACAGACATTCAGCTACCTTTAAATTCTCCTTGCCAGTATTGGCCCAACATTGTCAGGCTTGTTAATGAAAATGTCAATGATAACCCGAAGATGGCACAGTGTTGTATAGGGATGGGCAACATAACCACCCAAATAGATGCTGGGTCAGTGTTGGTTTGCTACCCAAGAATTTACCTCTGGGTTCTAAATCACAGATAGTATCCTGTTTGGTATTAAAGTTGACTAGATTGGGATTTTTCAGATGTTCTTCACAGAAAAAGACCAATGTGGATACTACTTTTATATATATATATATATATATATATAAATATATATATGCTTCAGAGCATAAGTAGGTGCATAAACTAGCTTTTAATGCAGCACATGTGGATTGAAAGGCTTGTTAAAATGTAACTACTGAGTGTGAATCTGTGTTCATATGGGTAAGAGACATAGCGACAGGTGACCATTCATGTTCTATGTACTTGAGTGACACAGAGCTGCTATTTCAGTGACACCTGCAAGCGACACTTTAATTGAAATTTTCCTAATTCTATGCAAATTAGGTATTATGATCCAGTAAAGTGACAAATCCAAATGATTGTCTTTAATCCTATGGGGCTTGTGGTCCCCACTCAGAACGTTAGTTTTCCAAATTTTCTGGAAGTTTCTGACAGAAACATGAATTTCAAAATGAATGGTTTGCTTAAGCCAAAGACACATATCCCACACTAACATGCCAAAAAGGAGAGTAACAGCACATATTTCTTCCACTTCAAGCACTGTTTTCTACTGATTGCTCAACTGTCAGATGTAAATTGCTCTGTGTGTTTCTCAGTGCCCTCTGTTGGCCCAAAGTTGGAAGTTCTACAGACAGCACGCAATGATGTGACACTGAAGTGGCAGCCTGTTCCTCTGGAGAAACTGCGTGGATTCATCCAAAACTACACTGTCTTTTATAAATACAATGGCAAAATGAAATGTAAGTATTCTTTGCATTTCTATGTTTATACAACATTCTAAATTATTTTCCGTAGGCAGAGCTGAGGCCAAATTCCAGTTCAATTTATTTTGTCTGTTAAAATCTTGTCCAGCGCACTTGAACATTATGGTGTCTTCACAGACTCTGTATTGACAATTAGTAGGCTACAACTGGTAGAAATATGTTTATGTCATATGTTTACACAGTTCATAGCTATGTGTAGATTTAGACTTTGACTTTTAGATATTAATTAACTAAACAATTTGTTTTAAAACAGAATTTAGAAAGACTGTCACTTGTTTTTAGACCCCTGGTAGTGGACTTGAGCAGAAAATCGACTGTAAATCTTAATATTAAATCTGTTTAAATGAATGTATGTGAGCATAAATGTGTGTGTGTAACATCAGTCCTCCAACACTGTTGTGCAGCCCAAGTGCTAAGTGGCAACGCTGAGCAGTTTTCTCTAAAGGGACTGTCTCCGGGACAGTATGCTATGTGTGTGAAGGCCCACACACTGGCTGGGGGCGCTGAGAGCCCATGGGTCACTGTGACTGTAGGCAAGTTTTGATTTCAGTCAAAAATACAGTATGTCTCAGTGTTGACCTGTCCATCGTCTTTGCACAGCTACACTGTGAAATTAAGTGAATGTATGTGTGTGTGTATTTTTATAGGGAGTGTTCACATACCAGTGATGGCCATAGTGCTGTGTACCGTAGGGAGTTTGTTGATTTCAGTCTTTTTGCTCAGCCAGGCTGACAGGTAAATCACTTCAGAGTGCTTGTTGAATAGGTAAATATGAATGCTTATTAAGCATTTTATGACAGTTGTCTTTTTTGGTTCTACATTTAAGTTGATGCAGATTTTTTTAAAATCTAGAATTTGCTTTACTTTCCTATTTGAATCCCAACCCAAAAGAAGAAAAATGTATAGAAACAGGATAAAAAAGGAAATGTGCTGTATGCCGCCTTCACGTTATAAAGAACGTACTCGTGTTGTGTTGTTTTTCTTCAGGATTCAGCAGTGTCTCTGTCCAATCGTCCCTGACCCATCTAAGAGCAGCCTGTCCACCTGGCCTCCTTTCTCGCCACATCAGGTAACAACAGAAAGGTTTCCTAGGTTTTCTGATACTAAATACAGTTTAGACAATAGTAACATGGTGATATTTCCTTATAATTCCTTACTGTACAGACCATTGCCATAAGAAATAATGGAATCAGATGCTGAGAGCAACACGAATGACTTGTGAACACATATGATACATACTTTGAATAAATATTGCTCCTCTAATGATTCAGTTGTGTGGACTGAGGGGGGCACTGTGGCTTAGTGGTAGCACTGTTGCCTTTCACCTCCAGGGTTGGGAGCTCAAATCCCGCCTCTGCCCCATGTAGACGTCTCCCCATGCTTCGGGGGAGAGAATGGATAGTCTGGAATGATTTTTCAATCAACTCAATCTCAATTGTATCACTTATGTAGATGAGAAGCTTTTGTCTGTTTGAGCCTCCTTGGTGTGTGGTTTTGCTCCAAAGCAGTTTGCATATCAACATGCAGCTATTATAATCTTACACAGTAATTGATAAGTCATTGGATTTGTTACACAAGGACACGAATAGAAATTGCCAGTGATAATGATGAATGACAAATTAACACCAATGAATTTAGGATCATGTTTTAGATGTTAATTCTCTTTCTCGCTCTCTGTCTCTCTCTCCCTCCCTCCCTCTCTCTCTCTCTCTCTCTCTCTCTCCCTCCCTCTCTCTATCCTGTAGCATAAGCTACCAATCGTGGACTTCAAACCATCTCCCCCTCTCTTTGAGCCTATCTGTGTGGGAGGAGGAATAACAGGCCATTGTGGTTACCACCACTATGAGGACAGCAAGCTCCAGGTTTTCGGCCCACGTACAAGTAAACAAGTCTGCAAACAAGTCTTACGAGTGGCTGAGCAAACATTCAGTGAACCAAATGTTGAAGAACCCACTGAAGAGCTAACTACTGACTTTAGCTATCAGAATGGTGTCATGGAAACACCACAGTGCTGTCACAATGTATCTTCTAGTTTTCCAGAAGTTCCTGACCTTGGAATAGCTACGGTGGATTCAGATTTCTGTAAAAGCAACATTGTGCCAAGACTAGAGTCCAGTTATGAAAGATTAGAGCCCTGTTCTGAAACCCATGTATCTTCTGACTATCCACCACTCTCCAAGTCCTGTCTCAGAGGGGACACACTGGACCTGGACGATCTTTTCTACAGAAGGAGCATCTTGTCCAAATTAAAGACCTATTGCTACACCCATGTATCTACCAGTTATCTCCCAGTTGCTGATTCCTATATTGACTTGAGAACAGTGGCAGAAAATTCGACTAATCTTATCCGTAAAAGTAACCAAGAGACTTTTTCAAGGCTGGCGTCCAGCTGCTACAGCCATGTTTCAGCTAGTTATCTTCCTGTCCCTGAGCCTTCGCTGACTTATGCTGATTTTGTTACAGTGAACACAGCTGACTTTCTCCATCAGAGTAGCCATATGCCAAAAAAGGGGGCTCATGGTTGCATTCATGTATCTACAAGTTATCTACCACTTCCCTTGACTCATTCTGAAGCAGACTTCACTAACAATGTTCATGAAAATAATTCTATGCCAGGATTAAAGTCTTGCATCTACAACCATATACAGATTAGCTATCAAAAATCTTGTCCTGATTTTGAACTAGAGGAAGTATATAGGCCATTGAGTCCTGAAGAATGTCCACTTTCTTTGCAGTTTTCTGTGCAGAAACAATACTAATGGAGTCACAGAGCTGCTCAAACCATGAATGTGAAACATACACAACATACAAACATACACTTACATGTGTCATGGATGACTAGGTGTTGCATGCTTGTGTTTTTTTAGTGACATTCCAAGAATGCATGCTTTTTTTTTTTTTTAACATGAGAAACTGCTTAGTATTGAACAAGGTGTAGCGGTTACCATCAAGAAGGTTATAGCAGGGGCCCTTTGTCAAAATGCTGAGTGGCAAAAACACACAGCCAGAAATCTCACCTCATTTTATTTTTTTTAACACACAAAGTTGTCCAGCAGGTTTTTTGGTGTTATTTCAAGATGCATTTGGATGCTAATCAGAAGATCGCACAAACTGGATGGTGCTTTAGTAAATACAGTTTTACGTTAGGATGGATGTCAGAAGATATTCAGAAGATATTCGGAAGATATGGACAAAGGAAGGTGGGATGTTTTTCTTCGCTACTGTATATACAAACAGGTAGAAATGTTTGTGCTTATTGCATTAATGCACAAAGAAGGACTGAAACGCACCAGCTATGGATTTCTTTTTCACTTTTACCTTCGTCTACCTCATTTTATAACATGCTATATATATATCACAGACAGCTGTTCAGAAACAACTGTACATGCTGGCAAGTTTACTAATTTTCACTGCCAGAAAAATGTGAAAAGTTACGTTATATGTGATATCTTGTAAACTCATTTTTTCACACTTTTTTTAAAAAAATGTCAATTTTTTAATTAATGAAAGGATGATGTACTTTTTATTCATTTATAGTAACATTTAATGTTGTGCTGACAAAATAAGTTGCTTCATGTTATCAATTATAAAGTTATTCCCTCACCAGAATCTCTCTCTCTCTTTCTCTCTCTCTCTCACACTCTCTCTCTTTCATAAAATGTAGCTTGTTATGTAACTGAGAAACTGCAAAGCACAGTGTCCCCTGTTCAGAAGATCTTTCCTTGTGGCAGAAAACTAAAGCTGAATAGCTTTAGTTCGAAGTGCTGACACTGACTAACGTCCGATTGTTAAACATCTCCTTACAGAAAGCTTCACCAGAGTAATGATTATGTTTGTCATTGTTAACCTTTTAAATTAAGTAAGTGTCTGCCTTACAAATCCTGGTGAAGTAGCTGTTACTTTAAAAAAAAAAAAAAAAAAAGTACAAGGGCATTAATATAAACCTGAGATTTGCCTTGGAGATGTCTCTACTGTCCAAGCTGCTGTTATAGATAATTAATCAACACCTTCTGACCAATCAGAATTGAGAGTGCCAGGATTTAAAATTTATATTTGGTAACTTTTTTGATTGGTTGCCTGCAATGTGAGTCAAAGAGCCTCCTGGACACATTTAGTAGCGAGAAAGACAAGACTCTATCGGAAGCCAGTAGTCCAGCTTGTGAGACTACTCCAAGGTCAATGTGTGTAAAAATTAATTGTGTACATACTGTACAGTGTCTCTTGTGCTATTGTGTGTTGTGTGTTGCACAAATCTACATACCAAAACCAACAAAAGTGCACTGCCTTTATTTATTTATGATGACAAAATTATGATCTCTGGAACTGGTCCTATTTTTCTGAAGTAAAGAATGTGGAAGTGTCTGCTCTGTGTTAGCTATCTCGAAGCGCTGGACTTGTTCACGCTTGTTGCTACATGCCTGTGTGCGCATTCGGGCCATTCTGTTTTGTGTCTATATTTTTATGGCTTCTCTTTAGTGACAAAGAGCACATCGTGATGATCACTGTGTCGTCATCACGTGAGGACGAGTTCAACTGCTGAATGATGAACTTTCTCCTGAAGATAATTTCGCCAGGTGTGACTTGGTCCAATGTGAAGGAATTATGTCTATGACCTCGATAGTTAGAAGCCTGCTTAAAAAAAATAAAAAATAAAAAAAACTCTGTAGTAACTGCCATGCCCTTTCAAAATGCACTTAAAATGCTAAAATCAGTCATTTATCTGTCGCACAATCACTACCATTTAAATAAAAAGGATCAATTATTATACATGACTTACACGGACTAAGCAAAGTTAACTGAAGATTAATTTAATCCATTTAAATAAACGTTCACCCAGACAGAACCTAGCAGGTTATTATTATTATTATTATTTATGTATTTATTTATTTATTTTTTAATTTATTTTTTTAATGTAGGTTAATTTACAAATGCAAAACTATGTGTACTTGTGTAAATATTTGTTACAGTATGACTTTGTATGATGTGTTTGCTAAGTGTCCATCAGCTGCTTCCTTCAGTAATGACAATTCAGGAGAGCCATTTGAGGCTTGTCAGCATTTCATTGTGGTATGACCCTAAGAATGCCTGCCATGGATGTTCACCCTTCAAAATCTCCTGCATAGACTTCAGTTAATTTGCTTGACCTGAAGGTATCATTTGTGTTTGACTGAAGATCTGTTCAATTCTGTTTGGATGGTTCCTCACTCACTCATTCCCTTTCAGTAACCTGCTTTATCCTGGTCAGGGTCACGGTGGATTCGGAGCCTAGCCTGGGAATACTGGACGTGAGGTGGGAATGCACTCTGACTGGGATTCCAGTCCATCACAGAGCACCATGCACGCATATTCAGACCTAGCCGCAATTTAGCACAACCAATCCACTTACAGGCATGTTTTTGGGAGGAAACCGGAGAACCCAGAGGAAACCCACATGCACATGGGAAGAACATGCAATGAAATGCCACCAGCTGTGCTGTCTGGATGGTTCCTTTCAGTTCATAAGCTGTACACTGGTTTGTAGGCAACGATAAGCTGCTGGTATCAACTTGGATGTCCATGAATTCTTTGTTTTTAAGAGGACGAGGGGTGTACTGTGGGTTTTGTGATGTTTATCGTGATCAGGTTGGTGTGCTTGCCTAGGTCAGCTCTACATCCTTAGAATAAATGGTTCTCTGGATAGGGTTCCATCTTTCTAAAGATATTCCACTTGGAAGAAAAAAGAAAATAAAGGAAAGAAAATCCCCTGTTGTAAAGGTTCTACAAAAGGAAGGGACACTGAACATGCATCACCCCAAATTCCAAGATGGAAGACTTAGATGTCAAATATGCTGGGACACAACTGTATATTAAATAAGAAATTTCATGTTAATTAGGATTTTATCTTTGCTAGCAGGTCATAGAAGTTTATAGTCAGTGTAAGTAATATGTTTCATAGAATATAAGAAACTGAATTCAGGAAATTGTATATCTTTACTTTTTTTGTGCTGCAATCTTTTTTAAACTCCACAGACTTGAAACACCTCACTTTAGCGACTGGTATTTCATATCCTACTGAAAAAAGAAGAATAACACAACATATATAACACTTTTACTGATTAAGGGGTAAAAACAAACGCTTCAGGAGTTTATTCTGGTGTTTGCATGTTCCCGCTGTGCTTCTAGGGTTTCCTCCAGGTACTCTGGTTTCTTCCCCAGTCCAAAGACATGCATTGTAGGCTGATTGGCATTTCCAAATTGTCAGTAGTTTGTGAATGTGTGTGTGTGTGATTGTGCCCTGTGATGGACCTGTGCACCTGTCCAGGGTGTCTCCCGCCTTGTTTCCTGAGTCCCCTGGGATAGGCCCCGGGCTCCCCCGCTACCCTGTGTAGGATAAGCGGTACAGAAAATGGATGGATGGATGGAGTTTATTCTTCTTCATGGGCTCAATAATGCATGCTGCCTGGTAGTGTTTTACTGCCACCTCCTGGTGACAAGTGGTATGGCATTAAGGCGCAAACAGGACACACAGGCAAACGAAATGATGGAAAATTTGTTTCAAATGGTATTTCAATGTTTTAACGATGTCTGTGTACAACAGCAATGTTTTGAACAATGCTCTGGGGGAAAATTATTGGTTTATGAAGTAAAAGTGTGTAAACCACCATCCAAGTCCCTGTGTAAGTGGTTACCCAGAAGCAGCAGTTCAAATATATCTTTATTCTGGGAGAAAAGACATTTTAACTGGCAAACTGATGGGCAGGTGTTACCCTTGGTACTAATGTTTAGTTAGTTAAGGTTGCTTTCTTTCTTTTAGTGCCCCATCCTCTATTTTCCCTGATCTTCTTGTTTCTCTCGTGCTGAATGTGTTAGCAAACATGGACCTGCCCAAAATCCACACATTTTCCTTTCCATCTGTCTCTCACCATCTAAATATTCTTGTTTCTTGTTACCACCTGCATGTGAAGGGCCAAAACATCCACAGAATCATAACACACAATAAACCTTAGCAGCCATTTTTGCGACTACATTTACTGTTGTGAAGTGAGAAGGGGGTTGCTTCTATATGACATGATAAATGTTAAATGTTGTATGTAGGGCTGTAATCAACACCACCATTCTCAAGTCCAAGAAAAGTCCAAGACCAGGACTAGACGAGTTGATGTTTTAAGACATCTTAAGGGTGTTGAGGCCAAGTCAAGGTCGAGTCCAAGATCAAGACCAAAACGATCTAATCCTTTTTGAAGCCAAGCCTTTAATTCAACTAGTTGTCATCATTCATGCATTGTGTGTTTCCTAGAAGTTAGTTCTGATCAAACTTTGTGCGTGCAAAAAGAAAAGGCAACACGAACAGTATTTTTACAAACTCTTATTTGAGGCCAAGTCCGTATTTAGTGAATCCAATACCAATACCTGAGACATGTCCAAGTACAAATGCCAGTAAGTCAGAGACAAGTACAAGTAAATAGAAAACTTCTCAAGACCAGACCTGATTCCTGTTATATGTTTTTGTATGTATGTTATTGTGGTAGTGTTTTTTTTCCTTTTACTTTTCCAGTTTACATGAACAGATGTGTCCAAGAATGCCTGGAAAACAAATAAGTAGAATGGAAACAGTGGTTTTGTGTTTTAGTAAAGAAGCTGAATGAGCTGAGGAAGGCAGATAAACAAGCATGAGGAAAGGCAAAGTTCATCTTTTCCTGCGCCTGGAATTCCTGACAGAGTCCTTCTTTGTTTGGACAGACGTGCCGTGGTGCCACCCTGGTGTCACACACACACATCCATCCGCTCAGATTGTAGCCACACAGCCAAAAGTTAGAGTGACAAGTTAGAGTAACAGTTCTTTCCTTTAAGAACTACAGATGTAACATGGCATACTATAAAAATCTTAAATTCCATATAAAAATTTCTATGTTCCTTATTTGCTATTTTTCATCTGCTCCAATAGTTTTATGGGATATCCCTCAACTACATTATTTCAAGACCACAAATATAATACTGAAGCATTTTTCCTTAGACCTCACTGAGGGTAAAACTTTATGGCTTAATATCTTAAAAGCATATAATTGTCAGACAGAACTATAATCTAAGGTCACAGTTTGTGTAATTACAGAAGAAAATGTAGTATTCCTATATTGTAGTCATTTAGCCATATCGGTGCTGATTTACTGTTAGAAATATACGTATACAGTTATTCAGCGCTTGCTCCTCAAAAGTCTGTATTTTCTTGGACAAATTATTAGTCACCAAACCAAAAACCAAAATGTGTGGTTTAACAACTCCCTGAAAAACAATATTCCTTTTCACACGTCCATGTGAACTTCTCTTTGCTTAAAACACTCATCTCAAACATTCTTTTTTTTTTTTTTCAAGTAACAAAGTACATGCATTGCTGTGTTAATTAGCCTCCTGAGGTGTTTTACAGTGATTAATGGGCTCTTAATTGTTTCAGGGTTGAATTTTTTCTTTTGATCAGCTCATCTCTAAATGGTCAGACAACATCAGATTGCTTTGTGTGTGTGCGTGTGTGTGTGTGTGCGTGTGTGTGTGTGTGTGTGTGTGCGCGAGAGAGAGAGAGAGAAGCTCACTAAGACACACCAACACACACTACCATTCACTTGCAAAATCAATCAAACGAGAGCACAGCTGCAGCACCAATACTCCACTGATTGGAGAATATACAAAACTGTGTAAAATGCAGCTAAATTCAGCCGTAGAAACACACTACAGTGTGGCAGACCACCTGAACGCTGTGAATGACTGAACACTGAGAACCACACAGACCAGATACAGACTCTGTCAGTGATGACCAGGCAAACACACACACAATCCTGGCAGCCTGTAGAGCAGACGATATGCTGACAACGCCAACAAAACATACCTGAAATAGACGTGCATTTCCCTGGAAATTATTATCGACATTTAAAAAAAAATCTAAATTCAAATAAAATAGCAATCTTGATCTTAATCTCAATAACCAAAAGTAAATATTTTTGGCTCTTTTAGTTTTTATATAAAAGCTGTATATATATATATATATATATTTTTTTTTTTGTATAAAAAAGGTGTTTTTCTTTGTGGGAACCAACCAAACGTCCTCACAAGGTCAAAATGTGTCATATTCCTATCATTACCTATTATTGTTGTTGACTGTAATACAAACTGTCTATTCAGTTTCATACATTTATTTTTATTTTAAAACATTAAATATTCTTTTGAACAAAACTATACTAAACTTCTTCTTCTGGTGATGATGACTGATCGTCATCATCATCATCATTTTCTTTAATGTTACGTTCTGTGAAGTACAGCACGCTGAATTGAACCGAATTGAATTGCAGAGTGTGTTTGTGAGATCTATCATCATCATCATCATCATCATTACCTGTTATTATTGTTGACTGTATTAAAAATGTTATATTCAGTTAATATTATCATTGTCAGTAAAGCAGCTTGAAATGAACTGAATGCTGAAATGAATTCATTTCATGCGACCCAGTGTGTGTGTGTGTGAGACAGACACAGAGAGAGAGAGAGAGAGAGAGAGCAAAAGGAATTTTGAACTAGGGAAAGTGTGTGTGTGAGAGTGAGAGTGAGAGAGAGAGAGAGAGAGAGAGAGAGAGAGAGAGAGAGAGAGAGAGAGAGGGAGAGTGAGTGAGAG
>CM040995.1:14113686-14176803 GCA_022985145.1 Pangasius djambal | reverse complement strand
GAGAGAGAGAGAGAGAGAGCAGAAGGAATTGTGAACTAGGGAAAGTGTGTGTGTGTGTGTGTGTGAGTGAGGGAGAGAGAGAGAGCAAAAGGAATTGTGAACTAGGGAAAGTGTGTGTGTGTGTGAGAGAGAGAGAGAGAGAGAGAGAGAGAGAGAGCAGAAGGAATTGTGAACTAGGAGAAAGTCGAGCGCGCGGGGCAGGGATTGTGACGTCACCAGGAGGGCGTGTGGTCCCGGGGTGCAGTTTTACTGCGCGCGCTGGAAGGTGAAGCTTAACTCGGTGTATGTGAGTGTGAGTGAGAGAGAGGAGTTTTCCTGCTGTTTTTCCCTCGCTCTTTCGTCTCATCGCAGGACACTGTCCTCGCTCCTCAGCTCATGTCCTGCTCGCTCACACCTTCTCCTCACACACAGCTTTGAGGACAGACAGCGAGCTTTTCCTCGGCAGCGGAAGAAGTTCCGTGTTCTCCTGAGAGCACCTTGAGCACAAATCAGTGGCGTCACAGGTATAAAGGAGCAGAGGATCCGGAAGAACTCGCACTTCAAGTTTACAGTCTTCCCAACGTGGACCTCGCATTTACCTGCTACATTTAACACACACACACTCACTCACACACTGACACACACACTGGCGTTCAACATGATGGACTTAAACAAAAGGAAGCTCTTTATCCTCGTGGATGTTCTGTGTGTGATTATCGGTAAGTCTGACTGATAAGGGCCTTGTCCCAAACCGCATACTAGCACACTAACTAGTGTGTCAAAGACACTACACGCCTCCAATCAGCGCGAACTACTTTAGCACACTTAACATACTATGTAGTACTGTAGTTCATAGGCTCATGGTGGCACTAGGAGAGGTTACACAGGGAAAAGTAGTGATTTTAGCAGCACTTTAGTTCTCTCCAGCTTTGTTTACAGACAAAGTAGACATTTTGTAGTAATATATGAACTCACAAAGAGTGTTTATGGAAAATATTAATCTCTACTGCAGAATTTTCAACAGCCATTTAGGAACCTGGAGCTCTTTAGTCCTTATAGATGTATCATTAGGCCAGGTTTCCTCAGAGGCACCTTATATACTCATCTTCTACTCATGTTTGTGTTTCCTGGAGACGATTAATTCAGTCGAACTTTCTCACCGTACAACCCAATCCAGATATTTGCATTCCACATGGTTTCTAGGTGCAGAAACCCAACAAAAAAGAGAATTCAAAGAACTTGAAGTGTGAAAGAAATATGCAACAAATCAACAATCGGAACGTTGCGAAATCAGCAGAAACATTGTTCAAAAAGAACCAAAAGAAAGTTTTGTTATGACCATCTAGGCTTGATCTTTAGAAAATTGGCAAAAAAAAAAAAAAAAAAGTCCAAGAAATCTGGCAGCATTAGAAGAGAGAGAGTTGAATGCAAAAGTTTGCACACCCCTAGGACAACACGAAGAAATGAATGTAATACACTTTCAGCTTGATAATGCTGTCAGAAAAACACCACACATCGTAAGAGAATTCTTCACTCGCAGGTTGAGATCGGTGGTCTTCGGTCACGTCATGTGATGTGGCCGATGTAGTGCCGCTGCGACCAAAGTCCTGGCGGGGTCAGAAATTTTGTATTAAAATCTCAGAATGTGATCGCTGCTACGACACTCATCCACCAATAGGAGGATGGCATCGGATTACACAAAACCCCCGTAGTAGTGACAATGACGAAACGTAAACAAAACACGTAAACGAAAAAATAGCCCTACTACCCACTTTGAAGAATGTTTCTGTTCATGCAACCACGTTTTCCGATTCATGGCGTAAGCAGACGTTAGTAGGCTAATTTTCTTTAATCACAGGTCTGTCGTTAGAGGATCTTCGTTACGTGGTCTGAAATGGAGGTGATGTTATCGCACGATGTTATCTGTTATCAGATCTGTACAAGACTTTATGGGGATCGTCTCATACGTTGTTGCAAGATTGTTGAAAAACGGCTTAACACACTAAATGTCTTGTTGGTTTCCAAACTTTTGCACTGCACTATACCTATAAACCAGTGTGTGGTATGAGGAAAGCTTGTGGCTTACTCATTCAGCATACAGCGCATGCAGACATTGCAACCACAGGTGTGACTCGGTACAATAGACATGCCTATTGAGGACAGAAAGATAGAAACGTGATTGCAATATTCAGGTTAAAGTGCAGTACAGATAGAAAGTGGCAGCGGGAATTTATGTAGTATGGATTCGCTGTCAGTGTAATTGTATGACACTGGAATAGTCTTTAGAAAATGAAATAATAGTTCAGTACTCAGAACAGGTTATGGACATGAGCCTTTAGGGACTGTACGCTTTTGTTTGTTTTTTTTTCCCTTCTCTACACTAAACTTATCAGCTCATCTAACCCTTCATTAGGTTACAATGGGTGTGTTGGAGCACACACATTTTATTATACGTTGTGTGCTTTAAATAAGAAGTAGCCATGCCAGAAGTTTCTAATGCTTACCGCTCCACTGTTAAGGGAAAAAAAAAAACAGTTCAATCATCAGTTAAAAGTTCAACACTGTTTTATTTTAGACAAGGTTCCATGTAGAACACATTTAGGAAGCTAAGAACCCTTGACTACCCAAAGTACTCTTAAAGAACGTATGAAAAACTGTTAGAAAAATAAGCATTTCTGTCACGTTCTGCACACTTACACACATTTTATACCACAGTGCTGTTGACCGATCGACTCTGATTGGTCAGAAGGTGCTGAATAAATTTCTGTAACAGCAGCTCGACAGGCGTTTCAGTTGCAAAGCAAACGCAAGTTTATGTTAATGCGCTCGATCTAAAATGCTATTGTTTCTATAGTAACAAATCGCACAAGGATGTTTGCATTCCAACGAAATGGATTAAAAACTGCGTAAATGTTAATATGCAGACGTTTTCTGTCAGGAGCTGTTTATTTCACTTTTTTTTTTTTTTTTTTTGGGAAGTAGTCTCCAATATCCGTGCTTCATAGCGTATAATGTAAACGATAACTAACTTGTTTTTGTGAGCATTCCACATTATTAAATGTCACTATGAACAAATAGAAATATGACCTGTTCTTCAGTTCATAAACATGTTCAATCGTTGGCAGATCACTCTAAAATAAGAGGAATAAAACACTTCAGTATGCACTGGTTTTAGAAGATAAGCAACTTTGCTACGCGTCTCACCACCCCGTTGTTCGTGTTTTATTCCGTACATAATGCTATAAATGTATTTGAGAGTCAAAATCAGTTAGCCTGTGTCTAAATCAATTGAGGAAACCAAAAGTTGTGATCATGTGCAGCCTACATGTTTGTGTCGCCTGAAGCAGACAGTAAAACATTGTATTTACAGCATTATGATTGTATTCATGCTGGTATTCAGGATGTGATTCCAAGCATTCCATGTGATCTCAGATCCAAGACTCAGCATTTTTGTGCATATGAGTTCAGACCACTCTAAAACAGCCCACAAATCATCGTACTCGGATCTCTGGAGATGGTTGCTTGTGGTTCATTTTGTATTCCACTTGATTCGTGTCTCGAGGTCCCAGTCTGCTTTACGTTTATTTTATGGCTAAAGAGCTTGTACAAAGCTACTATACATAGCTGTAGTTTTCTGTCACCTTACAAAGTGTAGTCCTACACCAAAGTAAGCAGTGTTGGGTAGCAACAGGAGAGATGGGGTAACAGAAACATTAGCTAGCAGTAAGAAATTAATATTTAATAATGTGAACAATATTCCCTGTACATTACTACTGCAGTATACAGTATGTAGTGTAAGCATGGGTTATATCTATGCCAACCACTTACGCGAGAGATACAGCTATGTCTATGACATGACGCGTTAGTTGGTTTTGATGGCTCTGCAACTAAATAGCCTCTACTTATTGCTTTCTTTTTTTCCCCACAAGATGTTTGTTATTTTTACTACACTTTCACTACAAACTGTTTTTGCACCATTTGAAATGACATTATCTATGAGTCAGGGTGATATAGCTGAGTTCTAGAGAAGCTGTGGTGCAAACAGCAAACAGGTTGAGAAATCCTCAGTGGTAAAATATCCAAAAAGAGAACCGAATACTGGACTGAACACTGAATAATGTACCGGAACCAGCACCAGCAGCAACATCAGGGCTATGATGTGGAAAGTATTTCATGAATGACTTATCCCGTTTTATGTTCTGTCATATTTCACTGTTCATTTGTCACTGACAAGCAGACATCTAGTTTGAGTGAAGCATTTAATCCAAGCAATTATTTACTTTCATTACTCATACTCATATCATTACTCATATCATGAGATCTGAGCTACTCTCATCGAGGCATGTGTTGTACACACAGGAGAGCTGAAAAGAATCTCTGATGTTACCTTTGCATGCCCTCATGAACCCCAATAAGTGTTGGAGTACAAGCGTAGGGTTAGGGTTAGGGTTAGCAGGCACCAGTTCCTGGCATCAGTGCCCAAGCGCCCCAGTCAAATCAGTGTGTTGTTCCCCCTGTTGGAATATGGTTTGTCACAAATTATTCACACTCGAAACATGGAAGACATCTAGCCTTTGCTTTATTCAAACGTTTGAAATAGTATTTTGCCATGAAATGCCAGATACACAGTATGTAGCTCTAGCATCGGACAGTCCGCAGATTGGCTATGGCGCATCTCATAGTCTATCTTTTTTTTTTTTTTTTTGTTTGCACCTTTCTGGCTATAAGCTTCAGGATCTTGACTGGCTATCCATAGTTTGTGTCCAAAAAAAAGAAAATTTGAACACCAACACAATGAGCCATCATTAAATGTATTCAGGAGCTTTGCTTGAAACATTTAGTGGCAAATAAAGTGACATCTTTGCATATTTGCTGACATGTGGTTGGTCCTTTTCCATGAAAGTAGGCGGGTCTTGACCATATTTTGTGGAGAAGCAGTCTGGCTTGGGTGGCTACACATTGTGAGCCATATAACAAACCTAAACTACGGTGTATTTGATGAGATTTACGTTGGAAACACTTGATCCTTAAGCAGACATGCAGTCATCTACACCTTCTCTTTACTTATGTGCTTTGCTGTTGATTCTGACGTAAATGGTGGTATCGCATCCTTTGCCGTTTATGTGATGGAGAATTTCTTTTCTGATTTTTCTCACTCCAGTTTTCAGAAATGTTCTCCTGCTATTCTGTTTTGTTGACCTGGTAATCTCTGTTTCTCTTCACACATGAGCTTCCCGGGAATTGTACTAGTCTCTGTTCACAATGAACCTCTTTCTGATTGATTAATGTTGAATCTCCTGTAAACGTTAATGGATAAATAGATTCGTAAATCGTTCACAGGTGCATTTATACAAATTGATGCCAGTAGCGTCCATGAAAATCCAGTTCGTTTAGAAACACCAGGGGAGTGCAAATTAACATATAAGGACTAAAGAGACTCGCTCATGAGTATAATTGGCTTCCGATCATATAATTGGTGGCAATTTTATATACAGGTTGCATTGTCAAGTTTAAATCGCTTATGTATTTTTTGGGAACGCTTTGTGAAAATCAGTCCATATTACTGATGTGAAAGAAAGCAATCTAAAACAAATCCATAAGTTAAGATGAATAAGACTTGCCATTCAATTAGGACAAAAGAATTGGCACCCTATAAAAGGAGTTAGAGTTAGTCCATGCCGTGAGTACATGTGTATATGATGCTCATCTCTGACAAATCAGAAGTTGCAGTTCACATATGTATGTGCACCAAATGTTTTCTATATATTCCTCCACCTGTGTGTGTGTGTGTGTGTGTGTGTGTGTGTGTGTGTGTGTTTCACAAAACAAGTAAACCAGGAAGGCTTGTAGACTTGTTGAGACTTGCACAAGGGAATGCGTGATTAGGAGTTTTGTTCTGCCTCCTCGTTTTGAGGATGTTTTCGAACCGTGGTTTGAACCATTTTTGTTTGTGGATGGGCTACGTCGCATGCGTAAATCAACACACGCACTCAGTCGAGCCAGAACTGCTCGTGTGCGTTCGCTGGAGAAGGTCTTCGAAGAAATCTGTGTGTACCTGTCTGCTCAGACGCAGCCAAATATTTGTGGATGCGTCTGGGTTTTTTTAATTTGGTTCGTAGGATGGGCCAAAAACACGATTACTGCAGCATGTAATAAACATTTGTACAGATTGCTTTCTTGGGAATAGAAGTAGTTCTGATTTTATTTATTTATTTATTTATTTATTTATTTATTTGTATTTTGGGTCTGGCAAAAATGACGGGGGGTCATTTTATTCTTGCATTTTAAGTGGTTATGATTTAAAAAATGGCAGCATGTATCAGAGTGCATCAAACAAAGCTCCTTAAAGGAAATGTTTTTTTTTTTTTTTAAAAAAATACTGATTGATCCCAAGAGTGACGTTATTGCTTTTTATTTGTTTGACCTGGTAAATCCATCATGGTAGCCAGTTGGAATGAACTCCAAGGTCTGAATTGCTCATGTGTTGCACCACTTCCATTTTAAAAATATCGCCAAATAAAAGAAAATAAAACTTAAACTGACACGTTTTTACCTCTACAGTATTTTTGACCTAATTATTCATGGTGCAGCCAGCTCATTAAATAATTAAAGACACACATAAAAAGACAACATGTGCCTCTTAAACATATTAATCCGCTTGCGAATGCTCCCACTGCACGTGTGAATTAGGCCATTAGTGTAATAATCGCTTTTGAGATTTCTTTTGTGTCACCCATTGTGAGAGGTTTTTTGTCAGGAAGCTGATGCATTGACGAGATTTATTGTTCCTGCACATGGAAACTGGTCGTTTGCTTGCAGTGGTTCACTGTTGTCTGTGTGCAAATGAGTGGTGGGGAACGTAAGAATGGCCTTCCACACTATCGAGCCATGACAGTAGTGCAGATAGTGTAGTATACATTTTTATGTAGGCTGCATGTGGCAGACGTGCTGGCTGCAAGACAAACCGCAAGTTTATATTAATGCACTTACTCTGATCCGTTATTCTTTCCTTAGTAACAACTCCTTCACATGGACTGGTGTGGCAGAAGCTCCACCTAATGTAACAAAGAAAATGTATAATTGTTGACATACGGAAGCTTTCTGTAAGGATTTACGTTTATAGAAGGAGTCTCCAGTGTCAGCTCTTTGTGTAAATCAGTCATTTTTCCACCATGGGAAAGGACAGAGGACTTTGCTATTTCCTGCTTCGTGTCAACATGACAAGCTTTTTTTTTTTTTTTTTTTGGTCTTAGTAACTCCAAGACAGAGAAGAGGAAAGAGGCTGGTGATTGAACGATTATTTATAGCTGCTGTAACATAAGTGATAACAGGAACTAACTTGTCTTGTGGACCTTCCACAGCATATAATTATAAACGGTCACAAAGTATCACGTGTCGTTCTTTAATTAATAAAAACTTATAGTTATTTGCAAATTGCCGTGGTATAGAAAGAATAACGCAACTGTTTTTCTAAGAAACAAATCATGTTTCGGCGTGGCAGTAGTAGCTCCAGTAACTTCAGGCTGCATGACTTCACCCCGTTGCTGATTATTTTCCCATTACAGGATGCCCCATAGTGTTTTCCTCCTTACTGTGTCTTGGCGACTCACTCACAGGTAACTGTGTTGGATTGCCTACTGTGCCATTCATCTGACTAAGAATTGTATCTTCCGCATGAATATCCTTTATTTTTAGACGCGTCTCCTTTCTTTTTTTCCCCCAATTTTAAACCACCGGTCTCATATGGTGTCAGTGCGTCATGGGATAAATATAGAATAAAAGTCATTGTTCTCTTTCCATGTAATATTTTGGCTTCTGGTCAAGAACTTCTGATAATTCCTTGGTAAATGTTTTGGATATCAGTCAACTGCTGCCTGAATTTTGACTCAGCTTGTGTTAAGTAGAGGGTTGGGAAGACAGAGTTAATGGACTTTTTTGCTGTTTTTCAGTACTCCATACTTACTTATATACACTTCCTATCCACTTTATTAGGAACACCTGTACACCTGCGCGTTCTTGCCGTTATTTAATCAGCCAATCAAACCAGATCAGCTCATCTAGCACCAACAACTATGCCCCGGTTAAAGTCACAGAGAACACATTTTTCCCCATTCCGAAGTTTGACCGGAACATCAGCTGAAGCTCGTGACCTGGATCTGCATGTTTTTATGCATCGTGCTGCTGCCACATGATTGGCTGCATAAATGAGCAGGTGTACAGGAGTTCCTATTAAAGTGACCATTAAGACGAGTGTATAAGCAGCGCCAACCTGAGACATAAGGTTCTGTGACCAGTAGGCTGTGAGTTCAAATCCCAGAAGTGCCTGAGTGAGCTGTTAGCCGTAGCTCTCACCTTCTGCAAATGTGCAAGTTTGGACTGAATTCTGCATGTCACTATGGAAGCTTACAAATGTCAGTTGAAGCTGTGTTTATAATCCATAGGCCTAAAGAAAGGCTCATGGTTTCTGATTATAGATAACAGCTGAGTATATAATACTATAATATGGTTTCCAAGCTTTTAAAGTAATCCAGCCGCTAAATATTACAGCAGTCAATGAGGAAGTAAGGTAACCAAGTCCACTGTTAATGGCCAAGTCGCCCTGATAAAGGTTTATACATAACCAGTCACTGCAGTTAGGGCTGGGAGAGCTGACAGTGTCATATCAGCATCATGATAAATTCACAATACGCTTTTCTCATGGGGATCTCTTTCTAATACATTTTGAGATATATATATATATATATATATATATTTTTTTTATTATTAAAAAAAAAAAATTCTCCTTTTCAGCATTAAATATTTTTTATTAATTCTTGTTATAAATAAAATATAAAAAATATTTTTATTTAAATACTACTGCTACTCTAATAATAGTATAATTTTTTTATAGACATTACAAAACATTATATCATCAAACAAGTTTTTTTTAAATTAATTACTAAAATTTTTTTTGTATTTCAACACCACTATATTTCTGGCAATTTTTTTTTTCAAACCTATATATAGTTATGCATATGATATATTGTATAAAAATACTTTCTGACAAACGGGCTGAAGTGTTCGAGCAGGTTCCATCTAAAATAGCAAAAAAACTCCAAGAACTCCCAGGCTGCATTGCGTCAGTGCTTCACACCCTCGTCGCCTGAAATCTTGCAACATTCTGCGTAATGTCCAGGGTCAGTTTATCAGACAGTCCTCTTCCTTTACGTTCAAACCATGCCTTCATTTCATGTTACTGTTTTCACTGTAAACAGTTCATTGGATTAATCTGTCCACTGTGTGTGTGTGTGTGTGTGTGTGTGTGTGTGTGTGTGTGTGTGTGTGTGTGAGTCGTGATGAGTGTATCTATACAGTATGTTCTTGGAGGCCTGCCTCAGACACTGAGATAAAGTAAATTGGTTTTTTTTGGCACATTGTTTTTTTTTTTTTTGTTTTTTTTTGGCTCTTTCACCGCCACAAACAGATCTTCACCTTCACAGTCATTTTACCGTCTGTTTTTGCATTTTGAGTCCTTTAACTGTCAGATCTATCAAAACTATCAAATCTTATTTGTCTAATATTGTTTCTAAGATAACATTTTTTAAAATCATTTAGGGTTCCAGAAGTGGATTAAAAAAAAAAAGAAGAAGGTAGTTTCACAGTTTTGCATGTAGTCACATTTTCACGGTGTGTGTTGTGAGCTGACGGAGTCTGCAGTGCTCCCTGAGATCTCTCGATGGAGTTAACTGTCATGTTAGCACTCAAACAGATCTTGGTAATAGATGTAAATCAGACAGCAGGTCTACAGTTAGCTAACATTACACTAATATGCCTGGCAGTACTTAAATTTGCGATGTACAAGAAAGACATTTTCGCTTGTTTATAATTTATTCCAGATATCATAGAGAGGCATGATTAATCCCATTCATTTCAATTGCATTTATATAGAGTTTTTTTTTTTAAACAATAGACGTTGTCACAAAGCGGCTTTACAGAAATCTGGATGTATGAACTGTTTTCAGGAACTGCTAAGTAGTTTTAATGTTTTCATTCATGTTCTTCGTCTCTCTCAAGTTTGAAATGTACACGGAGCTGTGCTGGATTTAGTAGGAACACTTGCACACATGCTCATTCATGCAGTTATCCAAAGGGTCAATCATGTTGCAATCAATGATTTCATGATACATGCATAAAGTCATGCAGATACACGTCAGTAGCTTCAGTTACTGTTCACGTCAAACATCAGAACGAGGAGAAAAGGTGATGAGTGACTGTGGCATGGTTGTTGGTACCAGATGGGCTAGTTTGAGTATTTGAGAAACTGCTCATGTCCTGGGAGACACAACAGTCTCCAGAGTTTACACAGAATGAATGGAGAAAAAAGAAAAAGAGAAAAAAACTTCCAGTGAGCAGCAGTTCTGTGAGTGGAAAAGCCTCGTTGGTGAGAGAGGTCAGAAGAGAATGGCCAGACTAGTTTGAGCTGACAGAAAGGTCACGATAACTCAGATAACAACTCTTTGCAACCGTGCTGAGCAGAAAAGCATCTCAGAACGCACAACATGTCGAACCTTGAGGGCGATGGGCTACAACAGCAGAAGACCAAATCACGTTCCAGTCCTGTCAGCCATGAACAGCAAACTGAGGAATCAGTGGAAGAACACCTCCTGGACTTTTTCCGATCTTTAATTGCGGAGTTTCTGTGCCCGCTTGTAGCCTCCGACTTCCCCAGTCTGTTTAATGTGAGCATTAGCTAAAGTTCGTGACCTGTATCTGTATTATTTTATTCATTTTGCTGCTGCCACCTGATTGGCTGACTGATAATCGCATGAATGAGCAGGTGCAGAAGAGCAGAAGAAAGTGTCAGCAGGAAGGAGGTGGAGGTCAGGAAATGGATTACGGGCAAAAAGAAATGAAGGGGAATATGATCCGGACGTGGACAGAGCTAGAAGGTAATTAAGAGATTGGGGGGAAAAAAACAGACTGAATTTGAAATGAGAGAGGATCTGAGCACAGAGCTCTGGAATAGACATGTTAGATTTCACAATTTGTTCAACACACACACACACACACACACACGGTAGATTTCACAATTTGTTCATTCGGCGCACACACACGGTAAGACAAAGGCAATTTGATTTATCTTCAGTCAGCTTTTTGTTTCGCTCTGTCTCTCTCTCTCTCTCTCTCTCTTTCACTCTCTAACACAGACACACACAAAGTAACACAAGGCAATTATTTCTCTTTAGTCAGCTTTCTCTCTCTCTCTGTCTCTCTCGGACACCCACACACACACACGGTTAGACAAAAAGGGCAAGTTTATCTATCTATAGTTGCCTTTTTGTCTCTCTCTCTGTCTCCCCCCTTCTCTCTCACACACCCACCCATAAACACAGACGTTAAAACAAAAATTTCTATCTACGTTTAGTCAGCTTTTTATCTGTCTTTTCTTACACACACACACACACACACACACACACACACAGACATATTTTATCAATTTTTAGTCAGCTTTTTGTTCCTCTCTCTCTCTCACACACACACACACACACACACACACACACACACAAAGAGAGAGAGAGTAGTACAAACAAGTCAATTTCTTTTGTCTTTATTCAGCTTTTGTCTCTGCCCACCCCCCCACCCCCCGTAACACACACACACACACACACACACACACACAGACACACTCTCTCACACTCTCACACACACACAGTAAGACAAAAGGGAAATTTTATTTAGCTTTACTCAGCTGTTTGTTTCTCTCCCTCAAAGGCACACACACATGCTAAGAAAAAAAAGCCAAACAGTCAATTTTATCAATCGTTCATCAGCCTCTCTCTCTCCCTCCATCCTAGCCCCCCCTCGCTTGCTCTCTCTTGTTGTTCAGCTCAGAACCATATTTACGAGCTTCTCAGCTCCGTGTCCTATCTGGCGTTGAAGTGTGTGTTGCTCCATCGACCAGCCGAGCTCGTTCTCACCCTTAACTCATCCTCAGTCTGACAGCACAGTTTCCTCCTTAAAGAACAACAGCTGCAAATGTGTGGCCTTTAACCCCCGAGACACTTCATCCATCGAAACATGAGGAAGGTCGTCAAAGAGTCTTAGCTTTTCACAGCAGTTTATTCTATTGGTCAGCATTTTGGTGGAAGTGTTTTGCAGCACAGACTCGGGTCAATAGCAGTTTAACACAAGTCACACGTGCAGAAAGGAGATGTTTCAGCTGCATGATTCTGACTCTATTATAATAATAATAATAATAATAATAATAATAATATATTAGTATTGTTGTTGTATCAGATTTCATCTAGTGAAGCAGTTATGAGTAGTTATTAGGGAATAAAGACGAAATTTAAAAAACAGCAAAGATAAAAATCAATCAGGAAATATAAATTAAAACCGAAAAAATTTTAATTCAAATAAAAAAAATGTTAAAAATCAAAGGACAACAAGAAGAAATGCATCAGATGCAGAAAAAGAAAGAAATGCCTAAAGTTTCCACTGTTACACAGTATAAAAACTATAATATTAAAATAAAACATTTTTATTGACTAAAAATTGAAAAATGGGGAAAGAATTAGTAGTGTTTTAAGTCAGAACCTTTCATGAATAAATTACAGATAAGCAGACAGCACTGTAATTGTGGCGAATAATTCTTTTTATTTATTTATTTTTTTTAATTCATGTAGTATGCCTTTATATGATTTTGGTGATATTGACAACTACCTGTTTTACCTGTTTTTTTAATGGCATTTCAGTTGTATTAAACGAGTTCTGTTAATCTTATTTAAACTGCATTTTGTTCTTAACCACACAGTTCTTTATTTCTTTTACATTTTTTTTTTTAAACTCTTTTTGGTTTGGCCCCACAACGATCTTGAACCAACCCCAGTCTCTGACAGCTTCTTGCTTAACCTTCATCCTTATGAAACAGCACTGCAGTTCCAGTGGAATTCATGCGCCACAGGAGCTTAGACCTAACCAATTCTCTTCACCTGTGCAGCCAGCTCTGACAGTTTACGTTGATTCTGCATCTTTGGGCTGCATATAATAGAACCGGCATTTCTCCGAACGTCATATTGAATTCGAATGTCCGTTCTGAAGAAGCCTTGAGAAGAACCTGACTCAAACGGGAACCTGGTCTCTCTTGGGTTACACTGGCTCGTTCCTCTTATGCAACTGTATACTGTAAAGACAAACAGTACTAAATGTGTTTTAAGGGATGTTCAGTATGAGTATACTGGGAATAAGAGTCCTGGGACGGGCACAGGCCAGTCTTTATAATTACAGCAGCAGTTCGTAGGTCTACAGCAGTTCTTAAGTCTACACTATCCAGGACAGATTGTCCACTGGAGCACGAATTGAACTGTTTTCGGGAAGTGTATCTATGTGGGATTATCCACAGCAGCAGAAAGTGAGTCACGAGTAAGTTCAAGCAGAAGTAAAGCGCCAGGTCTTTAACACAGTGAAGTACAGATGTGCAGATCTCTTCAGTTCAGTCTTCAGCTGAGCGTTCTCAAAGCGAAATGCTGCCAGTAGTTACATCCTCCTGTCGATGTAGTTACATCCTCCACATGTCCACATGACCCCTCGTTTACTAAGAATGCACTTGACCGCTGTTGTCTTCCTGTGCAGTCGTGGTCACTTAAGGACTTGCGGTTTATTTAAGCGCCCGGTAGCTTTGATATGGAGAAGCTTGTGTGCTAAATGTATAGTCTTTCTCGGAAGTGTTGCTTCCGTGCAGGAAGGAAAGACTCCGAAAAGACATCAAGAATGAGTGCAGTTCAGAGCGAGGGCTCCCTTTCTTTTCCCAGCATTTGTCACTACGCTTTGTGTTTTCTTTGCCTTGATCGTGCTTTTGTCTCAGAGTTTATACGTCCCTTCTGTTCTGCCTCTTTATGGGAGGAAAGCCCAGAAATCTGAGTCATTTGTGTTGTGCAGAGGTTCTTTAAAAGGGCTCGAAGAGTCTTTGTATTGCAAAAAGGTCATCCAAATCAGTTTTTGTAAAGAACAAAGGAGACTTTCTACTCCTGCCTTGAGTTTATGAAAGCATTATGATGCATATTGTGCTTTAACAGTGATGGTGGTATTTTTTATAACAGTGCTTCGCTCAGCAATTAGAGCAGAATGCAGATAGAAAGAGAAACTGGGATCAATCTGAAATAGGCAGATTTAAAGAAGTGCTCTAACAGGCTTGTGCTGATAATTAGGTATGACATTAATCCTGATGCTCTACTTTTGCTTGGAAATTTCCACAATTGTGCTGCTATGCATGATCCCACATAAAAAACAGTTTATGCCCAGGGCTCATGCTTCAGTGGATAATCTGACCTGCATAGAGTAGATTCTAAGAACTGTGCTGTAATCGTAAAGACTGTCAGTATATACAGTATACACAAACCGGTTTATACATACTTCACGTACTGTATGATTTGCCTTTCCTGTATACAGCTGTAGAAGAGTAATGATTTTATAATCCTACTATCAGGTGTCACCCAGAAGACAATGGATTGTTCCTCATGTTGTCTCAGGGAGATTTTCCTTCCACGCTGTCACCTTTGGCTTGTTCATTAAGGATTTAAATCTACATCCAGATTGCTGGAAAGCTGAATTGAATTAGTACGCTGCATACATGAATTATTGAATCGGAATAGATTCACCATCCTCACATTTCTATCAAAACCCAGGAGAAGGGCTTTTGAGGTTGCTTGGTAGTTTGGCCAGGTTTGGAGGTAGCATTGCATGTGTCCTTGGTGATGGCAATCCCATAATTCCACTCACCGAACAAGTTTAAAAGACATGGCAAAGAGAAATTTCATTAGACTACATTATATGAACATTTAATTCGCTTATGTCTAATACACACGGTTATGAAACAGCACAATATGGAAACAACAGGGGTGGTTTTGGGTGTTTTATTTAGTTATTTATTTATTTATTTATTTATTTTCTGGCAGGTACTAAGGCATTTACAGGTGCCCCAGCCGAGGATACACACGTGTTGGCCTCACACAAATGCCAGAAAAAGCAACTGTATAATAAATATATAAACCATAAATATCAGCCTTTATGACTTTTGCTTGCCAAGTAATATCATAAGAAGTTAAATGAAGCCAGTGGTGAGACTTAATGGAGATTTATAATAAATAAATAAATCAGTTGTGTCCTTTAAAATTTTCATTTTCATCCCATTAACCCAGACTGTATACTTTACATGGAATTGCTATAAAAGTTTATTATTATTACAGACATAAATGCATTATTTGAGGCACGAAAATACATCACTTGTGTGCGTATTAAAGGGGTTATTTTTTCTATCAAGATTGTTTTAAAAGCTTATTAGAATCCTCTCTCTAATCATGCCGTTTTCACTGAGCCTCTGTAGATTTGTTCATTTGATTTTTCAATTGTTTTTGATTAGTTTGATTTTTCTCTGCTTGCAATTTTTTTGTTTTGGAACTGATAGCCTAAAAAAAAAAGACATGAAAACAAGAATTTCCACCATATCAGGTTTAAGTAGAGTACAGGAGGACGTAATATTGATAATATTGGCTGGGTAGTCAGGAAATGCTTGCAGGCAGTGGCAATCGCAAAAACTCAGCTGGGTGGTGGATATTTAGGGCATTCTAGTAATGTTCAGTAAACAGTGGAAAGAAAATCCATAACAATACATTTTTGATAGAATTGTTTTACAGAATCAGTTGTCTAATGTCCACCTGTTCAAAGTGTTTGAACATGCCTGAGTGCTGAATGGCACAGGAGAGCGGAAAAGAAACAGCATATTTAATCTCTTTCTAATTATCATCGATATTAACATTATTTTTAAAAAAGTATTCGATTTGACTTCATAGTAGGCATCAAATTCCGACCTATTCAGGTTGAAACTTTCATATTTTCTTTCTCTTTTGAATTGTTTTCAGTGGCATCCCTAATAAATAGAATTAAATGTTAGCTACATCGGACATACATTGAGAGATTTTATTTCAAATATTCTCTGTTTACCTTCACAGAAATCATGGGTGTCATGCGAGTCTCGACGAGGTCACGTGAGATGGGGTGAAGTGGGCGGGGCTTCAAGGTGGTATTAGTTAATATTGGAGAACTCAAAACACCTGCGCAATTCATTCCAGATTAGTATGTCGATTGGCATTGTTGACGTTGTCATGGCAGTGTAGGATCATATGAGACGATTACATTGTTATTGCACAAGCCTAGCACTCATGTATAAATAATAATGGTTATTAAAAGTCCTCTGTCTTTCCAGCCTATTACAGGGTGTCACTTAACGTATCAGTCACACTATCATCCCGGAAATTCTCTGAATTAATCGACCTGAGCTTAAACCTAGCTTGTGTCAACTTAATCATTAAACTGAATGCGTGAAAAGGGTCACAAAAAAACAGTCCTTGAAAAACAGCGCACCACAATTTAGAAAAAGGACATAATACGTAAAATCACATGAAGACGTTGTTTAAAACCATTTGAATTACAACATCTGCGAGGGATACATTTTGCAATCGGACCTCCTGGCTGATTTCTTTGGCCTGTCCATTCTTGAGTTGGTTCGTCGCAGGCAGTGAAAAACGCTGCAGAAGAAGGAAAGGGTCTGTTCCTACAAGCAGCAGAATGGTGAGAAGTAAAGAAACAGGAGGCTGAGTTTTACATTCTTGTGTGAAAGTCACACAGTTTCCAGTTTAGAGGCTTGGATCAGCAGAAGAATTTTCAGTATCTGTATTTCCCACTAAAATACACGTTATACAAGGAGCTTTAAGATCTAGGATTTCTGTAGATTTTCTAGCCAGAAAACGCAAGAGGGGCGCCGATAACAGAACCTTAAATAAATTCTGTCTATAAATACTGTTTTATTAATAACCTCAACACAATGTTTAGTGCCTTAATTTTTTTTTTTAACATTACCCCTGAAGATGAATTCACTGTAGAGAATTCTGTCCGAAATCACTTGCTAAAAAATTCTCTACCATACTGACAGATTTGTGTGGAAGTTTGAAGGGAAAGTTTGGTATGCCACACTGGCACTGATCTTTCTTCCTGCCCTCATCTTCATCGTCTTTCCTTCCTTCCTATCTCAGTTCATATCTGGAAAAACCTGACTGGTGGAGAAGCCTGTTGAAAGACTGTAATGGACCAGTGAGTTTATCTCTGAAAGGGCCTGGGAAAGGGGGCTTTCCAGAGGCAGCACTGTGTTTAACACTTTTTTTTTTTTTTTTTACGGTTTGAAATGACGCTGTACTGAGACTTGGACTTGAGAAGTTTAGACGAAGCTGTGTTTATGAAAGTCGTTGTCTTTAAGCTGTGGAGTTAAAGACAAACACAGTTGCCTTGTGGACTTTGATACCTCAGCAGTGGGCCATTTTGGGGGACTCTCTCTGGCAGTTGTTACATACTGATATGCTTGTGATATTGTGTGTATTTTGGCAGTGTCAGGGTTTGGAATGACAGATAGCATGAATAATTCCTCATTTCTACTTTTTGGGCCATGGGAAAGCAGCTCAGAGTCAAAGGCCGTGAGGAAGTGCGGCACATCCAATTGTGAGTTCTTGCCTGTTTATTTTTTCAAAGGCATTCCACTTGAAACTTCATCATAGACAAGACTACATGTGGCCTAGGAGACAATGGGTGTTTTTATTCCATCAGCTCATATCTTTGCTCAAATGGACACCAAGAGGTCACTGGCCCAGCTCCCTATCACTCGACACAATAATAACATCGAGCCATGGCCTGTGTTCCATCTGCTCTGTGTGGGTGTTTAGAGAAAGGAGATGGTGAAAGATAGTAGAGCTTTTTCAGTTTGGCTATAGTTAGGCATTGCCGAGCCAGAAACATTACTCAGTGTACGCTACAAACTCTGCCCTATCACTACAGGGTGTCCCAAGCGTCTCCATAAAGAGGGGACTATGTGTGCCAGCTCTACGTTGTTTGTGCCTTCGTCAGTGGATGTTCGTGGACGTCCACTTCTCAGTTGGTCCACAGCACTTCCAGGTTATTACTCGAACGCCGGCTATTCACTAACGCCAGTATTGAATTGGTTAATAAGTTTGGCAGCAGTGTCGTATGTAACGCTGTTAAAGTCCATCGCAACCTCGTGACAGCTTCCCGATCCAGCCATGAGAATGATTTCAATACATTCTTCTTTTGTCAAAAGCGTTCTTAAAGACTATCAGAAAAATATATACAAAATATAAACTAAGTATGAAAAGTTTTGGAAGACATTTTGCTAAAAAGTGTTCATTTTCCCTATGTATGGAGACTTTTGGGACACCCTTTAGTTCACTAAGGATAATTGTAATTGTACAGACTTTGACATTATACTGTATATACATCGGTCCTTATTTTATGAAAAACCACAAAATAAAATAAAGCTTAAAGCTATTTTTGGGGACAAGGGGTCAGTAGTCTTGATAAACACTGTTTAACTTGGATAATAGTCTTCTTTATGAATGTGATCTTCCAAGATTTATTTTGTAATGAAATTCTGAGTTGACTTTCTAAGCTTAAATGTGTTTGGTCTAAACCATTCGACTGCCCATCCATAGTGGTGCCAGTGAGAATTCATCTCTACCTAATGAGGGTGATGCAGCAGTGCTTTAGTCCTGTAGTCTGTCCAGCTCTTTGTACCTCCTCATTGGTACACTCTGCTCAAACACCATCATATGTGCTCATCATCTCGTAGATCACTAACTAGCTGAGCAGAGTCTCTTCTAAAACTCAATGCAACTGCGCTGTGTAGCTGCACTGCATTCTGGAACTTTGAGTCCACCATTGTAACTGCACTAGTCATATCAACACAAGCGCTAATGTCTCACAGCAACGAATTAGCACCAGAATTGATAAACACATCACAAATATTTCAATATGAATATATTTAATGTTTAATGGACTTTTCCTTTAATCGTCACCATATTACTTTATATAATAATATCTCTGCTACATTACAAGTAGATCGTCGTGTGATTTTAAAGTCGTGTTTTGAGATCTTGGTTTAAGTGTGCTTCGATTCCAGCCTCTGTATTGCTCACGAAGAATCATGCTGATGCTTTCTTTAAAATGGTACAGAGCTTGAATGAACCTCATGACTGATATTCAGATGATCTGAAATAGCATTCACAGTTTTGGACCCCCTTGCTACAGCAATAGGAAAGCTAAAAACTGAAAACTAGGCTTTTGTGCTTTGTCAGATTATCAGGTCACTGCTTCTGGTTACGTGCGGTTACTTTCACTTCATATAGGTGAACTTTGACCTGTGATTTCACAAGGCTTATCCTTGTGAGTCAACAGAAGATAAAAGAACAGAAAACCCGGTCGTTATTAAGTAGCGATCACACCGGACGTTTGCGACACTGCTTTCTTACTGTTACACGGTGCACATTTTTAAAACAATATCCATCGCGTCCACTGGCACAGTCTAGGATTTGTAGCAAAATTCTTTTCTTTCTGCCTGTTTGGATGAACAGTGGATACATTAACACTTACACATGTCTAGTTTTATATTCATATAAATGAAACCTATTAACAAACATCTTCAGGGGAGAAACGGGAAGAAAATTGAAATTTAAAATTGACTATATATATATATATATATATGTGTATGTGTGTATATATATATATATATATATATATATATATATATATATATATATATATATATATATATATATATATATATATATATATATATTGTATGTATATTGTATGTATGTGTGTGTATATATTGTATATAAGAGATACACAATTCTAAAACAGCTACGAGACATACTGGTCATGGAGAATGGTGGTGACTGGTCAAAATAAAAACTAAGAGGTTGCTAGAAAATCGTAGTCGACTTATCTTTAGCGGTCTGAAGGAGGAAGTGGAGGCTTCCCATGAAAGAGGCACACACTTTCTGATTTCCTGATGGATTACTTTGCGATGCCAAACTGTTTGTACTTGTTTATTATTACACGGGTACATGACCCGTTCTCGTTCTACTAAAACATCCGTCATCTTTGATATCATCTTTCCCCCTCCCACTATTCAAACCTGAATCAAAATAACTGATTGCATTCTTTTTCCATACTATCCAGAGGCGAAATTTCCCACAAGTGTTTTTTTTTTTTTTTTTTTTTTTTGAAAAGCTTTAGTGTTCCCCTGTTCCAGATTTCCTAAGGGATGGCTGCGCAAGCACTATCCCCAGTGGAAAAACCGGAGCGCTGAATAAACCACTGAAGAATACTGGCATGTCTGAAAGTAGATCAGCGATAGCGTCATTTCCGTATTATGCTCTGTTTACCTCCGCGTATGAATCATGTGGAAAAGTGCATACACCATCTTGGAATGTTTAATTTCTCCACCTTTGTGGTTAGTTGAGAAGGCAGTTTGGCGTGACCATCAGTAGCTTTGAAATAAAACCGTATTAGTGGCCAAGGATAATTCCAGGAAAAAGCTACAGTCAGCATTTACCTAGTATATGGGGAAGTGAATTAGAGAAGCACCTAATTTTATCCAGACATCCCTAAGTTTTCGCTTGTCTGTTACTCTAAGGTTAGACTGAGACTGAGACTGAGACGCGAACTCGCTGCCGCTGCATAGACACGAATTTCCTGATGGCACAATGAAGCTACTGTGGCCTTCATGCATGACATCACGCATTAGGGTTTTGAAGAGCAACAGGCTGTTCAGCTTTTTCCTGCATGAGCCAGGTGCACCTTCTCAAATGTCTCTGGACTCCATGATGAAGGATGTTGAAGTCGGCGGAGACGAAAAGGAAAGTGTTTACTTAATTGGTCAAGAATCTACATGAAAAAAAAACCCATGAGGGAACTTGGTGCAGTAAATTATACAGATCTGCCTCAAAAATTTCAAAATGTAGCCTTCAGTTTAATCCTGACTTTAAATCCTGTCCTCCCAAAAGCCTCTGGATCAACACCATTTGCTTAAAAATCTGTATTAGTCATTAAAGTGAGGAGCGTGTTTACAAAAAAACCACATCTGGAAGCGTTTTTGTTAAACTGGCGTTAACTCTTAAGTCTCACTGATTAATTAGCGCGACGCAGTTTGTGTCGTGAGTTTATCTCCGTTAGATCATGCCATGTGCCAGATCTTAAATGACTTAAATGACTTAAATGCCTCTTCTCCCAAAAATTCAAAGCGAAAGCCTGCAGTTAGACAGTAATTTTGTTAAGAAGGTACAAGCCTGTGTGTGTGTATGCTCCACTCATATCACAGATGGTGCATGGTGGATCTCTCAGTTCTGCAGTAACATGGCTGTTTCTGCTTTCTGGGTTTCGCATCAATGAGGAATGCTTCTCTTGGATCAGAAACCACAGAAACTGTTGGACGTGTGTGTGTGTGTGTGTGTGCGTATTGTGTATGCTAACCTGCGGTAGTTTGTGTAGTCTATGCAAGTCCAGAATTCACATGATGAGAAGATAGTAGAGCGACTTGCTGACCTTTCTAGATCTTGTTACTTCATTTGCTAGAAAGCTGATAGAGAAGTCAAAAGTTTTTAATTAGTGCTGTTGAATTCTCTAATCTGATGCTCAGAAGGTGTTGATTCATTTTCTATAACAGTAGCTCTGACAGTATATCAATGCGTTCTTGATATAAACAGTAACAGTTCATTCACGTCCACGTTTAAAAAAAACACAAAAAAACGCGAGTAATTCCTGATACGTTTTCTGTGAGGAGGTGTTGAGCGTTTTTGGAAGGAGTCTCCAGTGTCAGTGCTTTGTATCAGTCAGAGGTAAAGCTAAAAAACTTTGTGTTTTCTGGTTTCTCAGTAACATACCAGGCTGTGTGTTTTTTTGGGGGGTTTTTTTTTGTTGGTCTTACTACCTTTAAGACAGAGGGGGAAAAAAAGAGAGGCTGTTGAGGGAATGACTGTTTATAGCTGTCAGAGGTAAAGCTGTTCCTTTATTTTTCCAGCATGGGAAAGTCTTCAGGACGGATAACTTTGCAGTTTCTCATCAACACGACAAGCTGCACTTGTTTATTAAGAGAAAAAAAAAGAGGTTCTGGTCAGGTTATTAACTGTTCTATAACTAAAGTGATAACAGGAACTAACTTGTTTTATGGATGTTCCACAATATTACATTAAAACACTTGTTCATATTGGTAATTTTCTGTGGTGTCAGAGGCGTAAACACTTCAGAACGTTCTGTGAGTTGGAAAATACTGTGTGTGCGCAGTCTGACATGCTTTTCTGCTCACCACGTTTGTAAAGAGTTGTTATTTGTGCTAGCATAGTCTTCCTGTCAACCTGAACCTGTCTGGCCATTCTTCTCTGACCTCTCTTATCAGCAAGGGGTTTCTGCCTGGATCTTTTTTTTGTGTTGTGCATAGTTCTAGTGACTTGTGCATGAAAATTCCAGCACATGAGTAGTCTCTGAAATACTCCAGCCTGCCTGGCTCCACCAACCATGCCATTCCCAAAGTCACTGAGATCACATTTTACCCCATTCAGATGTCAAGCTCTTTGACCTGTATCTGCATGATTTTCTGCGATGCGCTGACTTCACCGTATGAATCACATTACATCTTTGTGTCCCTCCCCCTTGAGACTGTTGTGCGGAGTGCCCATTCTTTTTGAAGTTTAACGATTTCCCGAAACAACTCCTAAAACTTGTTCATTGTTCCAGACATCATTTAGCGAGACAGGTTTATCGTCACACACTCAGCCAGAATGAGCATAGTTCCCACTACCATGGCGGGTGTTTATGAACTCTGGAGAGCAGCCAGATTTCCTGAGCCCCTCTCTTTGCTTTGTAAGCTTTAAATATCCACCAGGCCTTTGTGTTTGGTGAGCAAGTGCTTTAACGGAGGCTACATGGCCCATGTGTTTAGACCAAGCTCTTGTTAATGTTGCTGTCTGTAAAGAAATAGATAATACTCTTTCTGAAGTCCACACATATATAGATATTTCTGATTACTTGTTTACAATTTATTTTATGTATATTAGGGTTTTTTTTTTTTTTGTATTTAGTGCCTGTATCTCTGTAGTGCTCCAAATATCCATATCTGTATCTGCATTCATTTAGAATAACGTATTTGTATGCGGTTACATGCCTAGTCCATATATTGGAATGTATGATATCAATTTTTTTTAAACAGAGGGGTAAAAAATGCACTTTCAAAAAAATCTTTTGGAAGAGACGCTCGTACCACCTCCCGTCGTCGCACTCACACATCAGTTACTTTGAAACGATTAGACCTTGGAAAAACTTGCTGCTGAAAGCACAAGTAATCACATGCTTCAGCTTTAGTTGGAACCACAGTTGGAATCAAATTTAGGACAGGGGTAAGATATCTTATAAGCATGAGTCACCATAATGTCCCCACAGAGGCAGTGAATTAGTCTTTATCATACCACAGCGCTCTTGAATTCTCCTTTGACTTTGGTGAGAAGTTATTGTCTATAACAAGGAGCTTCGAAAGTAACTCGACTACAAAGTTAATCACATCACGTCATATTAATGCTCTAGTTCTCATACATTATCGTTTCTATAGTAACAGCTGATTCACAGGGACTTGTATGGCATCACATACAAAAGATTTGGGGGGGGGGGGGGGGAGTGTAATTTCTGATGTGCTGATGCGGCTTTAAAATATATTTGACTTAACATTTTATGGAAGGAGTCTCCAGTGTCAGCACTTCGGAACAGCCAGAATTAATTAATTGTACCTTAAGGTTTTTCTGTGCTGTCCTTTTCTTTGAGGATTTTGCCGTTTCCAGTTTCCCTGTAACATGACAAGTTGCATTTCGTTGTCTTAGTCTCTCCAAGATAGAGAAAACGGAGAGGCTGGTGAGGGAACGACTCTTATCCCTGTTCTAACATTAGTGCTAACGGGAATTAACCTGTTTTCCAGATATTCTACAACATTAAACATAGCTATAAACAGATAAAAAGTACAACTCTTCACACTGAGTGCAGTCTGCAGAAATGAGCAGTCCTTTGGGAGTGTTTCTGATGTTTAAGCTCTTGATGTCTAGCACATATGCACAGCTTCGAGATACACAGATGGCTAAAGCAAATGTTCTTATTCTCCCGTGCCCAGCCTAAGCGGCATCTTTTAGCTTTTTGATGGAAAGGATTTGCACGCGCTCTATTTTAGTCAAACATTTTGTGTCTGTGTAGAAAATGGAATCTATGAACCTCCTTAAGTTTGCGGTAAAGATTTATTTTAAGAGTAGAATCCAACTACGCAAGTATTATCCAGATATTTACGAGCATATTTATATATCGCAGCTATTATAGCTTTTCATTCATGAACCTTCTGCTATGGAATACAACCCAGTTACAATGCAAACATTTTGTATATAAAAACACATACTTCCAAACTAAATCTAGTTTACCTCCAAATAGCTGGATATATTCACAATCATTGTCAACACGGTTGAACAAGAAACACAGAAAAATCACAGAACTACAGAAGCGACAGTGTGAAGTAAGGAAAGGAAATAAAGGAGTTCAGTAAAAGGAGAAGATGATGGACAAAACACAAAATAGAATATTGACTCCAAAAAGTCCGGTCTGGTTCTCAAAGTGGGCTGTGTAAAGAATTAATTATTTTCTTATAGACCTTTAGTCATTTCCTGATATTTACATCTAGATGTGTTTAACAACTTAGAACATGGCACCTTTGGTGGCAGACCATCCAATTTGATGATCAAAAGTATTGGAACAGATAGTTCTTAAAGTAAATAACGCTTGATATTTGGTTGCACATCCCTTGCTTGCAATAACTGCATCAAACTGGCAACCCACTGATATCACCAAACTGTTGTATTCTTCTTTTATGCTGTTTTTCCAGGCTTGTACTGCAGCTTGTTTCAGTTGTTGTGTGCTTTGGAGGGTTTGTCCCTTCAGTCTCCTCTTCAGGAGGTGAAGTGCATGCTCAGTTGAGTTACGGTTTGGCGATTGACTTGGCCAGTCTAAAACCTTCCACTGTTTTCCCTTGATGAAGTCCTTTATTGTGTTGGCAGCAAGTTTTGAGTCATTGTCGCGCTGAATGATGAAGTTCCTTCCAGTTAGACTGGATGCATTTCTCTGTAAATTGGCAAACAGAATGTTTTTGAAGACGTCTGAATTTATTCTGCTGCTACCATCATGAGTTAGATCATCAGTAAAGATTAGTGAGCTCATTCCAGAAGCAGCCATGCAAGCCCAAGCCATGACACTGCGTTCTCCAGTGTCATGGCTTGTTCTCCACTGTGAGCTCATATGTTTTGGATCATGAGCAGATCCTTACTTTCTCCACACGTTGGCCTTTTCATGACTTTGGTACAGGTTAATCTTGGTTCCAGAACTTTTGTGTATTTCTTTGCGAATTCCAGCCTGGCCTTCAGATTCTTACTGCTGATGCGTGGTTTGATCTTGTGCTGTGGCCTTTATATTATAAGTCTTCTTCGAACGGTGGATTGTGATACCTTCACCCCTGCTATGTGGAGGTTGGTGGTGATGTCACTGACTGTTGTTTTGGGGTTTTTCTACACAGCTCTCACAGTGTTTCTGTCATCAACTACTGCTGTTTTCCTTGTCTGTCCTGTTTGATGTCTGGTTTTTAGTTCACCAGTCGTTTCTTTCTTTCAGGACATTCCAAATTGTTGTAGTGGTTTTGCCCAATGTTTGTGCATTGGCTCTGATCAATTTTCTCTCTTTTCTCACCTACAAAATGGCTTGCTTTTCTTCCATAGACAGCTCTCTGGTCTTCATGTTGGTTTGTCCTTTTTAACAATGGATGCAGTCTTCATAGGTGACACTCAGAGATCAAGCCAAAAGTAGACATTCAGAGCTATTAATTGTTTAAACGATCAGTCTAACAGAGCACATCTGGGCAACAACAACAAGAAGGGGGGAAAAAATGTCAGTCGCATGTTCAAATATTTTTGATCACTTGAACAAATGGGTGCCTTGTTCTAATTCAACACATCAGGAAATGAACGCTGTAATTCTGATCTAGTGCCTCATCTTTTTATCTTTTGATCTCAAACCCAAATGTCTTTAGTGCATAGCAAAAACGAAAGATTTGGTCTTGCTGTTCCAATAATTCTGGAGGGGACTGTATGTCTAAATGTCTAAAATACCAGTTGGAGCCACTGTGAAAATGGTGTTTAGATTATAACAGGGTTATCAAGAGGACTTGTATCCTTATTTGTGAATTTCTAAGTCAGGTGCTCCCAAACATTTCTGTCAGCTAAACCCCTCAACCTAAATTATTTGAGACTTAGTAAAACCTTTTGTAATAAATGCCAACACTTGTTAGTTGTCAGTTTGTGAAATATTAACATCTTTACTATTGTTTGTTTGTATGATTAAAATTTTAACTTGTAAAAACATGTATGTTTCAAATTTACTTTAACATGACATTGATATTTCTATCAGTTTTCTGTCCCTGGCAATGCCACTACAAACCCCAGTTAGAAACCCCTTTTCTGAGTGATCGTCTTGTTTTGTTTTTCTCTGTCGTTCAGCGGCACTGCCATTCGCGCTCATGACCATGATCTACCGGCCATACCAGCGAGGCGTGTACTGCGACGACGAGAGCATTCGTTACCCGTACAAGTCCGACACCATCTCACACGGCATGATGGCTGCCGTCACCATCACCTGTTCCATCATCATTGTGAGTCTGTACCTGACGTCTTCATGGTCATATTACAAGAAATTACCAGTACTAAACTTAGTTGGAAATTACAGATGGGTGACAAATTAAATTAGGCTTTGTTTAGCATTTTGCTGCCATTGTTGGTGTCCACTTGTCCCCTTCAAAGGAAGACTCGCTGTAAATCAACATAAAGTTCTTCTGAACAGTCACCTTTATCCTGTGATGGAATATTTCTCTCCTGATGGGAGTGCTCTCATCCAGGATGACCCTGCACCCATCCACAGATCACAAGAGCTCACTGAATGGTTTGATGAGGATGAAAATAATGTAAATCATATGCTTTGGCCGTCACAGTCACCAGATCCCAACCAAATTGAAACCCTATGGAAAATTTTGGAGTGGTGTGTTAGACAAAGCCGTCCACCACCTTCATGAAAACATCAGTTGAGGGCATAACTTTTGAAAGTATGGTGTAGAACCCTCCAATACAAGCTGTTTGGATGGCTTGTTGTGGCTCAACACCTTTCTGAGACATGTTCTGTTGCTTTTTTTTTCCCTATTAATTTGTCACCCATCGGAATGTTCCCGAAACCATTTCAGCTGATTGGTGTATACACGGTAGCACTGTAATGAATGTCAATGAGATGCCAGGTTAAAAGGGTGGTCCTTACACTAGTAACCACATATATATATATATATATATATATATATATATGTTTGCCAGGGCCAGATAGAAATCCTCCAAGGCACTGATGCTATCTAGCCCCCGTTTGCTTTGATTCATGCTAGCATGAGGTATTTCGTTAACTGTCTCGTCAATCTTTTCTACATGTTTTTTTTCTTTTTTCTCTTCCTGTACAGATTACCACAGGAGAGGCCTACCTGGTCTACAGCAAGCGCCTCTACTCAAACTCAAACTTTAACCAGTACGCCGCAGCGCTCTATAAAGTCGTGGGCACATTTCTGTTCGGCGCCTGCGTGAGCCAGTCTCTCACAGAAATGGCCAAATTCACAATCGGACGCCCACGGCCCAACTTCATGGCCGTGTGCGTGCCGACCGAGTGCAAGGGCTACATGCTAGACATTAACTGCACAGGAAACAAAAACAACGTCACCGAATCCAGGTACTGCACCGAGAGACAGGAAGGCCAGGGCTGAAGGTCACTCTGTTGTTGACCTCACTTCCTGTGTTTGTTTCTTTGTGGTGTCAGCTGTAGTTCCAGCTTCCTGTTTCTTCTCTTATGTGTGGTCATAGGATTTGACCTTTCTCAGAAAGGTCCTTTTGTTTGTTCTACAGAAACCCTATTTTTACCATAGATACACACTCAGGAGCTTTCCTCAACCTTCTATATTTATGTCCATTCTGTAGGCTACAGTATACATTCATGCATATATATGTATAGATCTGCTGAAGTCTGATTAATTGAAGAATTGTTCCTGTGAAGAGCTTAAAATGTACTTTTTGTAAAGCCCTCTTTTAAGCCCGCAATGTTATAGTTAATTTTTATACGTGCCACTAAATGAATTCGATAAATGGTGCTAACAGTTTCACTTTCTTTATCCCTGCTCCAGATTGTCCTTTTACTCTGGCCACTCGTCCTTTGGGATGTACTCCATGCTGTTTTTGGCGGTGAGTTGACGCCGTCTCACTTTTGATTCATCATTGCCGCTATTAATGCAGACAGAATTTCATGTACTTTTGGAGAAAATGGATGCACATGTTTAACAGCCCCCATACTTGGCAACATTCACTTCCCAAGAGACTGAAGTTTTTTTTTATGCAAAACCGTCCCAGAATGCTTTCCCTAAAGACTTTGTCACAAACTGGTTCACAGGCACAGTTACTGAAGTTTTGCCTAGAGAATGTGATGCATAAATAATATTAGCCTGAGCCGGGGATTTGTCTGAGATAACGCTTTCGGTTCAAGAGGCATTCCTGTCCTGTACAAACACGCTAATAGTAACTCTATGAAGTTCTTCACACCCACACAAGCCACTGGATACTGAGGACGTGCTGCGTTAAAGCTAAATTGCTGGAATGTTTGCTTCTTGATTTCTCATAAACGTCCTCCAAGTTTCTCTTTAACCAAGGAAATGGTGGTAGTTTTATGCAACATCAACCTGGTGGGCTTTCCCTAAAACGTAATACTTTCCCAAACCTCTTTCTATTTTATTTATACTGTGCTTCTGTTATTTAGGCTTCTCTGAAAAAAATGGTTCAGGATTGATTCCCTGGAGAAATACACAGGTTGTAGAGGCCATTTCCCCAATAGCTAGGCGTTTATTAACTGTTAGCACCTATATCTGGTAGTATCATATTATTAATACATAGTATGTTTGGTCTATGAGTTTAAATGTTTGGAAGATACGAGTGTTTAGCATTATCCAATCACTTACCTTCTTTTTCTTTCTCTCTCTCCCTAGTTATATGTGCAGGCACGCATGGCATTCAAGTGGGCCCGTCTTCTCCGGCCCACAATTCAGTTCTTTTTGGTCGCGTTTGCGATTTACGTCGGATACACGCGGGTGTCTGATTACAAACATCACTGGAGCGATGTACTTGTGGGTCTCTTGCAGGGTGCGCTCATCGCCGTTCTTAATGTAAGTTTCGACTTGATGTGACTCTTCAAAAAACACTATTCTATTCAGTTTGCGGTTTTGAGTAATCGGGCATGAAATGTCCCACAGGTGCGATACGTCTCAGATTTTTTCAAGGAACGTCTTCCGCGCCAACAGCACCCCGAGATGTCGGAGACCGACGAATCGGAGCACAAACCAAGCCTGCAGATAGTCGAGCAAGAGAGGAATCACCACTGCAGCTTTTCTGGGACTGTATGAGAGACCTTCAGTGTACTGTCATCACACCAAACCCAGAAAGTGTATATAAATATATCTATATATATAAAAAACCACTGGACAGGCTGCAATGCTGCTCACTAATTCCCCCACATCTGCATCCCAGAGGCATCAGTGCAGCTACTGTAGCCACTGAAGCTGACTGGCACTGACTACAGACTCGCCTCCACACGTGGATAATCTCTCCTTTATATGCCTGTGTGAGTGTGTGCGTGCGTGCGCGCGCACGCGTGTGTATGTATCTGTACGGCATCATATTGTATCCCTATATTTTGTCCTTTCTGTAGAGAGTCTGATATATTTATACTTTATACTGATTACATAAATCATTTTTTAAGGTCTAAAGCACATGATCCTCAAATCATAATACAATCAGTTGATATTTTTGATTCCAACGAATAGACTTAAATTGTATCAAAATGCAACGTCTCGTGTGATTTGAAGAGTTAGAAATCAGTTCAGAAGTGAAGTGGGGGGGGAGGTCGTGGGTCGGTCCGTTGAATTTCAAGAAGCCGTGCCACTGAAAACGTGTGAGATAGAGTTCAAATGTGTTCCTCATCCACTACATTGTGACGAGTAATGCGAAGTTGCCGTTTTTTTTTTTTTTTGTTTTTTTTTTTTAAATATAGTTTTAAGACTTTTTTAATGAAAATATATCCTGTGGTGGTTGATTGTAGTTATGACCCTCCTGGTGAATGGCAGTAGTGTGTTATATATAAAAATCCCCATCACATTCACAAGGTGGACTGCATAATGTGACTAATTTTGACTTTTTTTTTTTTTTAATTTATATGATATTATCTAACTTCACCAATACCACTAGCTAACTGATGCATATTTGCAAGCTTATTACTTTTTCCTACTGCTTTGTTTGTATTTTTTATGTGAATTTAGGGACAAGAGGAGTTCATATAATCTCATAACTGACGAATGTCATTTTAAAAAGAATAAAAAAAAAATAAATAACCGAGTAAGATGATGAAAAATAGGCTTAAGGACGCAACATTTTTCCTCACTACTGCCAGCACAGAGCGGGCTCCAGTAATCTCGTGTAATCTAGTAGAATTTATTCGGATTAGTAACGTACTGCGGTGCCGCATTCAAGAAATTTCTAGTATGAATGCTTTGGGAGTGGACCTCATGACAGATCTCACGTGTGTCTGGCACAGATCCCCGCTGCAGAAAAAGCTTCAGCTCTTGTAAAACCGCCCAAGGCACATGGTTAGGATTTGTTAATGTTCATAGCATATGATTTTTTATTTTTTTTCCCCTCGTGGCAGTGCTCAGTCTGTGCACGTAAACTCTCTCATCTAGCCCTAGATACAGAATTCACACCAGTATCTCTTCCCTGGAACGTGATTGCCATCATTTTTATATGAACCACGTGTTGGGCATTAGAGCACATAATCGCAAGATTGGGGTCAAAAATTGAAGTGGAATCTGATTAGGACACGACATTCACCTTGTTAAGCAAAGTCGTGGCTCTCTAAGCCTGTGCAAAACCATGGTGCAAAAAGAATTACTGTACAATTTAGGGTTTATGTGTATAAAATATGTATTCAATATTAGTTGTGTATCATTTTGTATTCTTACATGACTAATAATGAAATTACTGTAATTTTTTTTTTTTTATATATATACACAATATATTCACATCGCAGATTGATCTATATGCTGCACATTGATGTATTCCGTCTACAGAAATATGACTGTGTGAAGTCGTTTCACATTCACAGATTCAGATTTAAGCAAATTACTTACGCTAACAAGCTCTACTATGAGATGTGCATTTCAGCAACATTGCTTAGTTTGCGAGATTTTTAATACACTCTATATTTACTGAGCATGAGGTGATTTTTTCCCCTTTTTCTCCAACAAACAGAGCCTCACTGTGTTCCTCTGGTGTAGCTGCTGAAAGCCAAAGGCCTTAAAATAGAGCAGGCCCCAATGCGGGGGAGAGCTCCCCTACTGCAAAGCATCTTTTATTTTATTTGTGTACTAAACTGAATGTGGATCAGAGTCGAAATGCATACCGTATTCCTGCGTTTTCACTCAGCTTATATCAATGAATATGTTTGAATGATCTTTTTTTTTTTATATATATAGTTCTAGTGCCCTGATATTCCCATTATAGTTCTCAGTTAATATTTACTAAAATACACCAGTTTTTGGAATATTTTCTAATCTCTTTTCTGAGCACTTTAAAGTGTAAGAAGACCAAACCCAAGACCAAAACCAAGATAACCCTGAAACCTGACCATTTCAAGTGATACAGTGCAAATTTAAATACATACGAATAAACACTGGTGAAAAAGATCCGTTAGTGTGACCTTCAGATCAGAAATGCTGGATAATTAATGGATGAACTGGCTGAAACTAATAGAAATATTTCTAGTGTCCCGATCTGTCTGTATCTGTCTGATCCCAAAGCTGCATTTACAAAATTTATGTTCATGGCACAGTATATGTATGTGTATTTCTTAAGTGAGTGAATCCTCTGGATAACGTTTTAATTCTATCCACTAATTTCTAATTAGGCCTCCGAATTTGTGTGTTTGTGGATGCATGAAGCCAAGTGTCTGTAGCAGGTGAGTTTTAATGTTGTTCTGTCCAATACTGTGGCCTGCACACTGACCTTCCCAAAGCTTTTGATTGTATGGCTTAAAAATATTGCACACATCAAATATTTTTCTATATGTATTTTTAAGTTTTTATGTCTTTAACTACTGCAGATTAATAAAAATCAATTACTCATGTACTATCTTGGTGCTGGCTTTTATTTTTCTAGTGTTAGTGTTCTAATGTTAATCTTCATCAATCTTCCAAGTCCGTTGAAATACTAACTACTACTTTTGAGTGATTGACCCTTAAAGATGTTCTTTTTTTGACAGATATCCGATGATTTGCTCGTCTTTCTAGGTATTGCGCAATCATGGGGCAGTGAGTGCCCATTTAGGACGAGCAGGAGGACGAGCAGCAGGCAGGACAATTAATGACGGTCGACACGGTTGCATTTTTATGCCAAATTTGGATTCTTTAAAAATACTCTGCGGCCACCGAGATCTTGATTTAGAGCAAAGAATGGGAATTCAATCTTTCTGCAAACAAAGGCAAAGTGTAAGTGCGGACAGTTTGTCTATGATGCACTGCATTATTTCTATTGTAAGAATTACTGCAAGGCTTGGGAGCGGGGATTATGGAGTGGATAATGTCCATACATCGAGTGACCTTGTTTTCCATGCAAAGTCTGAGAAAAAGAAGAAAAAATCTCTCCCTTTCCAATGCCCAAATATTTGGGGATAGTTTCAGGGTTGTGGATGACTGTGTGCTGTCGACACTGTCCATACCTTCACTAGATTCACTAGATAGTAGCCTATAGCACAAGTCAACTGTGGTAGCCTCTCGACCCGCCAAAACCTATGTTCACAAGCTGCTGCTAAAACCTAGCAAGAATTATCAGTGAGAAAACATTTTGGACTGCCTGTAGAAGGACAGGATGAAAATGGATGGCTGAGTATGAACATAAAACCGGCATTGTATGAAAAGTATGCACCTATTTATTCAGAAAGTCACGGGTAGTGGTAAAACCTGTAGTTCATGGTAACTGGTTATGCTTTACTGCTGAAAGAGAATGAACAGTGCTCATGGTATGCGTGCATTAATACAAGTGAGAGTCAAAAGGAATTAAAAAAAAAAAAAAAAAGCTTTTATACACTGAAGGTGTAATCTTTAACACAATGGCTTCCTTCTTTTCCAAAGGGCTCTGTATGTGGGTCATGTGTGTATTAAAAATTTCCGTGGTTAATTAAGGAAGTAAGGAATAAACCACTTCAGACGGTGCCGTTATGGGAAAATAATCTGTGACAGGTAGGGCCGTTACCACCCTGAAGGTGATTATTTTCCAATAACAGCATGCCAATAAGTGATTCATTTCTCGTTTACCACAGCAATCTGCCAAGGATTGGCAATTTCAATTTCTTAATGAAGAATACATTGTACTTTTTAACCATTATAGTTACATTTATTGTTGTGAAACAAGTTCGTTCCTGTTATCGCTTTCATCAGCTTTAGTCATTCCCTCACCAGTCTCACTTTTTCCTCTAGAATTTAATTAAAAACTTTTGTCCTTAAGAGTTTCCTGTAGCTTAAAACCTACCTCTAACTGTTACAAAACGCTGACACTGGAGACTCCTTCCAAAAATGATTAGGTTTATAGTATATAAAGCATCTGCTATACAAAGCCCAGTAAATGCAGAAACCATACCATACTAGAATGAGTGGATTAATATAAACTTAATAACATATAGCTGGCAATATTGTCAGAGCTGCTGTTATTAAAAAAATTAAAAATTAAACAACACGTCCTGACCAGTCAGGGTTGAGAATTTAACAGCACTTTACTATAACAGTTTAAAAACAAGTATAACAGTCATGTGCAAAAAGCCGCCTTCTAGTCAAATATTAGAACTGAAAGTGTCTGCAATTTTTTCATTTCAAATGGGCGTTTTGTTTTTTTTCCCCCCCAGCCTGAGAACATCTCTGTTCCTCTTATTGGAGTTGACTCTGTACTGTAGTATGTAGCCCCTGCCTTGTGTGATGGACATGAGATGGTTTCTAAACCCAGTGTTTTAGAACAATCTGCATGGGGTTGGTTTCCATATTTAATTAAAAAAAACAAACAAACAAAAAAAACAACTTAGTAGTCTTGTCACACATACAATTTCATAGTAATGCCGAGTAAATATATTACAGAGCAGTTTTTATATGTGAAGGATCCATGCTGGTTCTACCGATAATATTCTGTGGGTATTCACTTTGGCTCAAATCCTCTCCCACAGCATGGCAGAGTTAAATATTTTCCAGCTGATTCAACTCATGTTAGACTTGTTGTTAATGATGAATCGGGCACGATCAGGTTACATTGTGCCGCAAAACGTGGAAGAAAACAGCTTTAAATGCTGGCTATAACACTACTGCCCCCTAGTGGAAAAGCTGTTACAATAAGCATGCCAGTCGTAACCACTGTGATGGGGTAGCACGGCTAAGCCCTCCCTCTTACCCTTTTTTTTTTTTTCTAACAAAGATAAAACATCATCATAAGGTATCAGGTTCATTTCATCCACATCAGCTTATTTACTGTTAAAAGCCCCTAGGCTGGTTATTTTGGACTTTTATAGAACCAGGAACAACAGCACCACCAATGGTCAAAAGAAAAAGACACAGAATGGTATGAAGGTGGTGATGAGATCTTTCCACCCCAGACTGTAGATTTGCATAGCCTATCATTAAATGTTGTGTCTAGCGTTTACATACAGAGTCAATCTGCGTTTAGCATTTTAAGAGAATCTAGGTGCTAATAAACTAAGAAGACAGGACAAGTTTAACGAAAGGACAAACAGCAGACTCATAAATTTTGTGTTTGAACAAAATGGCTGGCTAATACCAGGTGTAGCTCTGAATGAACATTTCTGTTTACTATGCATGGTCTCATAGCATGCTGTCATAATTCAAACACATTTAAAAAAAGTGGTTGGCTGTGTGTGGGTGTTCCTATACGTACGTGTAGAGGAGACCAGGGATCTCTGTAACACGAGTCAGTATCTCTAAAAAGGAAGTATATAGTCCCGGAGAAAACATTCAAACCAGACATTTTAAGTGTATTTATTGGGAGGCCACAACCTCTTCACCGAGACTGACAGGCACAATAAAAGAGCGTGAGAGAGAGAAACACAATGTTAAAGGAAATTCGTTTAATAGTTCTGAATAATAGTAATAAAAAGAGTCATGCACATGATTCAGTTGCAATTGCCAACTTGCTTTGAATCAGTTCAGCTGTATCACAAATACAGAGACTGGAGCAGACATGAATCTTTACACTCCGTGATATATGGCCTCCAAAAAGCCCAGCAACTGAATGAAAAATGTCAACTAATGTTCAATAAACAATTTTGTTTATCCCTACAGTAGTGTAATACATCTTAGACGCCATGCTTTCTATAGGGTCATCAATTCGATTTAACTTGGGGCCAAATTTTCACAGAGCAAATACTGTTTGCGAGTAAAAAGTATCTGAATGGGTATCAAATTTCAGTGGATAATTATTACATTACATTGATGGAAGTTTTGATTTTAAAAACAATATTAGACTTGCATTTCATTTGCTCTATCTAGAGTATAAAATATTCACCTCATACACCCTTCCTGCTTATGCCACAAAAACCATGTGGTGGAAAAACAGGCAAATGTAATGCAATAAAAGCAGATCTCTGTCTTTACATATTTACTCAAGTAAGACTGAAAAACAAGTTCTGATCAAAACTACTGGTGTACAATATGTTTTTACACAAAATGTTGGATAGAGATGGTCGTTTAAAATACAAAGCGCAATATACAGGGTGTCTCAAAGGTCTCCAGACATAGGGGAAATTAACACTTTTTTTAGCAAAATGTCTTCCAAAATGATTCATACTAAGAATGCCTTTGACAAAAGAAGAACGTGTTGAAATCTTTCTCATGGCTGGATCAGGAAGCTGTCACAAGGTTGCGATGGACATGCAATTACATGCATAACACCAGATGTGTTAACACGAGTTCATCATGAGTGGGAGAGACGACTGTGTGTGCGTTTACAAAGAAATGGAAATCATGTAGATTGCTGTGGTGGCTTTGGGGTTGCGGTTGCCACGAGCAGCTTTGTACTCAGTGGACAGTGGACAGGTTTAACAAACCAGACTTCTTGTGAAAACTATAATGAATTTACTGGTTGCACATAATCTATTTATTTCTGTAAAGCTGCTTTGTAACAATGTCCACTGAAATTGAATTGAACTGAATGTAGAGGATGGTTTGTAAATAAAGTTACATTTTGCTAAAAGTGTTAATTTCCCCGATGTATGCAGACTTTTGGGACTCCCTGTAGATGTGCATCCGGATTCCGGCACCAATTCCCCCTCGAATACATTCTCACTGCTCGCTTTTTTTTTTTCTGAAACTCAGTCTAACAGCACTCATAATTTATACTCCAGGAGCAAACGATGGAAGTCCTACTGGCTGTTCACAGGTGTGTGTGTTTTTGCTCTGCGGTCATACTCTACTAATGTCACACACTAACACACACACACACACACATCTCCGACGTGATAGAGTATCCCTACATGTAGTTATACATTTCATAAGCTCTTGATGGCAGGACAGCATTCAGAACATTACCCCCTTTATTACAGATCCTATATAAAAAAAAAATTAAGAAGAGGGATTGGGGCATTTGATGATCCTGCTTGCTGTAGTTGACCGGCTGAAGGATCTAAAGTACAGCTTGAAATTGTAAACGTTACTGGTTATAGAGTGAGTAAAAGCACAGAGTGGCTTGTGCAACAGCGATAGGTGAACTAGCCTGTATGTGTGCTTTCTGATGTTAGCAAAAATGACTCCAAAAAAAAAACAACAAACAAACTAATATAAAATTAAAGTCTCTTTACAGTCTCTTTAGGGTGCCTAAAATGGATTGACCTGAACAGTCATTGTATCCTCCGAACATCCCCAGTCATCTCAGCTATATCCACCAGATGTCTATGCACTCATGCACGTGTTGCTATGAGGAACGCAAAAATGACAAGTTCCCAGTGCATAAAGTGAGTGTATAAAAGACAATATAAAGTCACCTTCTTCAGCAAAGACGATCCAGTTCAGCTACACGGCAGTCTTAAAGGTTGGTGTTTACACAGGAGTTGTTAAAGGGACTCAGTCTATTTCTGTGTCTTAGTTTGGTAGGTTTTAAGTTTCCCATGGTCATCAAGGGTCAGCAGGACTTGCTCTCACTTGCTCTCACTTGCTTAAACAAATAATATTCAAAAATCATAAATCATAAATGACATTAAGATATGATGATCATTAAATATGGAGGCTCAAAACATGCACAAAATATTAATACTACATATAAAATTATGACGTATATTGAATTTATTTCTGTATGTACAGCAACTCACCAAAATGCTTAGCTTTGCCACAGCACTCCAGCTGCCTGATTGGCTGATAGACCTGTCAATCACTATAACAGCTGATTCATTGGCGTGTTAAGCTGTGCCTCTGACATGGCCCTGCAGTGTAGTGGATGCAGATTGTGTTCAGCTCCAAGACTTGGTGGATAAATGCACATCCCTTGCAAGGCACCTGGTCCTTGACCCCGTTGCACTATGGGACGGAGCCAGTGTGTGCTGGGTTTGGTGGGTGGGTGTATGAGGGAGGGACACTTCCATCTCCCACCCGTCTCACTCCATGAAGCGGAGTGGGTCCTGCGAGGACGGCAAGACAAATGTGGCATCGAAATGTTTCGCTATTCACTCAGACAAAATGAGCTGCACTGTGACATATCAGCCTTTCCATTTCTATTCAGCCAAGCATGAGTGTCACTTTCTGAAAACGAGGCTGGAGTCAGAACCTGAAGCAGAACTGAAAACAAACAAGAACTGAAAAGTGCTCCAGTGAAACATCTCGAGCAAAATTCTTCCTTTTTCTTTTTTTTTTTTTTCATACAAACTGGTTATATATACTACATGAATTGAGTGACTCCAGGCAACGGGGAAAACAATCACATTTTTATTAAGAAGGAAGATTTTCATGAAGGATTTAAAGAGTTTAGAGAACAAATAGAAAGAGTCAATTATTTGATTTAAAACTTGCCAACAAAATACTGATTTCTGATTGCAAAATGACAGCCCACATGCAGTAGAGTGCAAAAGTTTGCACCCCTCGTTGTTTTTCAATGGAGAAAAAGGAAAAATTGATTTGCTTTTGCCTTAAGTTTTGTCATGGCCCTCTCAGTCTCAAAACCTTATTTGAATTAGGGAATGTGTGACAACAGAAACACCAGGAAGAACGTGTGAGGCTATCGCTGGCCTGAATTTTACAACTGAGAGAATCCAAAAGCTGTTCAGAAGACATGAAAGAGTCTTGAAGGAGGTTTCTAAGCAAAGCGTAGGCATTCAGAAAGGAAATGCAAACATTTAAACTGGTATAGTTTTTTTTTTTTTTTTTTTACAAATAATATATTACCATACAGTATTTATTCTTGTTTGTTACTTTTGATAGTGAAGGTACACCTGTGAAACCTACCACACTTAATGTCTTGTGGCTATAAATGAAAGTACTTTGTCCTGTTCATTTTATACGAAGGGTGTACAAACTTTTGCACTCAGCTGTATGTATGTTTTTGTTACACGTGGAACAATTTTTCATACTGTTCCAATAAGCATGTACTCCAGATATGATTACAATTGCAAAAAAAAATAAACAGATGGCACTGTTTATGACTAAAAATGTACTGAGGCTACAATAGCTTCTTGGCCTGTAATATAGAATATAATAGATAGATAATGCCTGTAATATTTCACTGCACTTTATAAACAAGGAGCATGAAAGAGGACATGTGTTGTCTGTGGAGCGTGTAGGTGTATCTCACCTAGTGCTGGACAGGAGGAGAGGGAGCGCATGCTGGGGAGGACAGAGGACAAGCAGAAGGAGGCGGAGGAGGCGCAGGAGATGGAGCGTCACGTGACGGAGATGGCGAACGAGAGCGAGCTTTCTCCTAAAAAAAAAAAAAATTAATAATCCAAACACAGAACATGTGAACTGTTTGCAAATAAAAAAACTGAATCTTTACACTTCATGGTCACAAAACACAAGAAATGGAAATGCATTTACTTTAAACTCAGTGCTAGTGGCTACATAATATTCGGTTGATTCCTGTTGTTACATACAACAGAGTGCTAAAAACAACAACGAGGTCTCCATTCAAACCATTTGCAAATTTTAAGCAAATTTGAAGCTGGTTTGAAAGCCAAAAGTTCAAACTGGAGGCTTTGAACAGAGGAGCACGTCTGAGATATCAACAATAATCTGCATATAACGCCGTCCTGACATGTTTAACGCTTTCACATCAATTAACACCTCCAGGCCCCAGTGTCAGGTCAGTGTCCTGACATCATGGGTGTGAATCATGCAATTTTCCAATCATTTAGTACAACTAAGGAAGTAAGATTTATACATTAGTGCATTACAAGTATACATTTATATGACAGTGCTGTTGAATTCTCGATTCTGATTGGTCAGAAAGTGTTGCTTCATTTGAACAGGGACATGTACAGGGAATGCTCATAATAAAAGGATTAAAAATGTGTGCAACTGTTGATATGGTGAAGTTTTCTGGGAGAAGATTTAATACTATCAGTATTTCACTAGTGACCCTAACCCTATTTGGAATTAAAGTACAAGTGGCCTTGTAGTGTACAATTACAAAGTTTACAGTTTGGTCACCTACCAATTCCCACCCACCAGCCTGCTCTCACCTATCACACAACAGCTATAAACCAACGATGGTGAAAGTTCCCACGAGAAACATAAAGCCAGCCACTGCATCTTTTGAAATGCGTCACAAGGCAGCATAAAACACTTGGCGGAAAGTGCTATCTGCCCTCTTCCACATACAATATCTAACAGGTGCTTGTGATTGGCCAGTGTCACTGTGATTGACAGGGAGCGAGAGTATGCCATCCCATCAACCCAGAAATCACAGCCAATTTTGTTCCCTTGGCTGAATGGCTGTGGCATCATCAGCATTCGAACTTGTGATCTCCCAACGATAGAGTGAACGCTGTTCTGTTGCGCCCTTTTAAAAGTGCACTTTTAGCTCTGAAGAATGCTCTGATTTATTAAAAATAACCACAAAATTGTAGTTCACTGCATTACTGGACCACTAACATCCTAGCAGGGTGAAGGTGCTTCCTCCAATAAATGTCACACTGCCACATCTATTCCAACAGCTGCTTGTGCAACCTTCCTTTCCCTTTAAACACAATTTTGCTTGATAAATGAGGATTTCTAAGTATTTTGTATGCTGGATTACAATTTATCCTAACATTAAACTTAATTAATTTTTTTGTGGACTTAATATAAACAGACCTAAATATTTAGTATACTCAAAAATTATAAGCAAACTTCATGACTACATCTAAAAGTAAAAAAAAAAAATCTTTTACTTGGCACGTAGTGTACTTATCTTTAAGTATATCTATAAATGCTAGTATTTGAAAAATAATCTGTATGTGTATTTGTCACTTAGTGTACTTCTTCTAGTGTCCCAAGTATACATTACTATGTTTGTAGTACATTTAAATGCAACTTCAACTTGATTTTATTTTACACGATAATGATATTTTTAATTTAATTGTTTGTTTGTAAGGTGCATTAAAGTGTGACGAAAAAATATGCATAAAAAGACCCCACTAATCACATCTTTTCCACCACCCACTTCTCCGCTCACTGCCTCATGTTTTTGCACCAGTGCTTAACAAAGCCACTTGTGTACCCTGACAGTTTAGTGCATATCTCACGTATCTATGCTCTATGTGCATATTGTATGCTGTATTTCACCTACACTTCTGTGTTTATTCTACATGTGCAGAAACCGTGCAGTGTATACCTGCGGGGGACTCTTGTGCTGGTTGGGTGTGTGTGTGTGCGGGAAGCCAGATGAAGGCGATCGGGCATCTCTGGAGGAGTTTCGGCTGTCCATGCCATTCCCGTCAGCAGACCTGGGAGACCCTCCTGCTGGAGACACACTCTTCTTCCAGGCCAACAAAAAGGAGACGAGTCATATTAACCACCAACAGAAGAAGAGAATGATCACACGTCGCCAAGCAAATGATTACATATTTGTGTAGCACATGATTATTTCATAACATAATTCTATTAATATTTATACCTCAGCATTGTTGACCTCTCAATTCTGATTGGTCAGAAGGTGTCTATAACAGCAGCTGTGACTGCTTCACATGAACAAATGAAAACCTATGTAATAGCTGATATGGGGAAGTGTTCTGTGAGGAGACGTTTATTTAGCACTTTTGGAAGGAGTCTCTGAGTCAGAGGTAAAGCTGTTCCTTTTTCAAACATGGGAAAGTTTTCAGGATGTAGGGCTTTGCGTTTTTCCTCTCTAGCAAGACGACTGAGCTGTTATTGAACAAATCTCTAATGCCCATGGGGGGAAAAACTTATGTTTATTGCTAGAAAAGGGTGACATGAGTTATTGGTAGTCAACAGACCACAGAATTGCTATGCAGATATTATTAATGTTTCTTTCTAAAAAAAAAAAAAAAAAAAAAAAAAAAAAAAAACTGGCTGGATATAAAAATAAATATTGACTTAAATCCAGACCATTATAAATCTTTTCCTGGTTCAGAGTGACTCCTCAGAGGCAATTAAAGCACAAGATTATGGATAATATGGTTCTGGGAAACTGAATTTGTGGTTGCAAACTTGTTATTTTAAATCTTACTTGCAGCTGTTTTACTGTCTGCTCTGAGTTGTGAAAACCTGATCATTCAAGCATGTCCTGACTGGGGCTTATAATTATAGAAGCGATGTTGACGCTAGGCCAGGGCCATGGAGGAAGAGGCAGAGCAGAATAATTAGGCCGTACCTCTTTAGTGCTGTCCCGTTTCAAACTGTCCTCATTTTTTTCCACTTCTCTGTCCTAGAGGAAGAAGCAAAATGTCATCAATTATCTTCCCCTTTCATCATCAGCCTGTATATGTCTATATAAGGAATTACAGTGGCCCGAAATCGGTTTTATTTCTGTCGAGTGACATTTATCTGCACTGAAACTCAATGCATTCATTCATTCGTCTTCAGTAAGCGCTTTATCCTGGTCAGGGTGGTGGTGAATCTGGAGTCTGTCCCAGGAACACTGGGCACGATGCAGGAATACACCCTGGACGGAACATTTTTGCACCATTGTAGCACAAAGTGCACACACACATTCACATCTAGGTGCAATTCAGCATAGCCAATCCACCTACTGACACGTTTTTGGGAGGTTGGAGGAAACCCACGTGGACACACAGAGGACATTAAAAAACTCCACACAGACAATCACCCAAGCTCCGTGTTACTTCAGTGTTATTTACTATTACTCTAGGTCTCTAGGTGACCTTGATTTCTCTGAAAATGAGCATGGCACAAATAATTTAATGTAGGAGAACGGTATATAGACTACCATCCACATTTTCCACTTTCCATGTCCTGTCTCATCAGTATGCATCATCAGTATTCCAAAGGCATGCTTGCAAGGAAGCAGTAATATTCTCTATAACGCATCTCTTTGCGCAACTCTCACAGTGCTATGTGAAATTACATTTTAATATTTCATTGGTATCTAATATAATGATACTTTATCACGTCTATGTAAAAGATGTTCCGTTTAATATAATTTGTCACTTTTGAAGTTATAGGAGAAGTAAATTTGCTGACATGAATGCTTAATTAGCCAAGGAAAAAAGTTTTCCTGACTCGATAACATTAGCGTCTCTAACACTTCCCTATTCACTATTTTTATATCAGGTAGGGGGTCTGTCACTATCTACTGAGAGTTTAATTTAAATCACAATGTGTGTGTGTGTGTGTGTGGTCTCATAAATGATTTTGATGAAAAAAGAAATAAATAACAATAACATTTAATACCTGACCAGCAAGTATAATTTATAATTGTACTGTTTCATTAGTGGGAAAGGTCAAGCATATGGAATAGTGAAGTGTATTGTACTGATGGATAATAAATACTGTATTATTCATGTGCTGACAATGAAAGAAATTATACAGACGTTATGTCTGTATAACGTCTGTCTCACCCACAATTTTCCGTGAAATCTACTTTAACTGCCAGTTCTTCGGTGATGTCTCACAGACTTGTAATGTGGTTTGTATGACTAACTGTAAGCTGTATAAAATGGATAAAACTTCACAGTGATTCACAATCTTATTGCAGCAAGTCATCTCGGACAACTGGAATTTTTTTCCCTTGCAATTTGCTATTGTTTTGTCACATAGGCCCAAGTTTCTCAAAGTACAAACCTGGAACTGTACCTGACAGCTTGACAGTGTGAGGAGTAATGTTTAAATACTTCATCTGAAGTATATATATATATATATATATACAGATTTGTATTGTGTTTTTTTTGTTAGCTACAACAACCTCCTAGCTCCACTGCAGACATCGCACACTAAACCCACTTGGCTGAAAGACTGTTTAGTTTTGAGTTCATTTTTCTGCACACTGTTCCTTTAACAAGCTGGCATCCCATGCAAAGGATCTAAATAAGAAAAAGTATGAGTCAATCAGCCCAGGATATGACACAGTGTTTGTTGTGTGTGAGTCTGTGTGTAAGTGTGAGAGCCGTACCCGGGGTGTGGGAACTCGAGGTTTTCCTTCTGCACTGCTTCTCTTGCTGTCTGTCGCAGACTCGGCTGGGCAACCTAGCGGCAGAGGCAGCCTCTGACCCACAGACTGACTCACTGCAGCCGAGTCTGCAAAACTCTGTCAAACATAGCATATCGATACACATTATACACCACATACTCCATACCTAAATATATATGGAGTATTTCTCATAGTACATTGTCAATGACAAAATTATTGACACCCTTGAAACACAATTACGAGTCACACTATTTTCTCAAACATCTGGAGAGATTACACACCATGAAGGGTGCCAATAATTTTGGAACTGACGATATCAGATACATAATAAATTTAACACTATATACATATACATATATATATATAGAATGCTTATAGCTGCTTATGCTATGGTGTAAGTCCTAACAAGAACTTCTATCGTGGACATTCCACAACATTAAATGAAACTATAAATGGATAAAAAATACATCTCATGCTTGAATGAATTAAAACCTGTAATCATTGGCAAAATGCTTCAGGATGTGATATCATTATAAAATAATCAACTCCAGGGCGGTAACAGTAAGTCTGCTTCACGTCAGCTGCATCACACCTCTCCATTGCTGATTAACTTTGTATAATGGCCTGGCATGTTTTATTCCTTACCTAATTATCCCAGGATATGACACAGTATTTGTCAGTATTACACAATCATTACTGACAAACACTGCATCGATAATTACAATGCATATAATTATGTAATATGTAGAATTATGTATTAAACTATACATATAATTTATCATATGTATTATATGTACTGTTTGGTTTGTTTGCTCTGCAGTAAGATATATAGCGCATGAGCGCCTGCAGCATGTCTAGCACTTTACTGTACTAGCCAATGGGAAACCGGAGAGAAATAAACAAGCAATATAAAACCAGTCTAATGCTGCACCAAACACTAAAGCTATGCATACCCCAGTTAGCCCACTGACTGAGGATCCCGTGAGAAATCGGACTCGTTGCACAGCAGTTCCATACATACATAAAACACAAAATCAATAAGACTCGCCTGCAGTCTATGTAACAGTTTACATGGCAGTTCATAATAAATTTTCTCTAATGGCAGTCATCATCTACATGTTGATACATACTGATATACATGACTGAGGTTCGTACTCACCCTGTTTGGAGCACCATCTAGAACAATAAAGAAAGAGTTGAGCCTTTATTCAAATGCTACTATATAGTCATATGTCATATGAAAGAGAAACACTGCAATAAGAGTAAGGTGCAATTATATATTACAGTATCACAACAATGAAAACACTTTATTAAAACATGACTGACTGAAGCATTAATTTTTTGCTCTATAGCAATTTGTTCTTGTCATTATTATTATTACTAATTGTGCACAATAGATATGGATGCTATATTGAATATTTCAGGAGCTGCCGATCTTCTGGGATTTTCACGCAAAATAAGTTTAGACAAAATGGTGCAAAAACAAAAAACATCGAGTGAGCAGCAGTTTTGTGGGCGGAAATGCCTTGCTGATGTGAGAGGAGAATGGAAGCGTTTCCAGCTGACAGGAAAGCTTCGGTACCTCAAATAAGCACTCTTTACAACCGTGGTGAGCAGAAAAGCATCTCAGAATGCACAAGAACATAAATCTGAGGCTGCAGTGGGCACAGGCAGGGAAAATGTCACCTGTTCTAGTACATTTATACTTGTATCTGGCAAATGTACCGGAGGAGAATTGAGCAATCAGGTTTAAATCTGTTTTAAATGCATGGATTTACACTTATGTTTTTATGCTGGTAATCTCTATCTAATGATCAAGATACAGACAGTGACAAGTCTAAACAGGGTCTTGAAAGGAGCTGATTATAAATTCACTATACATATTTGACTTCAATGCATAAATAAGAAGTCATTTTGTTTGTACCTCTGGGATCCACAGATTCGGGGTGAGTGAGGTCGTCTTTAGGCACCAGATGTGATGGGAAGGGGAAAGCCCCCGGCAGGGCCATGAGTCCAACTCCTGCTCCGAGAGACAAGCCTGGCTGGTGCGGTGTCAGGGGGAAGCCTGGAGCATGATGGGACAGGTGCTGGAGCTGCTGTTGCTAAGGAGGCAGGCAAAGAAAAAGAGGTCACTAAAGGCTCAAACAATTGACTTAAGATATGTTCACTCATACAGCAACTCGCAGCAACAAAGCGACAGGAGACCATTCATTTTCAATGAGAGCTGGTGGCTTCCGGCGACATCAGCGACAGCGACCACTGGCGACTAGATGTGGGCGTGTCCAGCAAAGCATGTCTAGCCAAGATGCACTACCAACGGGACCGAAGACAGTAGAGCTGTATATACAGTTTATATACAAACGCTCCCCCTACAGAATGTAGGAAAACTGGTTTGTTATCAAAAGTTAACGCTAGTTGCGTCCCCCACTGATAAATGTTACTATGGCAACCAGTAGTAGGAACGCCTACTGGCAACTTCATAGTACAGTGACTGGCGACTTGCAGTGATAAAATCGCTGTATGTGTGAATATAACTTTACTCAATAGTCAAAATGTGTGCATCAATGAGATCTATTCATTTGTAAGTTATTGTAAGCCTGTTCATGTTAATGTTGTAATTATGTGTGATTGGCAAGGTGAATGAGGGAAAAAAAATAAAAATAAACAAATCATACTCACCCCTATGATAGCATTCAGGTCAGCCATGCTCACATGCTTGGATCTCTCAACTGCCTGGGCCACCTGGTGCTGATGCTACATAAATATATAAAGATGAACTTTAGCTAAATCAAAAGAGTCTCCTTACAAATAAAATAAGTCATAAATAGTTATTCGAATTTGGATGCACTCTGGTCTTGTAATCCTCATATTAACTTAAATAGGAGTGTGACAAGCTGGAGAAAAATACACAGTGCAAAAGAAAATTCACGTGACAATATGTCTGAACGCTGCAAAAAAAACATTTTCTGCTTTAGCAACAAAACATTTCAGATGAGGATTTCTAGACAACAGAAAAAGAAACTTTCAAGCTTGAAATTAGAAAATGTGTCTAAAAGTGTCTTAGTAGCTTTATATTTGTTTTATCATCATCTCATAATGAGAAATATTAGATAGATTCGACTACATATATACAGATATTTTCACTTGATAAGAGAGCATTTTCCAAAAACGCAAAAGGACCATGTAAAATAATTTTATAGTTGATGATATTTGTTTTATTTATTGTCAGCCTGGTAAACGGACTTGTTAAGAACAAAAAGTGTTTTTTATTACCTTGTGGTTTTCAATTATGCAATATTTTAATTAACTCTTTTCATTAAAAATGGGCAATTTTCAAAAGCATACAAAACCATAAATCATTCTAATAAAAATCAAGTACTTGTTTTTTTGTTTTTTTTTGAATTTCAGTTTTGGTCTCAACCAAGATCTTTCATTTTGGTGCATCACTAATTTTTACATAACTCTTCAATTAGTCTTCATTAGTCTATATATATATGCACCAATTCAAATGCATTGTTGCTCATTTGAATTGGTGCAGCTACATCATAAATATAAAATCCACTGCGCCAGTTTGAACTGGTGGAATCTTTAAACCTCTAATTAATACACAACCTATCCAGTGACAAAGTCTGCAGTGGACACATCACTTTAGAACTGCTGTCTATTTGACTCGGTTCACCCAAACAAGCTTCTTTCCTGTTATTGCTCCTACTGGACTCATTTAGGGTATTGTGGCTCGAACATCCCCAGCATGCTCTCTGTTCGCCTGGTAAAAAAAAATGCTGTATAAAATATTGATAGATGAAAGGGATGGGAGATTAGGCTGTGTTGATGACCACCTCTCTTGTAAATAATTAATGTCTAAATAGCTGTGAGAGGAAGAATAAGGGCCTTCTGTAGTAAGTAACACTTTAATGTTGAGTGGTGAAAGGCTGTGTGTGTGTGTGTGTGTGTGTGTGTGTGTGTGTGTGTGTGCCATTAATTTCGCTCACCTCTTGGGACAGGAGAGGGATAATCTGAGTGCATATAGCACTGAGCCGCTTCACAATCTCCGCCTGCAGGGAAACACACACACATGCGCACGAACACGCACACGTGCGCACACACACACATACACACAAACACACACACACAGCTCAGAGAAAATCCTATCAAGCAGCAGAGGACATATTAAACATGACAATCGAGGGCAAGCATTACTGCTCCTGCTCCAGTCTGGGTTTCTCCACCTTTCAGGAGAAGAAATACTACCTCAAATATGCTAATATTTAAAGCACACATTCAACAACAACAGGCTTTTAAGGTCCAAAAATATCTTTCCTACCCCCAAGCGGTAACTTTAACACGCTTTTCCCTCATCTGATAAAGGAATAAAACATAGCAGGTCCTGACGTGTTTTAGTTCCCTTATTCCACAGCAATTCGTCATGGTTCCCTTTTTTTATTATTATTATTAAAGAATGACCTTCCCATGTCAGAAAATCCAAAATTACAGCTTTACCTCTGACTGTTAGGCACTGACACTGGAGACTCCTTCCAAAAAATGCTAATAAACATCTGTTTATGTGGAGTGTCTCAGTGGGCGTAACCATTCAACAATAACATATCAGTATGATCATATTCATATAAACTTTTGCTTTGTCTTACTGCCAGAACGACAGTCAATGCTGCTGTTATAGAAAATTAATCAACACCTTCTGACCAATCAGAATCAAGAATTCAACTACGCTGTGGTATTAGTGTTACTAAAAGCATAGAAGTATGGTTTCAGAGACAGGTTTAATTGCGCCAGCTTGTTTTACAGTAGCCCATATTAACTCTAAAACCCAAATGGCCTGAAAAAGGAGAAAAGCGCCAGGGGTCTTATCAGGATTAGCCCACTTTGTATATTGTTCAGTGTGTATGTATGAACACACACACTCACAGCTATCCTGCTTTTGGGAGGAAAAAACAACCAAGCCAAACAACCCTGAGTAGTGTTGCTCAAAGTATCACAAGTTCAATACCTTTTCAGACTATTTCAATATTTTAGAGTCTATGCCTTAGGTGAAAGGTTAATAATGTATGATGCTGACAAAAAATGATAAAGAAATTCATCTGTGATCCTTGCAAAGCATAGCCTATGTAGCAAACATCCTAGTGAACTGTTTGTAGCCTAATATTTGTGTACCCTACTATTAAATAAGCTCTATGACACTTTGGTACTCATAACAGTTAAAAACACACTAACTTACATCACATCCTAATATTATGATTAATACTGTTCAAGATCTCAGTGTGATGCCAGCAAATTCAGTTTTTCAGGTCTATTAGCATCTAAATAGTATCTAATTAGCTAATAGCATCTAATTAGTATTTTCATTTGACAAAGAAAATAATCATTTATATAGTGTTTTCTGTAGGGAGATGATTTACGGAAGGAGTCTCCAGTGTCAGCACTTTGTAACAGTTTTCCACCATGGGAAATTCAGAACAGAGGACTTCTCAGTAACATGACAAGATAGAAAAGAAAAAAGAGAGGCTGATGAGGGAACTACTGTTTACAGCTGCTATAACATAAGTGATAATAGGAACTAACTTGTTTCGCTGAGGTTTTTCACCAAATGTAACTATAAATGGTTAAAAAGTGTGACATGTCGTTCATTGATACATTTAAAAATGACAATCTTTAGCAAGTTACTGAATGGTATAAGAGGAAAGACAGAATTTGGGACATGCTGTTATTGGAAAATAATCAACTTCAGGGTGATAACAGTAACACCACTTCAGGCCAGATTACACCACCTATCGCTGATTATTTTCCTATAACTGCAGGTCCCATGTTTTGTTATTCTTTACATATTTTAGTGGTAGAAATAACACCATACTATGACACAACAAATGTGTTTTCTTATGTGTGTTTGTGAGGATTTACGTACAGCTTCCAGATTCCACGACTCAGAGTCTATACCGACTAATTTTCCACCTCTGTGATAGCAATAAATTAGGTGAGTCTGGGATTTAATGAGTTTTATTAGGAATTTTATTGATTACTTTATTATGTGATGTCCCATGCATAACGAGGTGTCAACTCTGATTCATGTTCAGTTATTTGTTCCTATTTGTTGTGAAAAACAGCATAAATACTTAAAAGAAATTACACGAAAGAACTGACAACATGTTTAATGCTTATGTTTAGTAACTTCATGCAACATTTCTTACCTGCTTCTGCATCTCAATATTCAGTCCATATGACATCTCATAGTACTAAAGCAAAAACATAAGTGAAAATATATAATTATGTGATTGTAAAAACAGGCTCCGATGCTGATTCCAGTCCAAATTAAATGAATTACTCAGCTTGCATGACATAAAGATAAATTAACTGAGGTTTTTCAATGAAACTGTGCCTAATGATCTTGCTAATGATTTTTATAAACTAGAACTAGAAATGAAACTGCATTATTTATTAATAAAAACTGTACACCCCTATAACATGGACTAATCCACATGGAAGAGACAAGGGGAAATGGAGGAAGGCCTACATTTCTCAATTGGCTTTCAGTCTTTTATTGACTTCCTCTCCAAACTGCATTTAGGAGTAATCTGCAATAAAAAAAAAAAAAAACAGGGCACTCACCATGATGTAATGCCTGTGCATCTCCGTCTTCTCCGTGGCCAATTTCTCACACTCCAACTTCAGACTGAGAGAAAACAGAAAACTGTAGCTCGGCTTTCTTTTATTGTATGTCATGACATGTCATTTAAAAAAAAAAGTCGAATATCTCTGAACAGAACATTCTAAAAACATTTCTGTTTGCTGGAATGGTACCAGAAATATATCACTTTGTTTAAATGTCAAATGAATAAATGTAAATATGAGGAGGCTGGTCTTGGTCTGGATCTTGTAATCAAGTAAGCTATGCCTAATAGTGCTAACTGGGATCCTCACCTGTGGTACTGGGCCTGGAAGAGCTGGAACTCCTCTTTGATATGGTCCAAAGTCTCCAGAACGGTGAACTTCATGCCCGCGTGGCCTGGCACCAACGAAGCCTACGAGACACCGAACACAAACTGTAAATCCAACTGCATTATGACTGAATATCCACTAGTTGGGAATAATACAGTAAAAGGACTGTATAGCTCAACAGATCCATTTCTAAACCCACTCTTACCAGTCCACGAACTCTTCTAGTTCACCTACAAATATGAGAAAAAGACCAGAAATAGAGTGCAAAGCAACAGGAAAAAGTAAGAAACATATACGTAAGTATTTATCCACTGAGACAAAAGCCAGGAGTCAAAGACAGAGAGGCTTTGGATTCATAATTCAAGTTGCTCTTGCACCACTTGATCCTAGTATTAAACATATTCATACATTTCAATAATTTGTAGGACACTGCAGAATTTGGTATAATTTTGTTTAATTTATAGCTAGGTTATGCTATGTTTATGCTCTATGTAGTGAGCATATGTAGTGAATATGAAGCTATTTGGCATGTGGCAAAACTATGTGTTAAAGGGCGCTTAAAAAAATAAGATATTCCTACGTACAGACAAATTGGAAACGGAGTACTTTTATGTAGTTTGAAGCAACTTAGCAAACCTAGTACTAAAATCATATATATTCTAATAACAAGACATATGATTACACATTATTGCACAGTAGTGTATTATTGTACTTTATATTATTAGTGTATTTTGTACAGTGTTCTGTGTGGCACAATGTTTAGCCTATTTTCGTCTATACGCTTTTGCTGAATTTTTGCACTTGCCAAGGCTCTTGTCTGTGCAGGACAAATTCCCTTTCGTACATAAATAGTGCTCTATTATATTCACTGTGGATTGCAAATAACGGTGCTTGCAAAATCCCAGCCTGAACAGTAAATGCTTTGTTTCATAAAACGCCTCACATGCTAGCACACAGGCCTGCAGTCCTATACCCTACCAATGGGGCACATCATCCAACGCTATCACGCCTCATGAAGGAAAGCTTGTGGACACCAGATGGATTGCTCATGCTTGCTGAAGCAGCCTTTATTCATTTCTAGGCACCCAAATATCCACCAGTCGATATCAGTGTAGCCAAGCATTAACTTTTACCTTTATATTTCAGCCCCATTGTTCTAGCGTTATGTAAACTAATATGTGACAGCCGCTAGCAAATATCCATTTCCTTCTGAGCAAAGAAAAAGCAGTGTAACATGACGTCCTGTCTTGCTGTGCCAGGTAACCTTTAATACAAAGATACCGTGTGTACATAATCCTGATAAAATAAAGAGTAATGGGGGTGAAGAGTGCGTAGTTTAGGCTGGGAGCAGCTGTGCAGGCAGCACGGCGGAGATACAGCTGCTGAGAAATAAGAGGTCATTACACACACGCTACAGACAGTATGACAAAGCACTGCATTATCGGCCAGGCTACTGCACACACTGCCATCCTGCAGGAATACAGCCATCTATCTCAATGTTTTACTGTGTCAGGAGGGAAAGAGAGAAGAGAGAGGGGGGTGGATCACAGGGCTATGAATAAGGCGCTGCTGAAATATTCACTACATGGGCCACAGATACAGCAGCAGACAATCTTACAAGAGATGTGCGTTGAAAAGGAGACACAAATTTTAGCAAAATACCTCAATATCTGTTATGACAATGATATAACAGTTAGGAATGAATTATCCGAGCGTTCCTGCTGTGTGCTCACACGTGAAATTAAACATATTTTAAAAATATATGAAGATCATTTTGATCAAAGAGTTCAAGAAGCAAAAAACTTGATATTAGCATCAATCCTGTTATTAGCATCACAGAATTTTTTTGCATTTCAAAATCCTTATAGTCCACACAGTCTCTTGTGCATACATGGAATGTAAGCCTGCTATTTAACCCTTATATAAAAAATAAGGGAAGCTCGGAGTGAGAGAGCCTTTAAAACCAAAAACAGTTGTTATAAAATATCATATATACTCATTTATTTTTACAGATCTTTTTATCCAGTTAGCTTACATGATCTAAACTGACCTGAAGAAATAACGCATTACAGAGCATGCTGTTATACAAAACTAATCAATGATGCAGAGGTCTGAGTCTGGTGGGGTCCAATGCAAAGCGAAGCTACTGTTAAAACCAAGAATATGGCTATCTTCCTCTTATAACACAACAATATGCCAAAGATTTAATGTTGTGGAACAGCTGCGAGACAAACTGGTTCCTGTTTTCACTTACAAAAGTTACAAAAGTTATAAAAGTGATAAACAGTCATTCCCTCACCAGCCTGTGTTAACAATACAAAGCACTGACACTGGAGACTCCTTCCATTAAATGTTAACTAAATGTCTCCTTACAGAAAACTTGATATTCTAAATATAAAGTATAAATAAATATAAGTATAAATATATATTCTATATTATTAACATACTGGAACGAGCACATTAAAATAAACCTCTGATTTGAATCGCTGTGTTATAAATCACATTTACTCCATTAAAAAATTTCTTACGCTTGTTAAGGCATAAATGTACTTTTACTGTTTTAATAATCTGCTACATTTTTTCTGTGGCTGAATCCCAATAGGCAGCTAGTGTGCTATGTAGGTAGGACAAAATTATGTCATACCCTATATAGTGTACATGTTTTTATAAACATGATTATAAAGTCATTTGAGATTTCTGCCTATCTGTGTGTTTAAAGAGCTTACATTTCTAAAAAACAAAAAAATAATAATTAAGGACAAACGAAAGACTGAAAAATACTGTGTCACTTAGAAAAAAAACTGAGAAGCATTTCATGTTCAGGCTACAAAGGTTATGTGTCTATATACATCTCTGACGACCTCTGAATGTCGTTTGAGGGATCAGAACACAATGTGTCTCCAAGACCCTTTTCACACTTGTGCTTAGAGCGGCCCACTTGTCATCACATCAGCCGGGATGGATGTCAACACCACAGCTGAACAGGGTCTCCTAGTGTCACCACTGTACACCTTTTTATTAAGTGTTGGGTGCAAAGCAAGTTGAAGTGGTCCTGATAAACACCACATGTGTACTATTGCACATCTGTGACATCTTGACTGTTATTAAATTGTGTCACTCTGAACAATGGATGAACATCAAGTCAGTACATGAATTCCTTTCATTATCATACACTACACATCAAGCATTTTACAGAAGAACCAATCATTTCAGCACATGAAATACTGTCACAAAGGAGTTTTTGTGTGTGTTCTGTTGAGAAAGAATCACGAACACCATAAGTTAAATGTTTGGACTGTAATATATATATATATGCAGTCTTAAGGACAAAAGTGAATATGAATGTCATCTATTCGAATTATATACAATAAATCATTGTTTTTTATGTTGTGTATTTAATAAATGTACTCTTTGTTTAAGATTTATTGTACTTGCTACAGGTAAGATTTGCCTTTAAAAACATATCTTTCAAAACTACGAGATGTTAAAAAATGTGAAAAATATTAAGGACCCTAAATATAAATCTCAGAAATTAAAACTGCATTTTAAATTAGGCCAAAGGTAAAGTGTGTGGGATTCCCAGAGCAAAGTAGAGGCTTTCCACGTTTGCATACACGACCACAAAGTGAAGAGACGTGGCACAAAGAGTCAAAAAATTCAAAAGATATTAACCATAATGAGGTAAGTGCATTTAAAGTTTCTATGTTCTACTGAAATAGCTAAATTCCTATGAAGCAGCTGACCTTGTATGTCAGCTAGATAACGTTTCCCAGCAAGCTAACGTTAGCATAGCCTCACTAGTTGGAACGTTATCTACGTGTAAATAGTTGCACTGGGCATATACTAAGCATCGATTGTTTAACATCACTGGCTAGTTAAACTAGCTACAAAACAACATACACATCCATATAACCAGTGCACACAAAGTCTAGAGCATCTCCCTCTCTGTCACACACACATACGTCACAATACAGACCATTTATCCTTTACAACACATATAATAACACACATGCCTCTTGTTTCTTTAAGAACAGTGTGTGAGTGGGTGCAGTGACAGTTTCATAATGACATATTAATAAATTCGATTTATTGATATTTTAGTGATAGAAATAGCAAGCTGGCTAACGGAACGTAGGATAAATGTTTTTTTTTCTGTCCTTTTGTGTGTTTTTCTGACACAGTCACGTATCAGGCACCAAATCCTAATTTCTACTTAGATGTATGCTAATACATTTTCATGATCTTGCATTTAATAAGCTTTGCCAGTCATATGATTTATTCTGCTAATTATATAATGCTTCATATCTGATTCACATTTAGTAGCTGAGTTGTTTGTTCTTATTTTTTGTGAATAAGCAAATTCAGTCAACTGTAGACTGTTTGTGTACAGTATAGTAGTGGAATAGCATATAGGTTTAGTGTACCAAGTTAGGTTATGAGAAAAAGGACAGGACCTTTAAGGCTTTGATTTAAAAAAAAAAAGGAAAATAGTGTGTAAAGAAGGCTCTAAGGAATTAGTAATACACCAGAGTTATACCAATGATTTGCACTGATTTACACAAAAATAAAGCAACTGAGGTGCCAATACGGTTAACAATAGAACTAGAAAAATATGGAACAGAATTTTTTCCCCTCCCTAGTTCAGTCACCTGCCAATTCCTACCCATCATCCACTTCTCTCCTATCATACAACAGCTACCAGAATGAAGGCTAACACATGCTTCTTCTGAGATATGTGAAGCCAGCTAAGTGCATTTTTTCCAGCTGTATTTCAGGGCAGCGTAACACACACAGAGGAAAGAGCTATCTACCCTCTTCCGCATACATGAGCTCAGAGACGCCCAAGATTGGCTAAACTCCCTGTGATTGACAGGGGAGAGAGAGTATGCTATCCATCCCATAGCCAATTTCGCTCTCTTGGCTGCTGGCCACCGATGGCTGTGGCATCATCAGCATTCAAACTCGCGATCTCTGGACAACAGAGTGAACGCTTTTCTGTTACACCACTCGGGAGCACAGAAAAAAAAACAGAATTTTACCATACAACAAAAACCCTAGCATATGTCAGTGAACGAGATGGTTAATTTATTCGCTCATTCTTTTTTCCCCAGACAGCAAGGCAAATGTCTGATGTGACCACTACTTAATAATTAACAGCTACTCCATTTTTTTAACAACCAAAGAGACCATAGCTCCGCCCACTTGCTTTGAATTGGCTCACAAGACCATGATAGATGAATTCACTGGTCAAAGGTCACCTAAATTGGCCAAAACAAAAGTAACTGCTACCAGAAGCATGTGCATTTCGTTACGTCCTTTCCCTTTTAGTGAATCGCCCATTTTGCCAGGTGAATTTTATTTATGTTTAGTCAAACTGCTGCTGAAAAAATGAAAGCGTAGTTTTCAGGTGGCTTACATATCACCGTAGCAAGTACACTGTATACAAGCACTCTATTAACAACATACTCTCAGTGTTTACCTAAACATTTGACCGTAAAGTCCGAGCGACAGTTCTCTCCACAATGTTTTTAAAACTTTCAATGCTCTCATGTCCATGTCCAAAGAAGAAATCTTAGAACTTAGCTGTGCTTGTACTGCTTTTTTTTTTATACAGAGGCTATGATAACACTACAGTGCCTACTGAATATCGTGCTATATTGTGAAACCAATTATATCTATGTACTACTGTACACTGCACGTGCAGTGTGTTGTGATCTCCATGTCCGCTGTAGGTATTAATACACACACTTTGCGGCGTGTGAAACTCCAGCTCGGCCTGCTCTTAACTGTGATGACCTCATCTCTCTTACCTCTTCCCTTTTATAACAGCCGCAGGACTGAAATGACTATCCTGCAGATTAAATACACTAGAGGGAATTAAAGTAGATTGAGCTGAGATCACATGATAGGGTTCGAGCTCTTCACTGTCCAAGAGGAAGCTACTATGCTCTCTGGTTATTACAACATCCTTCCGGCTGTATGTAAAGAATATGTCTAGTGCTTTCATATTCAGGTATTTACAAAATCTCAGAAATAAAGGGATTTTTCAAGGCTATGGATTGAAAACAAGTGAAACAGTTTCAATGTAAAAAGGAATGGATTTCAATAAAGTACTCGAGTAGCTTGTTCATTAAAACCGTAGCTCCTGGTTAACTGATGATGAATGGCCTGCATGACACACTACTGGATTTTATATTGTGTGACACTAATAAAACTTGGCTGATTTTTCAGTTACGCGCAGAGAGATTTTTGACATTTTACCCAGTCTGCACATTCAGTGTGATTCCCTCTAAAGGAGTTAATCCATCCATTTTCTGTACCACTTATCCTTACACAGGGTCCCTGGGGCTTATACCAGGGGACTCGAGGCACAAGGTGGGGGACACCCTGGACGGGGTGCCAACCCATTGCAAGGCACAATCACACATACACTCTGGACAATTTAGAGATCAATCAGCCTACAACATAGGTCTTTGGACCGGGAGAGGAAACCAGAGTACCCCCCTGAAGCATGGGGAGAACATGCAAAGTCCCCACACACACACACACACACACACACACACACAGGAATCAAACCCATAACCCTGGAGGTGCGAGGCAAACGCGTTAACCACTAAACCACCGACAGCACATGAGTGGTGAATTCCTGAACCTGACTGGTCAAACTTTTCTACAACAGCAGCTCCAGCAATAGTTTCAGCTGCAAGACATATCACAGGTTTAGTATAAAGTGCTTATTGCAATATGTCATCATTTCTACAATAACAGCTCATACAGTTGTTGATATTATTAAGCTTTCTCTAAGAAGATGTATATTTAATATCTGTGGAAAGAGTCTCTAGTGTCAGTGTTTAAAAATCAAGGCCTGGCTATGTTTTTGTATTAACTTCTACAGAGAAAGCTGCTATAACTCACAAGGAACCGACGTGTTTCAACATTAAATGTAAGTATAAATGGAGTATGATGTCTTGTTCATTAATTAACAAAAAAAAATTGCAAACATTAGCAAACTGCTGTGGTATAAGAGGAATAAAACACTTTTGGACATGCTGTTTTTCCATTTCGTTTTTTTTTATTTTTAATTTTTTTTTTTTTTTGTATGCCCTGTTGTGTTTTATTTCTTAATCTTGTGTGCTAGTGGCCAGAACATTGTCAAGACTGCCAGAAAACCATTTTCTGAAATAGTAATAATAATAATAATAATAATAATAATATACATGTAGTCACATTTACTATAAATACTTTTTGGTATTTCTTAGGCAACCGAGACAAGAATTTAAATATGACGAGAATTTAAATAGATTATTTTCCATCCATTAAAAATGCATTTCTATGGAAATCATACAAATCATACAGCTGGAAATCTCTGGAAAAAAAAAATGATGTAAGTGTATGCTCTTTTTTTGGACCAGCAGGTATGCTCTATGTATTTGTTGTTTTTGCTCTAGATTGCATAAGCTGTATGCATGTGACTTTTGCAAGGTGACTATTTTAAAACAGAAGGATATGCCAGTATAAATAAATAAATTCCACATGTATTAAACATGCACATGGCATTAAGAATAGCATGGCACAATAAGGATTTATGCACACACACACACACACACACCCACACTGGCACAAACACACCTGTATGTGTACACCTAACACCTCCACCTACACATAATATTTACGGAGCAACAGTGCTCTCAGATTATAATCTCTCTTTCTCTTTCCCTCTCTCACACTCGCACACACACCTGTTTGATCTGCATATCTCTGTAGGCCTGTAATAACATGCCATCATAAGTACAGCTTTGGCAAAGTGTGACAGTGTGTGCGTGTGTGTGTGTGTGTGTGTGTATTTGTGTATTTGTGTGTATGTGTAATATCGTGTTTCCCTTTGAAGGTAATATAACATGACATTTGCGATGGAGAATGAAGTGGAGATGGAGTGGCCTGGATCCTTATGCAGTTATTGCCACACGCACACACACACACACATGAACACACACATGTACACACACTCATTTTCTCCATGGACACAATCTGTCACTTTTCATGCAACACCCCCTCTGCTGGCTTGCTGACATCATCCAAGCATTAACACACATAAACCATATCAGGTTTTCTTAAAACAGCTCTCACGCACACGTTGTCCTTTTTAAAATACACACACACACACACACACACACACACACGAGACAGCTGCATTAGTACTCCTGCTATCACTTGTGCCTGTACTTACAGTAATATATTATAGTTAGGGATGCATTAATACCACATTTCCCAATATCTATATGATACCTGATACAGTAAACAAGCCAAGCTCCCGATGCCAAGTTTTGTGAAATCAGAAGCATGATGCTCGGGGGCTTCAGGTGTGCTGTGTGAGGTAAACGTGAAGATGATTCTAATGTCCATGAATGGACGAGCTCCTTAAGGGGACCAAAGATAACAAACATCATCAAGGATAATGATCTCGGATGCATTAACCAGTCAGGGGGCAAAAAAACTCCTTCTGGTGCACCTCATGATCTTTGAGACAAGTTGTGGAGTGTGCTTGTGTTTATCTGTGATGTGTCAGCCAGCGTCACACACCTTCACGGCACGTTCTACATCAAACACTCTCAGAGAAAAGGGTACTAACCTGTACCTCCGCTACCCTCAAGCGTATTTTGTTTACCTAGAACGGTGCATGAGGAGTTACTCTCAAAGGTAAGTACAGTCCGAGGGAATTTTGTACCTTTAATCTTTTATAAAGCTACACTCTATCCACATCTCCAGGTACAGGTAACATATTAAAGGCAAAAGATAAGGGTACCATCCCAGACCCGGGGAAAGGTACTCAGAGAGTGAAGCATCTGATCTATGTTCAGTCTGATCCTATATCAATCAGAACATTCAGGTCAGTACCAACCCATACTGATCAAACATCATTTCCGATCTGATCCTTCCCCAACTAAACTGCACCTTTCCCTGTGGATATAATGTACATTTATGAAATATCTAAGATACATAAATAAGGGCACCACCCCAGCGACAAGCAAAGCTACACTTACGACCCTAAGCGTGAAGAATGATCTTCAGTCTTATTCTATACCGATCTAACCATTCAGACTAGTATCGGATCGAATCGGTGCATGCTGTGGGATCAGACCGGTGCACCCCTAGTGAAGCGCGCGGCTTTGAACCACAGTGACGTGAATATTAACCCCTTAAGCCGACCTTTAACCCTGACCTTGACCTTTCCATTCTCCTTCTCGTTACCCTCTAACCCTCACCAGAACCTATCGGATTTCCACAAACACACTGCAAAACCGTCGCAAACTCATCAGACAGTTTGCTTTGGGCACGCATCATCACTCACCTGCGGTCTTCCGTGCGGGTACATGATGCGCGCGCTTCTCAGCCGAACGCGTCCCCAAACCGGAAACACTCCTCTTGCTGCAAATGGCGCGAACCAAACGTCACGCACGTTCCTCGAAAGCACGGGAGGACGACGACAACAACAACAACAACAGGCGCGCTCTTTGCGTCTCGGTGCCGGTGGTGTCGGTGTCGGAGTCGGTTACGCGCCGCCTCGCGGTGTCGCCCGATCGCGATCTGCGCGCACGGGCGAGTACGTACGTGTGTGTGTGTGTGTGTGTGCGCTCGCGCGCGCGCCTCTCTGTCCGTGCGTCCGTAGCCTCGCTGCGCGCGCGCGCGCGCTCCGTGTCTCCGCCGCTCGTGCTATGAAAACGTAAACATCACTGACCTGCACGCGCAGCGCCGTCACCCACCCACCCACCACACTCACACACACACACACTCACACACACACACTCCTGTGCGGGTGTAGTTAAAGTGCGCGGTGCTGGAAATGTAACTACAATAAAGACGCAGGAGGAAGAGAGTGAAGTGTGTGTGTGTGTGTGTATATACAGAGAGAGAGAGAGAGAGAGAGACAGAAACAGAAACAGCAGGTCAGCAGATGATCCACTAGGCTTCCCAGCAGCAGACCCCGGGCTGCATTATTGCGCCTGTATGCTTGACATTAACTTGGCGAAGAGCGAAAGCTGCTTTTAAGGTCGACCACTATTCCTCATTGATCTGTTTCTAACCACAACGTCACAAGCCTGCAGCCACAAACACAAAACGTGTACTCAAACCATTTCACGTGTAAACCACCCAGACACTTGCGTTTTCAGCCCCAAAAACAGTGACCTCCCAAAAATATCCATTTTTCCAAAACCCCACTGTACACAATGCGACCTTAACACAGCAGCCCTTCGTCACCTCGCTCAGTCTCTCAGCCTCTTTCTGATTGGCTACACTGAAACAAGTCCCGACCAATAAGTGCTTCAGTAACCCACGTTGGCCCATGACACATGCGCACATCCAGGACCAATCATAGACACGGATTTATAGACACTGACCTGCTTGTGCTATGGACTTGTGGGTAATGAAGTGCTGTAGGTCCTAGTTTGTAGTTTGGAGCAAGAAGCATTAGTGTAGAATGTGAATATTTATGAGTGTAGGAGGGCTGGTGGGCTCACAGAATTGCTGACTAAGCTAACCCTCTTCATGTCTCATCATGGAGGTATAACAAGCCACAGCAAGACTTGGATAATGTGGTATTCTTTTCTTTCTTCTTCTTCTTCTTTTTTTTTTAGATGTGGTTTTCATTACTGAGCCATGCATATCAAAATCATGAGTGTGCCATAGATGACTAGGCCAGGCTTCTTTAGTGCTTCCAGGTGCATTAAAGATACTAACTAATCTGCATAAATATTGCAAATAAACCACAAATAACAAGCAATTACAGGCTACAGTATTACTTATTTAAACCTCATTACTTTACTGCTCCAAAGCAGCAGCGATTTAAGAGAATTTGTTAAAGTATATGCATATGAAAATTCTAATATCTATCAATAGTTCTACAATGAAAGTATTAAGGCTGGCAGTGTATTATATCACAAGGTCTGATCAATGACATCAATGTGCTTAAAGGCAGATACGCTTTTACATTCATGATTTCTATTTTTTAAGTGCTTTAAGTATGAAATTCTCTACTGGTGTCATTCTGCATTTTCTCCAAACACCAAAAGAAGCTGTAACCCTTCCGTTCAAACCAAAACCACTAAACTTGTCTGTCCTTTTGCGTAACTTGGACAGCGTGTGCTTAGTCTGTCTACTTAGTTGCTAGGCATTTTGGGGGGGAAAAGTATGATAGAATAAATAATCCACTTCATTCGCGTTCTTTACACACACGACTGGATTTTCACATGCGTCCTCTCATCACTGTTGATGACGTGTTACAGATGCGTCAGTGAAGAATTTAAGGGGCGTCTCGCTCTGTGTAATCACCTGAATACAACTGTCAGTGATAATCTGCACAAATCTACAGTCTGGGCTAGAAGGAAATCAGCCCTAGCATCACTTTTTCACATCATTCTGCGTACTGTTGATGGTCCTGGTACACTTCTAAATCCAAAATAATCCACTTTAAACATTTGTTAGCAGCACATAATCTGATGTGGATGCCAAAAATGAAACCTTATACCGATGGCTTTTTATCTCTGAAAGCCCTACTAGCCCGTTTATACCAGCCAGCTCTGTGCATACATATATATATATTTTTTAAAATCTTTTTATATTAATTGCCCATGATTGCTGTATATCTGAGGTCCTGCTAATGAAATCACGAGTGGAAACATAATATTGCGATTTTTACACTGAAACGTTGGTCTGGTGTCAATAAAATTCATGTCTTGTGGATAACTGCCAACTGTCTTAGTAAAGCAAATCTCAGAAATTGCTGAAAGTCAGTATTTTGTACTGTAATGAGTTAGTCATTAAAATGGGATTTTACAGCCCTGCTTTCTGCTGATTGTCGACCATGCATAATAACTCGCAGCTTTATTTATAGTTGAGGCATTACTGTTGCTTGGAAATAGGTTTGGATTGATAAATTGCAACAATCCCACAAATCTGGTGACAAATTAAAGCCTGTGGCTCTCTTATGCTGTAGGATTTTGGTGGCATGCTTTGAGTCCACTCGTCCCCTTATAGCAAAGGCTCGCTGCAAATCAGTCCTCTGACTGATCACCTTTATCCTATGATGCAACATTTCTATCCTGATGGGAGTGGTTTCTTCCAGGATGACTCCACCCTTATCCACTCATCCAGCTCCAGTGATTTGTAAAATCAATGTCAAGGCACAACTAAAGCTGGTCTGGTGGCTCTTGGTGGCTCAAGACCTTACTAAGACGTGAAGACACTTAAGACACTTGTGCTGTTGGTTTTTCCTTTAATTTGTCACCTGTCTATGTATGTATATATGTGTTTGTGTGTGTGTGTGTGTGTGTGTGTGTGTGGATATATATATATATATATATATATATATATATATATATATATATATATATATATATATATATATATATATATATATATATATATATATATATATATATATATATATATATATATATATATATATATATATATATATATATATATATATATATATATATATATATAT